>CM044002.1:30608568-31153568 GCA_024085815.1 Flaveria linearis
AATAATATTTTAAAACGAACGTTTTAAAAATAATAAAATAAAAATATTTTATCAACTAATCAAAGTATTTATACATACGTAATTTCAATCATATCTTATATCAACATAGTATTACAGTTTCTAACTCTTTATTAATAAATATTTAGTATTTTTTATTCAATCTGTGTATTCATCGACCTAGAAAAGCCATATGACAGTGTTCCGCGACAACTAATCTGGGAAAGTCTACGAGTTAGAAGGGTACCAGAGAGGTATATCAAAATAATTAAGGACATGTATGACGGGGCAAAAACGTGTGTGCGAGCACCGGTAGGATACACAGACCCTTCTCAGTGGAAGTGGGACTCCATCAAGGATCTGCACTGAGCTCATTTCTCTTCATAGTAGTGTTGGATGAGATGACCAAATCTATACAACAGTCAGCCCCGTGGTGTATGCTTTTTTGCGGATGATATTGTATTAATATCAGAATCTAAAACGATGCTTAACGACAAGCTAGAGCAGTGGAGAGCAGCACTAGAGCACAGAGGATTAAGGATAAGTCGCTCTGAGACGGAATACATGCATTGCAACTTTGGTGACGAGGCGGAAGAGGACACCCAAGTCAGTATCCAGGGTATGCCGGTCCCACGAACGTCTAGGTTCAAATACCTGGGCTCGTACCTGCAGGAGGATGGAGAGATACACAGCGATGTAGCGCACCGCATTCAAGCAGGATGGTGCAAGTGGAGAGCAACATCAGGAATTCTATGTGATAAGAGGTTTCCAGCGAAACTAAAGGGAAAACTATACAGAGTGGCGGTACGCCCAGCTATGCTATATGGAACAGACTGCTGGGCCATAAAGAAATCGCACGAGAAACAAATAGAGGTTGCAGAAATGTGAATGCTGAGGTGGATGTGTAGAAACACAAAAATGGATCGGATAAGAAACGAAGTGTTTCGTCAGAAGTTAGAAGTGGCTTCTATTGCAGATAAAATACGAGAGGGAAGATTAAGATGGTTTGGGCATGTCAAGAGAAGACCAATGGCTGCACCGGTTAGAGCAGTCGAGAACATCATACTAGAGGGTAGGAAGTGTAGAGGAAGACCTAGGTTGACTTGGAAGAGATAATTTGGAAAGATATGGTACACTTGCACCTCTCCGAGCACATGATCGAGGATAGGAGTGAGTGGAGGCGTAGAATTAAAATTAAGGACTTTTAATGGGTTCTGCATCTAGGAAGGGACTTTTTGATTGCGTGTTGCGGGGCTTGTTGTGTATATAGCCTGCTTCTGCCCTTTTTAGGGGAATCTTGCTGCTTCTATGATGTATGTTTGTTCATTTTTTTCCTTCTGGTGATATTTACTGTATGTTGTATGTTGTGTGCTGTATCATTTATCATATCATTTATCGTATCTTTGATTATATACTAATTCGCTAGCGTTATGGCTTTTGACAGTGAGTCGGGGGTCTCTTTGGAAGCGGTCTCTCCACCTATCTGGGTGGAGGAAAGACTTGCCTACACCTACTCCTCCCGGACCCTGCGCTTGAGCGGGATATACTGGGTTTGTTTGTTTGTTTGGTATACGAGGTTATATCCTAGTGTGTAATATACCTTTTCAGCGGCATGGAGCCCGTTAAACTTGCTTGGTTAATGCCAACAAGTTTCATATTTTTAAGAATAAATTAATATCTAATGGTTAATAAGTCTAATAATTCGTAGATAAGAATATGATCGTTACTTTTTACTCTATTTATGAATAGTTTTTCAAAAACGGACATGAAGAGTAAGTTTTAAAATTGAAAGATATACGGAATTAGGATTAGAAATTAATTGAAATAGCAAACATGTCTAACTTCATCGGGAGATTGCTTGTTGAACTAACACTCATTTATCATTTTGTGTTCATAAGATGATGTTGCAAAGTTTGGTAGCCTTAAAAAGCAAATGGTTGGTATTACCATTATCAACCCACAAAACCTTGGTTGTGTGAAATTTCCTTAAATAAGGAAGAGGGACTTGTATTTTATTCTTACCAGAAAATTATTCGTCATTTATCAACTTAAAAGTAGAATAGGTTTACCTGATTTGAAGTTGTTAAAATCAACTAGAAATTAAGGTCCGCGTGTTGTCACGAGTTTCTTTCCGGTTTGGAATTTGATAAAATTGTGATATTTTTATTAGATATGTATTTTGTACAGGTAAAAAAAACTATGATAAATAAAGAAAGAGTAAGCGTCTCAGATGAAACCCTTTAAAAATTAATAAATAAAAATAGAGTTTAGATGATCTTTTAAGATTATTGAGAAATTACGTATGTATTTTGTACTCTTGTATTTTTATACTTGATAATAATCTAAACGCATCCAAATTTATACAAAATGTTAATATTGTATTATCTATTTTCTATTTTCTTTACAAATAAGTAAGATTTGTCGTTTATTTATTTTAAAAAAAGCACACTAACAGAAGCATATATTTAATTCATTAGAGTCTTAAGGTTAGATTTTTAATATGTCATTGTTTAATATTTGAGCTAAACAGAAAAAGAAAATATTAATTTATAAATGATAACACAATTTTAATTATATATCAGTTATAGAACTTTAAAATAATCTTATGGCTACAATATATTAGCCATAAAATACATAAAGAATGAATGACTGTCTAGTTTAATTATTTCATATATCTATACGTATTTAAATATAACTTACTAGCTATAGTAACCCGTGTGTTACACGTGTTGAATAAATAAAAAATTAATATAACAAAATTTATTAATTATAAAATAATATTTTAAGATATAATATCACTGATTTAATTCAAGATTTGTAATCATGATTTCCTTTTGTTACATTGATGTAATTTGAAATTTCTAAATTTCTAATTGAGATATTTTTCCTTTCGTTGTTAAGTCGAACTTTGAACCGTTTGCACCGTGGGAGATGCAAGAGTTTGCAAGTCAACCTATGACTAAGGACACTCGAATCTCCTAAATGATTCTAACTCATCAAAACAGGGGTGATTCCCTTACTTTGGTGACGAATCTTTATTCATTTCAATAAATGGTTTTCCAATGACGTGTTTTATGAAATTTTATCCTCTGGATTAGGGTGATTTCCTTATCTCGAGGACTAACTTCAATTATTCACTTTGGAACTTGCATTTCACAAATGACATGATCTCACCAAAATAGGATTGAAACCCGTACTTTGGTGACAAATGTCAATCTTCAATTGTTTTCCTGTTATTATGAAATTCAATCATCAAGATAGACGTAAATTTCATACCTTGATGATAATATCATTTTTATGGATTGTATTTCTCAAATGAAACGACCTCGTCAAAGTAGGAGTGAATTCTGGATTTTGATGAGGAAGTCTATCTTATTATATTTTATTTTTGTAAAAATTCATCGTTAAGATAGGAGTGATTTCCCTTACCTTAACGGTGAGTATCTCGTCTTATTTCTGTAAGATCCTCAGATCGAATTTTTTTGATTGGTAAGCTAGTGGTCATACCTTGAGAGTACACCATCAAGTTAGGGGTGAAAACCATACCTTGGTGACTATTCTCATTTCTTGATCTCCAACTTATCAAGGTTGTAATCAAGTGACGAGAGGCATGTAGTAACTTGAAGGGCGAAATAATATTAGTGTTTCGACCTATCAAGCTAAAGCATGATCTCTGAACTTGAAAGAGACGCGATCGTTTTAGGTTGATTTTGATTCCAAGTTTGGAGCATTTAAATTCTTAAAACGATTTCTTTCCCTTTATTCTCATGTTTTGATTTGATCTAGTTACATCAAACCATTTATTCCTTATCTATCGACTTTCATTGTGAGTTATCATCAAAGCCTGATTACGTGATGGTAGTTCTCCTAAACAATCTATTGTCAAGTAAAGATATCATCTCTGATCGAGATGGTCGCTTCATCTCTCGTTTCTGGAAAAGTCTTCAATCAGCTCTCGAAACTCAACTGAATCTTAGCACGGCCTATCATCCGCAAACCGACGGTCAGACTGAAAGAACGATACAAACCCTCGAGGATATGCTCCGGCTTGTGTCAGTGATTTCAGTGGGTCGTGGAATTCTCATCTTCCGTTGATTGAATTCTCTTACAATAACAGTTACCAGACCAATAGATGGCACCATTTGAGGCCTTGTATGGTCTGAAGTTGGTGAATCACAGATTACTGGTCCGGAAATTGATACAAGAAACAACCGACAAAATTCATAAGATCCGTGATAACTTGGTCGCTGCTAGAAATCGTCAAAAGCATTATGCTGACAAAAGACGTAAGCCCATGGAATACAATGTCGGTGATCTCGTACTTCTTAAGGTATCACCTTGTAAGGGAGTGATTCGCTTTGGAAAGAAAGGGAAACTAGCATCTCGTTACGTGGGTCCATTCAAAGTACACGAGCTAATTGGGTAAGTAGCCTACAAGCTTGAACTACCCCAAGAGCTCAGCAATATACAACCAACGTTTCATGTTTCAAATCTCAAGAAATGTCTTGCTGACGAAAATCTCCACATTCCACTCGACGAAGTCCAGATTGATGAATCTATGCACGTTATTGAGAAACCCGTGGAAATTATGGATCAGGAAGTCAAACACTCAAACGTAGTAGGATACCCATTGTCAAGGTCCGCTGGGAATCTAAACGTGACCCAAAGTTCACCTGGGAACGTGAGGACCAAATGAAATCCCAGTATCCACATCTTTTCGTTTCAGCCTCCTTGTGAACAAATTTCAGGACGAAATTTCCTAAAGCAGGGGAGACTGTAACATCGCGTATTTGCGTAAAAAAATTAATTTGTAAAATCTTACAAATAACTGATATAATAATAATAATAATAATAATAAAATTAATAATAATAACGTCAATAATACTAATAATAATAATAATGAACATATAATTTGTATTAAATCTTATAACTAATAACCTCTTACATAGAATGATAACAATCCAAACTTTAAGGGGGTTATTTGGTAATTTGTGAAACCTTAAAAGGAACTTTTAAACATGAAATAATAACAAATAAAACCACAGGGACCAATTGTGTAATTACTGAATTTTCAAAACACACCCAACCCCACCCCCACCTTCTTCCCCAATTCTTCCCTGCTTTTGCGATCCACCATCGACCTGTTTTCTTGCCACTAACGCGCATTATCGATTTCAATACTCAAAAGAAATCACGCACTAACAAACCTTGATTCGTTTATAATCCTTCTCTAAATTCAATTTCATTCAAACGAGCAAAAACCACCACCCGAACATCATCTTCATCATCGGACCTGCAACGCGATTGAAACCCCATCTTCGATCCATTTTAACTCAAATTGGCAATAGGCGTTGCTTCTCGATCGTCATTCAAAGCTTCACTAGAGTTTAATTCGATTATTATCACTGTTTGAGCATCAAACGATCATCACTGTGCCGCGACCTGTTCTTCGTTGGGATCAACTTCAAATCGACACCATATAGGTAATTCTACACACCCACATACTCGTTTTTACATGGGGAATGAAAGCCCCATGGTTGCAGATGCAATCGAAATCGATTCGATGTTCAATTTGGGGGGATTCGATCTAGGGTTCTTATGTGGAAATTGGGGTTGATTGGAAACTATGTTTAAAACAATTTGGAACGGGACTTAAACGCGGCCAAGGCCCTTAGCTCACCGGTTCCTACGTTCCATGTACTCCAAGAGGTCCCGGGTTCGACCCCGGGCACCTACACATATTTTTTTAGCCTCTTTTTAAGCCTTATAAAAAATTCGGAAAAATATCTAAAAATTATAAAAATGTTTTTACAAACATTAAAAATTTTTAGAACAACTTAATTAATTTTCTGAAATTTATTTTTAACATTTTATCTATTTTAATAAATGTTTTAAATAAATAAAAATTACAAATGATACAAAATTATTTAAATAAAAGTAAACTTGTAATAATAATTTAATTTATTAAATTATTATTTGACACAGTATTACTTTTAATTCATTTAAATAATATTTATAAATGTTTAAATCATGATTAAGTATAAAAAGTTTTATATTTAAATCATTCCAAAAACATTTTCATTCCTTTTAGTTATTTAAATAATTAAATACTTTAACTAATTATCATATAATTAATTAATAAAGTTAATACATTTTCATTCATTTAAATACATTTTCCCACACTTTCACAATAAAACAAACGGTTACGCGTATTGATACGTTTATTTTTAAATTCTAAACATAATCATTTCCAATTAATTCATTTTAATTATTTCAAGACATTCAAAGTAAATAAAAATTTGTTTATTTAAAACTACCATTCAAGATCCAATGGAAAACCTAATACATCCCAAATTACCAAATCATTATTATTCTAATTTGAGACACCGTTCCTTAGGTTAATCGTAAGGAAATCGTCGGTGTTTAATCTATCACATCCAGATTCTAATATCAGCAATCAAGTGAGTATTCATATCCCCTTTTTATATCATTTCTTATTTGGGGGAAATCATGTGATACAATATATTCAATCATGATATTCTATTGTTATTTCATTTTAAATTCAATTCAAGACAGGTTATGTTATTACTTGTAATTATGTGAACATACTGTGATAAACTGGACGACAGTAAAACCCTAATTCAATCAATCAATCAATCCTGGCAACAATGTAGATCTACTGGTTTGGATAACCCACCCCATATGGCTTACGAGTGGTGATTGTGCCAGAGGCAGGAGTTAATCTATGGTGTATGTGTGGAGTCTATTATATGCAAGTGTCAAGTCAAGGGGTTGTTATTGTGTCAGTTTATCTATATGCTTTACTATTGCAATATAAGTCTTAATGTTACCTTGTGAATTGAATTATTCACAATCAATCAATCAATCTATATGTATACTCAAACTGTGATTACTCACCAGCTAATTCGTTAGCTGACTTTATTTTCTCACATGATTTCAGGTTAAGCAAGCTAGTGGACTTCTACTTGATCATATAAGACCTGGACTTAGTCAAAACAAAAGACAATTATTATTTGTGACTTTAACTGTTGTATTTGTATCTGTTAAATTCATGTTATCCTGTAATCTGATTTTAATATTATTATCACTATTAGACAATCATGAGTTATGAACAATCAATCATTCCCTCGTCCGCTCCGATGATTCCGCCGTCGGTCGGGGTGTGACAATAACAGAGAGAAATAATAATAAAATAAGTGTTTGTAAGTGAGATAGAGATAAAAATAAAGAATAAAATGTTAAATGTAAACATAATTAAAAGATAATTGTAAACAAATATGAAATTTAATTAAAATATATATAGGAGAAGGAGATTCTATTATGAATGCTCTTAGAGAGAGAAACCAAAGAAACTAACATACATGTGTGTGAGAGAGATAGAGGTTGAATGAATTTAAAGAGAGAAAGGAGGAGCCAATAGGCTCTTGGTGAACCCCGGTGGGTTTTTCAGCCTTCCATGACAACGACAACCAAACTGGCTCTAGATGGCTACGGTGGAACGTCGCTTCACCACCCGTCGGCGCCACCCTGTGCTGCCACTGCCCGTCTCTGCTTAGCCTCATCGCTGTATTGTCGATGGAATGACAGTTCAATATGCGTTCAGTCCCTCGGTTCATTTCTACCGGACACCAAATATTGTTAGTAACCAAACGCATGCATCAACTAATTGTACATTATGCTTTGAGAGGATGCAAGTAAGAGATAGTACAATATGCTTTGAAGGATGTAACTATGGGTTGTTTTTACAACTTATCAAAGTTCAATGGTGTAAAACCCTAAATTTCAAATCCCCCCTATAGTCACCGACCACTTAGATTAATACATATTACAATATCTTATATGAGAGCATTTTTTTCAGTAAGATCATAATCATATCACTTACTAGAATATTATGATTGTAAGATTGGACTTAGTCATTCAAGTCTTCGATGTGTATTACAAATTATAAAGACTAATTGTATGATCAATTCATATAAGGTATCAGCGGGAGACCCACACTAAAAGCTTAGCCACTTGGACCCCGCAGGGGCCAAGCTAGGGGCTCAACTACCTAACTCGATTGATCATATTTTTCATGTTGATTTTATAAAAAAACGACTAAGTGAATTGATGACATTTAAATCATCAAAAGGTTTCATGATATGCTTGGATAGACTTTGTGTATTAGCAATAATCAAAACATTAGTGCGATGAGAGCAAACTAATTAATTAGTAAGTTGTGGGATATGTTATAATTCACTAGTGTATATATTATTTATGTATTAACTACTATATACACTATAATACTTTTATGGTTTAAAATAATGTATTCAGGGGTGAAACACGTACCATTAGTATTAAAAATTCAAAAACAATGTAATTATTATTTGTTATATGTATTCGCAAGTGAATAAATAGTACGTCTTCAATGATTTTAAATATTTAAACGTATGTAGATCAAGAACCATCAAGACTAAGCGCATTTCTTGGTAGAAAGATTTCCACATGGAAGAAGGAGAAGCAAAAGACCCACAAGTCTTGCCAACATATCCCAAAACCTACTAATTAGTTGGCTCTAACCATACTTATCCTTTGATTATTGCTAATACCCACTTTTCCATCCCACCATACCATGCAACTCTTTAATGCATATGTATTATAAAGTCGTGATTAATGTATATCGCTAGATTTAATAACGTAACATATACAAAATAAATGAGGTTGGTAATACATGTCTTAAGGAGTATGCTTTTTATGCTCGTAATGTTACCATACATGAGGATGCATAAACAAGATGAGCTAGTATGACCTAAGGTGTCATAGTGATCTTAAACATGCGTATAATTGCTTAGAGATATGTAAGTTCAGAATAACGTAGTTATAGATATTCTAACGAATTCATAGTCAAGTCTAAATTAATGTGCTTATTTAGGTTTGTGAATTCATCGTTATATCGAAAAAATAAGAGTTACACGGGAATGAAAGTTTGTGTGCATGTTCTCTCGTTTTTATATGACTTAAATTAAATTAATACAGCTTCTCTTAATTTCTTTTATCCTACAAATATATTAATATGGTCATGATTTGGTTCTTTTTATCATCTTTATTAACAATTTTTTTTTGTGATGTGCGTCAAACCGTATTGTAACAATGCATCAAACCAACTTGATAAATTTTATTGCACAATTATGTTACAACAAACTGTATTACACAACAATGCTCTAAGTTGTATTTAGCTGAAGAACCATTTTTATTCATCTATCAAATATAAATGAATTAGATCTCACTTAGTCATCTCTCTTTCGCTTCATAAGTTTGTGTACGCTTTTTAATAAAAGCTAAAAATTAAATTTAACTAATACTTATTTTCATATATATTGACCACTACTATACCGGTGTCCACGCAATATGACAGAAACACAACAGACTAACACGGACACCGGTGAAACGCCTTAACAATAATTTACGACTTATTTTTATACCTAACCAATGATAATATAGTAATGATATCTAATAACAATGAGATCAAAAAATTATTTTTAAATATTAAATAAAAATAACATTAAAGGTAATAATTTTGTTTTAAATTAATTTTAATTTTGTTATCATGATTTTGGAAATCATATTTAATCCATATAATACATAAGTTTCTAACATTATTGGCTAATAATAATTCATATTGCTAGTTTGATCGATGACACTTGTAATTTTTACTTTTGTTGTTAAGGACAATCTTAATAGCATAGTCTTTAAAAATTTACACTTCATTTCCTACTCGATTTCACTTGTACGCTTCCCCGTTCACAACTATGATTGTGAACAAAATCGAATGGAAATCAAAGATAAACCTATAAAAATAATGATACATACGCATACATGTATATTGGTATGAGCTTATAGAGAACAGCATTTACGTTGCCTGTTCTTTCAAATAAGGATACTCCATACAATGACAGAGAAAAAGATATTGTACATAAGTTTTAGCAGTATATTGTGACGTACTTATGATTACATTATGTGATATAAAAGCTCCATGAAGTGGCATGTTTGTAAATAAGTGAAACATTAACATGATAGCGTAAGCATTTTGTGTTATCCTACATGTATTACTAATTATACCGTAGTATAATCATTGTTGCATACACTGATCATGAGTAAATATAGTGTGTGCGTTCATGATCATACACTGATCATGAGTAAATATAGTGTGTGTTCATGATCATACTACATATGTTACTGATTATACTTTAGTGCAATAATGTAATTAATAGGTATGCATTGATGAGCACAATGCTCTCTTACTATGTCAATGATGATACATGTATTATATATCGACATTATGCACATATTCAATGTTTGTCGTTTGTTTGTGATTATTTTGATTGTGATCTATGTTGTTGTTTTTTGTCCGTGTTTGACTTGTTTTCGTTCATCTGTTTTCATTTTGATTTATTAATCGTCAGATTTAGATACAAATTTTGTAATTGATTTTTTGATTTATGTCAAGGTTCCCTTTTTATGTAAGGCCTTTGAGGTTATGGGTTAGATCTAAGGAGGGTTTATCATAGTTTGTGTGATTCCTCTAGAATTAATGAAACTAAATGATGCACCTGATGTACGAGCTTCTCCTTTTGAGGGACGTGTCAGGTGATCACTGTTACTGTTAAAACAAATGTATTTTGATTTGTTCCCATTCATTTTCCATTAACTTTGTTCTCATTCTTTCGATTTGAAACCAATTTTCTATTTTAGTGCAATACAGATGAAACTTAAGGTAAAATGTTCTGACACGTGAGAAGAAAAGAACTTAACGTCTATCTTACCCTAGAAAAAAGCTTATATCACATATATGAATATTTTTACAACCAGTATTTCATGTATAGAAAATTGTTCTCATTTTAGAAAGTAGTTGAATTTGAAATTGTTATCATTTAAATCTCTTAATACGTTAGGAAAATCTAAAATTCAAAACATCAGTTACATGTTTAGTTCTAACACATAACACCGAACCAAACCCAACTCTCACCTCTACATGTTATTAAGAAAAGTTATTAAGTTGCTTACAATGAGAATTATAAAAAAACTCCGTTTATCTATAAAGAATTTTAGATTATTTGTCGGAAAACAAAACAAAACTATAAACTTTGAAAAGTTGATATTTTTGGTGGAGATGGATTAAAATATGACAAAACTTAAATAGGAAGGTTGATGTTACCAAACGCACACTGCCAAATTAGGATAGACCAAAAGCATGAGTTTAGGTAGATAATGGAGGGAAGTTGGCTGATTTAATTATTTGCACATGCCACACTCTCTAGAAAATGGAATTAACCTAATCAATTTAATATTATATTATACTGATATTTCTTTTACTAACTTGCAACTTACACATCAACATGGATATATTCTCCCCAATAGTTAGCATCTTATGCATTAACATTTGTAAACTGTTGTTGAACACCCTGGACCCCATAGGCGGACATACGTGGAATTGAGGGGTAGCCTCCGCTACCCCTCAACTTATTATGGGTAGTGTAAATTTTTTTACGGTTTTACGTAAAAAGAAAGTTTCAGTTTTACGTTACCCCTTAGAAAAAATTACGTTACCCCCAAAAAAAATTTAAACTCAACACTTCATAAAAAGTTTTAATTTTATAAGTAAAAGTCTAATAATTTATAAAATAATACATTCTATAAAAACATAAATAACCATTACCCATTACCCATTACCCATTACCCATTACCAAATAACATAAAAAACCAAAATACTTATTACCCAACCCAATACAATAATAAGCCAAAAAATAAAAATTATATATATATATATAATAATTATTTTTGTTTATTATAAGTTGTATTATGTGTTTTATGGGATGTACCCACTTTTTTTTCAATCTTTAACTTTTGAGTAAATTACCATTTGCATCCTGTGGTTTGGTGATTTTGACCATTTGCATCCCTACAGTTTAAAAATCCTCATATACACCCTAACGTTTCATTTTTGTTCCCATTTGCATCCAAATTACTAACACCGTTAAATTATTCTGTTAACTTTTTATAAAATGACAAAAATGCCCTTAAAACCCCTAACCCACTACCCTTTTTTCTCTCTCGCTGGAGTCAACACCTCCATCACCTCACCACCCCTTCTCTCTCGCCAGTTGAAATTCAGTGCTGCATATATACAAACAGTTGGTGTGCACTATAAGCTTTCAATACTCTCTCTGCCTTCTCCTTCGCCCACCGGACCTTCTTCTCCGCCTTCTCTTCCTCCCCCACACATCACCTCACCACCACCACCTCACCACCCCTTCCCACCTCCCACATCATCTCCTCTTTCGACCTCAAAAACCACCAACAACTCATCTTCTTCAAAGTCGAATCCACCAGCACCACTCCCATCGACCGGTTCCAAACATCACCACCACCTTTATCAACCCAAAGAACTCATCTTGTCACCGGCAAAACTCGCCTCCTCCGCCTCCGGCGATTATCGGACTCTGCTATAGGATCTTGAAACCCATATGACGCTGAGCTGGATCCTAATCGACCCGACCTAGAACCAGCGGTTAACCGGAGGAGTCGATCGGAGAGAGCGTTGAACCGGAGGCTGAGGGTGGTGAGTTTGGTCAGGTTGCCGAGGGTGTTGTCCAGGAGCTCGCCGGAGAGGCCCATGCCGGGGAAGTAGAGCTGCTGGTAACCGTTGGTCCGACCCTCAACGGCGAAATGGGAGTACCCAAACCAAGACCCAAATCAAGTTCTCAGAAGTCGGGTTTATCGGTGTGATTGTCGTCGTGGGTGAGTGATTTGCGGAGACGATCGGAGAGTGTATCGACCCCTGATTGCGACATTTGTGAAAAAGTTTGATTACAAGAGAGATTGAAGCTTTTAGGGATGTGTTTTCCACAAATCTATTGTTCAATTCCTACTCACCCTTTTGCTTTTTCCCAAAAAGGAGCTCGGAGATCAGAGGCGTGCTGATTATTAGAACAAAAAGGTTGAAATCGCACAGGGGATGACTGAACCTAGAATCAACCCACCCCTACCTTATACAATCCCTTGCAGAGGTACGATGAGTCGCATACCTGTTGAGGAAGATTGAGGTTGTTCTCGAGTGTCGTCTTCCATGCCGGAGTTTTGGATTCTCCGGGGGCCTGTTTGGGTCATCTGAGCCACCGGAGTCTCGCCGGAAATTAGGGCTTGAAATGTGTGTGGGTGGGTCGGTGATCTTTTAGGGGTTTTAACCTACGGTGATGGTGAGGGGCTGTTACAGTGGTGATGCGTGGTGGTGTTGATGGTGTTGATGGTGGTGGTGATGGAGTGATGAGAGAGATAGAGAGAATATGTGTGTGTGTTTATGTTTGAGAAAGAAAGAAAGAGAGAGAAAAGGAGTTTGTGGTGGTCAAAGGAGAAGAAAAAGGTGACGTGGATGGTCCCATTAAATTGTATCAATGGTAATTTCGTCATTTTATAAAAAGTTAACAGAATAATTTAATGGTGTTAGTAATTTGGATGCAAATGGGAACAAAAATGAAACGTTAGGGTGTATATGAGGATTTTTAAACTGTAGGGATGCAAATGGTCAAAATCACCAAACCACAAGGATGCAAATGGTAATTTACTCTTAACTTTTTTTTATTTTAACTCAATACTTTTACATCTTTTATAATTAGCCTTAATATTTTTTTTACTTTCAACTTTGGTTCTCTATACTTTTCAAATTTTATAAATTTTTCGTTATAAGTTTCACTCTAATTTTACGAGTTAACACGCCGCAACGCGCGTGTGTGGTTCAACATTTTTCACTTATTTTTTTCTGTTTAACGGTCACGTCATAACGCGTTGGTCCTAGATCAGTTAACTTATTGTTTTATTTTTTGCTTACGTAAGTGTATGGTTCAATGTTTTTACGTCTAATTTTCATTCATTTTATTTATTTTTTTCGTTTTATTAGTTTCTTCAGTGTTGATGTTCACTGGGGTGGTGTGCCATTAATATTACTTGGTATGGTTTTACACATTCCGTTGCAATGCGAGTGAATTTAATACTAGTATATGACATAACAAAACAATTCCTTTTTTTCAATGGTCATATACATTTTATTTATTATTTATGCAAAAAAAAGAATAAAAAATGAAATAATAGATGTTTTTGTTGTTTATTGTTTAAAAACCTTGACAATTTGTATCAAAACCTTAGGAATATTGTTAGAATGAGAAGAGTATGACTCATATTCAAACTTTTATAAAAAATTATTAAAACTTAAATTTAAAAGTAAATGATAATAAAATAAAAATAGGAGCTGTAAACAGTGTATGAATCTACTATGAATGTTATTATATGGTTATTTGTTTAACACGAATATTGTATGTTTAATTTAATGATTCTAGTATTGTTTAAACTTGAAATTTAGAGAACATTAATCGTTTTGCTGTGAAAAGAAAGCATCAAAAGATGAAAACACGTACGGAACATTATAAAATATAAATTTTTTTTACAATGCAATTTAATTACGTCTATTCCGACCCGGTCCGACTCGACCCAAACGAACAACTCAAAAATTTTTATGTTGTTTCGTTAGAAGCTAATTATTAAAAAGTAGTGACCCTGTGGTAAATAATTTCTGATCCCGACACTCTATGTACGGTAAAAAAATTACGTTACCACTGAACTTATTTTCTAGATCCGCCACTGCAGTGGACCCTATGTATCAGAAATTGTACCTTTTCATTAGATATTTGTAAGTTGTGCTTTATTACTTGTACATTGGATTTGTTAGAGCATTCACAACCCATGCCTTATATTTATGTGAGTGTGTTTGGTATATTATATGGAATGATTTGAGTGGTTGTGAGTGAAGGAGAGAGAAAATGTTATTGTGGATTGGTATATTTGAAGAATCACTGTACAATCCTTATAAATTTTTTAATATTTTTGAAAGTGGTTGTGAGTGAAGGAGAGAGAAAAGGTAATGAAAAAGGTATAAAAATATATTATTTAATTGAAAGGAGAGAGAAGAAGTAGTGATTTTTAGTGTAATTATATGGATAAAGATAAGGAATGGAATGTGAATGCTCTTAATACTTAATAGAGGTGTTTGGGAAGAAATTAAAAGAACCTTTTGCTTCTACGCAATCGGAATACACCCAAACTATTGAATCACATGATATAGATGGTGGTTGTTTTCAAACCATAAAAAAAAGCTATTGATTCACATAAGCTTTCTTAATGAATTATAATTTATCAAAATAATTACAATTTAAAGAAATTGTATTCAGATTTCAAATTTGTCAAACAAAATGGTAATTTAAAGGAATTAAAACCCGTTAATTAATTTTCAGATTTTCACAAAATAACTATTATTAATTTGTAAGAATCCAACATTTAGTTTTGGTAATTTTAAGTATTTGTAGTTCATATTTCCACTTCAAATAATATCATTATAAGAGGAAAAACCATTGTAGGAATATAAACGATTTTTTTTTAATAGTTTAAAATATTGAACAATTGAATCCTAATCCACATTCGCAATTTAACATATTACTCTTTAACTTCCATTTTTGTTATCAAAAACATTACTTTAATAATCATTAGAGATTCACCCATGATTTTCGTTCATTTACACTCGCAAGAATGATTACGAGTTAAATATATAGAAAGACACATCTTCTTTATAACTAAAATTAAAAGACAATCAAATGAAATCAAACGTAAACCTGAAATGATAATACATGTAGAATTGCCGTTCACAAAAAAAGGCTAAAATTAAAGTAACATTGTTCAAACTCTTGATATAAACTATTTTCTGTTAATATATCTTAATTTGAACTATTAAAATCAAGTTATTCGATTATAAAATTTTGATGATTGGTATTGTTTTCTTGACATTTTACTTGTTTTATATAACTATTATTACAACTTCAGAAAACAAAAATTCTGTCTTCTGAAACACATTTTAATACAGCTCATTACATGAAAATTAAAATGAAGTTTAATAATTTACAAATACGAATTAAATTAAGTAACCCAGCAGGCCAGCATGTGATCAGATCTAAAACTTCGATTAGATTAAATAAACCCGACACAAAGGAATTTAAGTACGTACATTCTGGTGGAAACAATAATAAGTTGTGGACTACTCCATTATTTTGCTTATTAGTTAATCAAACGTCAAAGGCATTATAACCCAGCAGCATCTTGGTGGTGAGATAAGACTTAGGGCCTATTAGGTCATGCGTTCGAATCTCACAAGGGGGGTTTTTTCTCATAATTATGAGTTTCCTCCTGAATTGGTGACTTGGTGGTGGAATATGGTCGCGTGGTAACACTGGTGGCACAATGATACTCCAGTGATCCGTGAGTGATTCCAATTTAACCGTTAAAAAAAAAGTTAATCAAACAAAAGTCAAACTGCTGAGTTTTAATAACGGCAATATGTAGAGGTAAATCATTTCAGTAGATCCAGAATTCAGGGAAATAATTGTACATAAACTTGTAATCCCTGCATCAAAAGTTGTACCATGTTTAAATATCGACACTTTTAATGTTCATTCACTTGGTCTTTTTGCGGGCTTCATATACGTAACTGAGAATCACCACAGCAGCAGTAACCAAAACCCCCACAGCACTTTGCGCCAACACGACGCCATCGGTTACTCTTTTAGAATTTGGGGTGAACCCTAATTCAGAGAGTTTCTTGTGTGATATTGCATAATCATTAAAGAATGCATCTTCATCCTGAAACATGGGAGGAAAGTAAGATTAGAGCAACATATTTGAATAATCCTGGTGTCTGAGTTTATATTATCCAGGAAAGAATTAATCAAGATTACATGATAATTGAAATCGATATTTGAGAGTTGCATAAAGGTGAGATGATTTAAGAAAAAATCAAGAGAGTAATCATTTATTGGGGATGATTATACGCGGGTGTTCATATCGGACGATGTTATCTCTACTTCATATTGCAACTTTGAAATGTACAAACCTGACAACCTTATTAGTTTATTTTTATTTATACGTGAAATTTTTATCTGAGTATCTATTTTTTTCACGTATCTAATTTATTCTTGTGTTTCCACTTTATTTTGTATCTCCGTTGTTTTCTTAGACATGGTTTTTGGAGAGCGAGGTCTCAACTGGAGCGGTCTCTCTATCCTCCTGGATAGAGAAAAAGTGTTGCTCTATCCTACACTCTCGAGACCTTACCTGTAATTTTGTTAGGAGTGCATTTTACAGGTAGCTTTTTTTTTGTTCAATGGTTTTCATTGGGTAAGATTTTGTATATTCAAGACATGTGATGATACGCCAAGCGTATTTCATTGCATAGAATCATAAATGTATAATTTAGTTTGACATACTTGCCTAAAAATGTTTGTTTTAGTGATTTTCTCTTGTTATAATAGAGAGATTAAGTGAGGCATGAAGAAATTGTGCTGTACAACTAATAGTTAGAAAGGGAATCTAAGTCATGTTATATCAGGAGGATAAGTTTTATACGACAAACCTTGTACCAGAACAAGAACAGAACCTCTGAAAGGTTGTTGGCAACATGTGAGTTGCTATTATTAAAAAGTTGGTAGGGTGGGGACGGTTTAAAAATTAAGAATGGGAGCAGACCAGAAGCCAAGAGTCCAGAGAGGGTCCCAACTGTCAATCTATGCAAAACCAATTACACCAACTGTATTTCGGCTTTAATGTTTGTTTGTCAATATTTTCCTATTTTAGTCGATAAGGGTAGCTTCCTACCCTATTAAAGGGCGGTTTGTTGGGGTGGGGAGCTAGTTGTATTAAATTATGGTTGAATAATTAAAGTTTCTAGTTAGATTCACGTATCTGTCATTGCTATCTTCACAACTTATTGACAGAATTGATATGTTATACCTAGGCAAATCCCATGTCAGCCAAAAAAACGTTGGGCTCATAAAGAAATCCCAACCTCAAATATCACAAACACATTTTGCATGCATTGGCTATTGGCTATGAATGAAAGAACTCCACAATTAAACGTGATTAGGTGGGAGCAACCAAGAATGGGTTACCTCCTCTGAGGTCTCTACTTAGGCAGCCAAAAACTTATCCGTAAGCTCTAGTGAACAATCAAAACAAATCAGTAGCTCCTAGTGAACAAAACGGACGGTATTGGTTGGTATGAGATGCCGAATGCTAAATAATGAAACACTTCTATGGAAGTTCCAAACTTGAATGGAAGAGCAAGTACTACAAGATCTATTGCTATTTTAGTACATATATAGGATCAGCACTATGTTAGCAAGTAAAGTATGGTTTCTAGCCTTTTATATCGCTTTTTTTCGCCCAATAATATTAAGAAAGGAACCTCAATAGAACAGAGAATACCTTGGCATACAGCTCAACATAATGGCGGAACACAGGATCATCCAGCAATGCAATGTCTGTAGGAAGTTTCAATAGCCCCTCTGATTCCCCTTTCAGAAGTTCCCTGGTTCCACAAATGTAATGTCATTTCAGTTTTAAAAAACGAAGAAATTCATGATTTTATCATAAAGAAAAACGAAAAATGAGGCTTCAGCTAGTTATACACAAAATATGAGTTATCGAATTTCAGCGGCTCCCTAGTCCAGGGGCCTTCAAAGCCTGATCTATCTGCATGTGCTCTTCCCTGCAACATCAAAATTTCACCAAAAAACAAGAATGAAATGAAAGTTTTGATGATTATTACTTAGAATATTGAAAGAAAAGCTTTAGGAAGTACTTTAAGGTATTAATCTAACAAGTAATTAGTAACTTACCAGAGTGTGTCCTCCTGACAGGGCAACAATATCCTTGTCAGATAAACCCATGCGATAAAATATCTCCCGCAAGTGTGGTGCGCCTAAATTAGTATTACAGGTTCAGTAAAACAAAAAAGCAACTGATACTTACGTCAGTATGCAACCATGTTGATGAAAGTAACATGAAAGTAAAATACATAAGCATTAACACAAATCTCTTAGTGGACACTTAACCTTATGAAAACCTTCAAGGCTTTGATAGACCAAATTGAGAATGTTAGAAAGTACAACATGAAAATGATGGGCGGTAAACAAGTAACACATTTCCATGACTTTGCATCTAACTAGTGTTGGAAAGTATGTCAAGGACAATAAAGCAAAGGATTAAAGATATAGCGATTGAATATATTACCACAACAATACCAAACATGGAAATATCTACACCACTTCAGTAGAGGACCTGGCAATGGATTTTTATTTTCTAGAGGATCACCAAACAACATCACCATAGACAGAAATAATGTGATGTACGGAATCCAAATTCAAAAGATAATGATGATGTCATCACAAACAACCATCTTTTTTATTTTGTCAAACTTGATTATGATGTCCAAATTTATAGTAGTATGGCTGACCCAAAGAAACCCCATTCGAGGTCGTTTAGTGGCACAAATAGGCACTTATTCTATGTTAATTAAGAAATAAGGTTTGTTTACATATCTTTGGTTAGGATTTATCTTTCTAATTAAACTTTATCATCTAGCATATAGGCAGTTTATATTAATCCTCTCAGAGGGTTGATTCACAAAATCCTCCTATAAGTCTTTCGGTTTTCTTTTTGATTATGTTTTGAGTTCATGAAAGATCAAAGAATACCCAGATTGGACTTCCTTTATGTTCATTTAATTCATTTGTGAGTATAGGTCTATTAATCATATTGATCCATCTTCAGGGTACCACAGAAGAAGACAATGTACTTAATGCAAACTGATATCATTGAAAGGAAGACTGCGCAATTAGCCAATGCCCAATCTGCAAGTCTTGAGCCAGTGGATGATGTACAAAAAACATCCTTTGGTTGTATTGATATATTTATGCATAGTAAACTCCTGTATCATGTACATGATATAACCAGATTTGTTTAATAAGAACACAATCTGAAAGTGAGGGTAGCAAGAAAATAGTTGAGCTTGCCCAAGTCTTTTGTACTAAAAAGATCTGGAAGAGACTATTTCAGCTGAAATAGGACAGCATTTCCCCTTCCTTGTAGATAAAAGGTTTTACTACTTAATTTATTTATTTATTTCAAATGAATCAAATCCATAAGGATCATTAGCTTACTGTTTTAACTAATGCCAGGGTTATGGTTTTGATTTTTTTTTAATTTCTTAGCTTCTAAATCGATTAGGAGTAGCCCTACTAAAGAGAGATGCATCCACATTTGTAGGAATTTCACATGTTGAAAATTCTATTTTGTAGTTTTTCATGTTGGAAGCTCACAAAATATATTATCTAAAGTCTGTTCATGCTTATAAAACCGCCAGGCAGTTAAGTTTGTCACAGAAGTGAGAAGCTACTAGGTAAATTGATGATCTCCCCTTACAAATATCCTATCTCCGCCAGACCGCCAATATGTGTGTGTGTGCTGCACCCACAGGTGATCATTTAAGATTCTATACTTTTGAGTAATGAAATTCAAACTTCAAAGTTGCCCCTGGAAACACCTTGTAACTACCAAGAAGCTAGTATAAGGGGGCGACATTTCTTACATGTGATTAAGATTAATATATAAAAGTAGGATCAAAAACCTTTGGTAGCATTTGGGAGTCTTCCTTCCTTAGGGGAGATCTTCGAGTCCTAGAAAAAGATAGAACATGAACATGAGAATTGAGAAGTAAACTTATTACAGGTGCTTTTGAGAAAGATTTCAAAATAAAAAAAAGCAGAAAAGGATAAGACATAGGACTAGTCCTGCAGGAAAGAAGCAAGAAAAAAAAAACTTAACAGAAAACTTTTAACAGAAACGAAAAAGTTATAAATCAAGTTACCTTTCTACCAGGAACAAAGTCTACAGTAGGGCCACCAGTAATCTCCACAGCAACAACTCCTGCAAGCTACAAACAGAAAGTTTTTCATGCTCAGTACTCAGTAGTAAAATACACTTCACATGTCATGTTCCATAAGTGCTTGTGTGTGTGTCAGAATAGGAGTTAAGTTGCCACAAACAATAATCTGGAAATACATCACTTTATTAAGAATCTCAATCCCCAAGAAACCCTTCTGACTGAATCTATAGAAACGAAATTCTGTAGTACCAATGTATCATTGAGTTCACCTGATATAGATCTGCATACGTAATCCTAGGATGTTTGGACTTTATTTCATCTGCAGTGAGAAAGAATATACCATTAAAGTCAAAGAGGAGAAGTGGTTTAGTCAAGTATATATTTTCTCTTTGTGGAGCCAAATATCTATTCTACCAAGAAGAATGATGTCAAGATTGAAACTGAAACAAAACATTGTTTTCCCAAATCTAACTAGGATAGGAACACAAGCTTTAGTTTAAGGAGTTAAACTTCAATCTTGACAGCAAAAAAAAAAAGAATCTTTCAAGAACTGAATGTAATTCCTTAAACTAAAACTTATTGTTAGCACCTACCCAAAATGGTTGTGTTAAGGTATGAAGCCCTTTGGGCTTTCGGATGGAGTTATGGGCCTGGCCCATTGAAGCTTCTTAAAACCCTAATTATTCTTATATATAGAGCATGTCATTGTATTGTAATCTTGTCCCTTGAGCTTAATAAAATACCTAGTTGCAGAGAGTGAACGTAGGTCATCTTGACCGAACCACTATAAATTCTCGTGTTCTTATTGCTTTCGTGTGCGTGCGTGTAATAATCTGTTTATTTTCGCTGCGTAAAGATACCTAACAACTGGTATCAGAGCATCAGGCTCTTGAAGATTGCCGCCGCCGCCACTATCTAGGGTTTCTGCCGTCGCCACCACCTAGGGTTCCTCCGCAGCCGCCGCCACAGTACAGAGCGCGAACAGTGTTTTTTCCTGTGTGAACAGTGTTTCCGGCGTGAACAGTGTTTTTTCCTGTGTGAACAGCGTTTTCCGGCGTGAACAGCGTTTTCCGGCGTGAACAGTGTTTTCGCCCGTGAACAGTTGTGGCAGAATTTTTTCTGTTTTTTCAGTTGTTCGGTTCTGTTTTGCTACTGCTGTTTTGGGGGCTGTTTTTTGAGTGATTTTTGCGATTAGAGTTCCGGCTGGGATCTCTTGGAGTTGCTGGTTTCGCTCAGGTTTTGCAGGTGAAGCACCTGGTCGGGTGTTTCGGGTTCTAGGGTTTTGGTTGGAAGTACCGGATCTGGTTTGTCTATCATTTGTTGACTGGTTATCAACTATTCAGCGTGCCTGTTTCGTTTGTTTTTTGTCTCTGGTTTGCTATTATGGCTGAAGACGGGAAGACTGTGATCGAAAAGTTCAATGGCACTGATTTTAGTTGGTGGAAAATGCAGATAGAGGCATTACTTTGTCAAAAGGATTTGGATATGGTACTGGAAAAGAAACCGGAGAGTATGGAGAAAGCTGAAGAAGCAGTTTGGAATTCCAAGGACAAGAAAGCTAGAGCGGCTATCATGTTATCTTTGACGAAGAGCGTTGCTTTTAACATCATGAAAGAAACCACTGCAAGTGGTATGATGTTGGCTCTGTCAAATATGTATGAAAAGCCGTCTGCAGCTAACAAGGTGTTCTTGATGAGGGAACTGTTCATGACGAGAATGAAAGAGGGAAACTCAGTCACCTCCCATATTAGTGATCTGATGTCTATTCTTACTAGATTAGAATCAGTGGGAATAAAATTCGATAATGAGACTCGAGCCTTGGTGTTGCTATCTTCACTACCTAATAGTTGGTCCGGAACTGTAACTGCTGTTACAAATTCAATGGGGGCTAACGACATGACATTTGAAAAGATCCGAGACATTGTGATAGGTGAAGACACACGTCTGAAAAGTGCAAATGTTGGATCATCTTCTGAGATGTTACATGTTGGCAGGGGAAGGGAAAATAGCCGAGCCAGTGGGAATCGGGGAAAGAGTTCAACTCGGTCTTGGAAAAATGTGAGGTGCTGGATCTGCAACGAGGATGGACATGTTAAGAGTTAATGTCCAAAGAAAGGTCTGAACACTGCTGCTGAGGATGTCAATGATGGTGACGTGTTAATTCTTGAGGCTGAAAACAGTGTGGACTCTTAGATCATGGATTCTGGTTCTTCGTTTCACGCTGTACACAGCGGTCAAATGATGGTGAATCTGAAAACAGGCGATTTTGGGAAGGTACGTCTCGCTGATGGCAGAATGCTTGATGTAATGGGCATGGGTGATATTGATTTGGTGACTCCAGTGGGAACTACATGGAACTTGAAGAATGTTAAAGTGATTCCAGGTTTGAAGAAGAAATTAATTTCTGTTAGTAAATTGGATGAACAAGGACTGGACGTCAAGTTTGGTGGTGGTAAATGGAGGGTAATCAATGGGAACCAAGTGATTGCTCGTGGTGATAAGCATGGGTCATTGTACATGGTGGAGGTACCTGCTGAGGGACTGATCAACCCGGTTAAGCAAGTCAAAGTCGGGTTCGCTAAATCTGTTGCTAAGAGAGTTCATTTTGCAAACATGAAGTCTGGAGCAAAGATTGTAGCTGAATGGGGTCATAAGGCTAAACCAGTCAGAAGATTTTGTGACAGTGGGAGCATGGGGCATGTTCCAGGTACAGTCAAGAAGAAACGTTGGGTTTTGAAGACTACGACTGGAAAAATCTCTCCTGGTGATTGTTTGCTGAATTTGGAGAGTGTTAGTGGTTCTCGGTGTATCTCTGAATCCGGTGGATCGTGTAAACCAGTTGAGACAGAGGATGGGTCGGTGGTGAAATTTACCACGACTGGGTTGGAGCTTGGGGGAGCTTCAACGGGCCCTTTCAAGTAATTGATGAGAAGGGGCCTCTGCAACTAGGGGATTTGGATTGAAATCTTAGCTTGTTCTTTGGAACTGAAGGCTTGGAGGATTTCTGTTACTTGAAGATTACTGATGACAGGGTTGCTTTGTACTTAGATGGCTAGCTGGAGTATTCGCAAGGCCTTCAAGTGGGAGATTGTTAAGGTGTGAAGGCCTTTGGGCTTTCGGATGGAGTTATGGGCCTGGCCCATTGAAGCTTCTTAAAACCCTAATTATTCTTATATATAGAGCATGTCATTGTATTGTAATCTTGTCCCTTGAGCTTAATAAAATACCTAGTTGCAGAGAGTGGACGTAGGTCATATTGACCGAACCACTATAAATTCTCGTGTTCTTATTGCTTTCGTGTGCGTGCGTGTAATAATATGTGTATTTCCGCTGCGTAAAGATACCTAACAGGTTGCACGTACGGGTGCATTTTCAAAATGAATTGGCAATATCTGATTCCAATATAAGCCAGCCTAAATCATTAAACTAATCTTATTGTAACCTTAAGTTCTTAAAGTACAACAATAAGCTATGAACTCCCTAATCCACCCATAAAACAAGTGGCACCTCGAAACAATGTCATTTCTTTTTACTTTTGGATCTTCTTGGAAAATATATGAACCTGTGCATGTTTGAATTCAGTTCAAGTTTTCAGCATAACTGCATAAGTACCATCTCCAGGAAAACCTTACAACCCACTCAGGCATGACTCTGGTCCAATTGTCCAAATCCTAAACCCATTGAAGCCTACATGCAATACTAAGCATACCCTTCAAGGGGGAGATTTCATGACTATAATATCATAACAAATGAGAAAATATAATGGTAGCCAAAGACTACTAACAATAAAAAATATGTGCTGGTGGCAAAAAAAACATGATTGAAGAAATAACTTTGGAATCACAAACCTTATGAATAGTTTTTGTTATTTTATAGTTCATGCTCAAGCAAAGCCAATAAAAAACTCAAAACTATTACTTAGTAGCATTTGATTGGTAAACCACTATATGTGCAAGGATTATACTTTATCAGCAAAATTTTTATTGAAGAAAAATGCCCAAATTCTTATTAATAACAAAGGTGTCTTTTGCTTTATATTCATAAAAAATAAAGCTAAAGGAGAGATCATTTTGCCCCAATCATAGTTCAAAGGAAAATAAGATCATACCTAGTGACCAACATGAGACTTAACAGTACAACTTCACATTAAAACAAGATCGCTCAAGTATTTAACATCAAACATCAATAGTGTAATATCAATCTTATCAATTCACTTGAGTACTTAACATCAAACTTAAGTCATTTAAAACTTTAGCACAAATGCTATTGACTAGACACAGTTTAGCACTAACCTCAAAAATGAATATCAACCTTACTAGTTCATGAACTTAAAAACTAGTCTATTTGACAACACACAAAAGTCTAATTAAAAGCTTCTATCGGACATAGTGAGCAACGAGTTTCTCTGAACTTAACTTGACAAATGGAACGTTTCAATTAGCAAAAGTATCATGCCTACAAGGCTACAATAGCAATCACAGTCCCTAAATCCTCTTCACATCAAAACTAACTACTTCAATCTAAACTACAACAAATAAAATTACCGCAAAAATCAATCGCAATCTTCAATCCATTATTAGATCCATGACTATACTCCTCCGCGTTTCTGATCGAACCATTAGGACCTCCGGTCTTCGTGTTGACATCATAAGTTCCAGCATCATGCCACCTACAACATCACCTTCATCATCATGATTCATGAATCCCGAAACAATCATCAATAACCTAAATACATGTTTAAGAGAGAGATGAATTTCATCATACGCTAATCGAAGCATGATCGGCGCACAGTTCTTGTTGGCGATGAAAGCACGAAGCTCCCGACGAGCTTTATCGATCTCTTTGAGGTATTCGGTGTCTACAATAGGCATCGCCATTGATGATGAATTGCACACAGTGGAGGTGTGACTGTGTGTGTTCGTGGACTCTGAGGACTAGCAGACCACTGAAGATATAGATAGATAGATAGGCTAAAATATTAGGAGCAAAGAGAAGCTTTGATCCTGTGTGGTCGAGTCCGTTCAAAAGCTCGTGCACCCGCCAATCTAAAGTGAAATTCCGCCCACGTGGTTTGACTGGGAGTATAGTATACATTATCTACGGTGTAGGTTGTTTCACGTTGTTGATAATATAGTTTTATAATCATCTATTTATAGATTTTCGAAATAATTATTCTAAAATTGTATTTTTAATTTTAGGAAGCGTGTATGACAAAACGATAGTTGTTGTAAATTGTAACTAGGTTTGGTCCCGCGTCTTGCCGTGGCTATGTGAGTTTTAACGTAACCTTAAATCAAAATCAAAATGAAGGTTTGAAACCATAAAATCAGCAAAATACACAAGGTAAAACAAACCAAAACCCCAAATTCATAACACACAAGAACATTCAGAACCCAAAAGTAAATCAAAGCCCAACACCATAAACAAAATAGACGAAAATCAAAGCGCAACACAGTCCTATATAGAAAAACTAACGAAAATCAAAGCCTCAAAAAAAGCAAACAAAAGGAAAACCCAAACCTTAACATTGTATCGATAACGAAAAAAAGAAAGTAGGAACCCGGAGAAAGACAACGCCAACGAATACTATAAATGAACGTAATCAAAACACCCATCAAAAAGATGTGTGAAGAAACCAAAAAACTCACAAGAAAAACCCCACCCACAAACCTCAAACACACAAAACAAACCTATAAAAACACACAATGTTTTAAAAACCGGACCGGCAAACGAACCGGACGGCCTAGAGGTTCACTGGTCGGACCGGTCGGACCGTCGGACCGGATTACGAACCGGATGACGTCATAAATATTTAAAAAATATAAAAAAATTCCAAATATTTATAAAACTACAAACACATACCATTCAAGTAAACATAGTCCAATTTAGCAAAATACAACAACCCAAGTTTAAACAACCATAAACCAAAACAAAATATAACATCCAACGTTTAAACAACCATAAATCAAATAGTGGTTCGCCAATAATATTAACGAACCGGTGTTCCTTAATCCAAAACAACATCCAAAATACATACCATTCAAGTAAACATTGTCCAAATTAACGAATAATATTTTTCTATTAAAAAAAATTTCAAAAAACCGGTTCAACCCGGTTCACCGGTTCCGGTCGGGGCGATCGACCGCATGAACCGGCCGGTTCAACCGAAAACGGTCCAAAACCACCGAACCGAACCGGCATCCTCACCGGTTCCCGGTCGAACAGGTCGGACCCATTAAAATAAAAATAAAAAAAAATTCAAAAAACCGGTTCAACCCGGTTCGCTGGTTCCGGTCGGGCCGGTCGACCACACGAACCGACCGGTTCAACCGAAAACAGGCCAAAACCACCGAACCGAACCGGCATCCTCACCGGTTCCCGGTCAAATAAAAATATTTTTTTTCAAAAAACCGGTTCAACCTGGTTCGCCGGTTCCGGTCGGGCCGGTCGACCGCACGAACCGGCACAACCCACAAAAAAACCGCTACCCCCAAACCTCAAACCCACACCCGAAACAAAGGAGAAAGGAAAAGAGAAAAAAAAAAAAATCCCCCCACCGACAATTGCGATTAAGTAGAATAGAAATGTTCTAAAAGAAAATTATTTCGAACTTTTTCCAAAAACTATTTTAACTATTAATGTTGGTGTTTTTTAAATCAGAATTATATATTGACGGTTCCAACTATTCACTGTTTAACAGTTTCAAAAGTCACAGCGTTAGCTGACACATGAAAATATAAGATTGTTAGTCTTTCGCAGTTTGCTAAAAGTTATATTATCTCTTTATGTTTGGTCCATTAGTTGGTAATGGAGCCAATGCGCTTGATTTATGCAATATGTTTGTTCCGGTTTCAAAATATTGATCACTTTCTGGCATGGAATATGATTTATACATTACTAAAGTTACTTAGAGTTTACACCGCCACGTTATTTATATTGTGAATAGTTTGATGACATACAAATCAAACTTCTTTGAATAGACAAAGTGTTGTATAACGCATCAAAATCCAGCAAAGTAAATCAAACTTCTTTGAATAGACAAAGTGTTGTATAACGCATCAAAATCCAGCAAAGTAAATCAAACTTCTTTGAATAGACAATGTGTCGTATAACCAATGGCGGAGCTTGAACATCCCCGTAGGAGGGGCGGGGGCGAAATTATTTTTTTAGGGGGGGCGAACTTGATATTTATATAAAAATTTACACTACCCGACCAAAAAATTACACTACCGGGCCAAAAAATTACACTACCGACGAAAAAAAGAGCCCCCCCCGGTCTCCTCTATCCTCCGCCCCTGTGTATAACACATCAAAATCCAGCAAAGATCAAACGCATATTCCACCTCTTTTTACCGTCTTTGTCTAATATATTGAAAACTAACCGCTTCAGTGTTCCAATTAAGGAGAGCATCTCGCTAGTCGACCCCAAAAAAAAACCGATAAACAGGCTCGGCCCGAGAGCAACCAAACACACACAAAATAGTCTATCCGCAATCCTCGTTATTCATCTTTTTCAGTTTCAGTCAGGCCCGATTCCGACAAATGAACACTCCTAGTTTAAATTATCGTTGCCTTGTTAAACAAACAGCATCAACGGTTCACGCTCTAACCTGCTAGACTGATTTGGTTTTCAAAGTTCCAAAAAAAAAACTTTTGAAAACCAAGTCCACAGAAAACTATTAACCAAGGGGCAATTTCATCATTACATCTTTTGCTTTGACCTTTATGTGGTGTGTAATAATATGCTGGTAGCAATGTTTTCAGACCGGATCGGACGTCGAACCGGACGTTTTACTGTTTTGGTGGTCGGACCGGTTGGACCGGATTTAACTATGTTTATATATGTAATTAAATATAAGTAATTAATATAGATTTTATATATGTATTTTATAGTTATATATAAAATTTAAGTGTTAATTACACAAATAGTCCCTGTGGTTTAGCGCGGATCCCAGGTTTGGGTACTAACCTTTTTTAGTAACAACTATGGGTATTGTACTTTAAAAATCATAACAGGGTAAAGTATTAGGGCTAACGTCTGTTTATTTTTAACAGAACACCCCCCCCCCCCACGTGACAAGCCGTGAGGGCATTTTAGTCAATTTATGTACAAACATAATCACAGACCCTAATCATACAATCGATCCTCGTATGTTTACCCAAATTTGAAATCATTCTCAAATTTAGGTCAAAATGAACAATGTTTGGTCAATCAGGAATGAAGATGAAGAATTTGACTATGAATGCGTGTATAGTAAGTGTTTTAAACCCTATAATCTTGCTGAAAAATGATGAATTTTTTGAAACCCTATATGATTTTTGCAGGTGTTGATAATTATCCGGAATACTTTTCATTGGAGGTTCATCACGGTGGATCATTTGTTATCAACGAAGAAAGTGAAAAGGTATATGTAGATGGCAGCTTAAGGTATGTAGATTTCGTGCCGAAGGAAGATTTCTCTGTTTTAGTTGTAGATGAGATTATGAAAGAGTTATGTGTCAAGGATAACTGTAAGATTCGTTATAGTTATCTTGTTCCTGGTAGTAGTTTAAGCACTGGTTTGAGGGCATTAGAAAGTTATGACGATGAGTTGGACTTTTTGGGTTATGTTAGTGATAACTTTTGCCTAAGTCTATTTATTGAAAGACTTGAGAATGTAGATGATACAAATGGTCCTGATGACATAGTAGATGAAGCAAATGAAGTAGAAGAGGTTGAAGTGGATAGGATGAATTTTAACAAGAATTTTATTCTAGAAGATGAGAATGAAGTAGGGGATAATAGTGATAATGTTGTTGATGAAGACTACTTGAGTGATGATTCATTTGGAACATCTGCATCAGAAGTAGAAGATGAGAATGAAAAGAGAAGGAGAAGGGCTTTTAGAAGAGTCAGAAAACAACAGGAAGGTTGTAAAGATCCATGTAGTTTCTATGTTGGGCAACAATTTGGTACCAATGCTGAGGTTAAAGCTTTAATCAAAAGACATGTAGTGGAGACAAGGAGGGAGCTGGCACTATACAGGAATGATCAAGAAAGGGTCTGGGCTGTATGTAGAGGTGCAATACCCACTTTTGAAAAAGGCCCAAGTGAAGGCCCAACCAATTTGGGAAAGAGTTCAACTGGTAATTTGGGAGAGTGTTCAAGTGGTCAAAAGAGGACAAAAAGAGTTAGTGTTTCTGGTCAAAGTGTGGGCCCCAGTAAAAAGATGGTGGAAGAAAAACCCTAGAAAATCCAAACAAATGTCCTTGGGTCCTGCATATTTCCAAACTGAAAAATGAACCCACATGGATTGTGAAAACATACAACCCTGAAACATAGTGGAAGCAGAGACTGCCAATTCTTGGGCTTGGTTTTTAGATACTCTGGGAGAGGATCAAGAGTTACAAGTGAACTCCAACTTCACATTTATAACAGACAAGCAGAAGGGTATTATTCCAGCAATAAAAAAACTATTTCCAGCTGCAGAACACAGGTATTGTCTTAGACACATACATCAAAACATGAAGCTACAATGGAGGGGTAAGGCATTCAAAGATATGGTAAGGGGTATAGCATCAGCCACTACACTACAAGAATATGAAAGGAAATTACAAGATTTGAAGAGTATGAATGTTGAAGCATATAATTGGTTAACCCAGATCCCTGCTGTTCATTGGACCAGAAGCCATTTCTCAGGTAAATTCTTATTTCTCACTACTTTATGTGTTAATTTGACATGTGCTTAATTGATATGTGTATAATCATCTGCTTATAGGTAGAGCAAAGAGTGATGTTCTCTTAAATAACATGTGTGAGGTGTTCAACTCAAGGTTGGTTGATGATAGGGATAAACCTATTAAAACGGCATTAGAGTTTGTTAGAGAATACCTGATGAAAAGAATTGTAAATGTTATGAAAGTCATTGACAAGAGTGATGGTTTGTTGACACCAAGTGTGACAAAAAAAATTTAAGATCATTAAAAAAGAAGCAACAAAGCTTACTGTTAAATGGAATGGTGGTTCAAAATTTCAAGTGACAGGGTACAATAGTGAGCAGTGTGTAGTTGATGCAGCTCAAAAGACATGCTCATGCAGGAAGTGGGAACTGTTAAGCATACCCTGCAAACATGCTGTTACAGCAAACTGGGATATGTCTATTAATGGTTTGGAGGTGGATATACCAGAGAAGTGGGTGGATTCTTGTTTCTGGCTACAGACATGGAAGGAGGTCTATTCCTACAAGACTGGACCCATTAATGGTAGAAGCATGTGGACAAGAGTAGACTGCCCTACAATTTTGAAAGAACCTAAACATCATAAACCAATTGGAAGGCCAAGAAAAATGAGGAAAAAGGATCCAATGGAGAGGGAAGATGAGTTGGTCAAGCAAGGAAAACTTACTAGAAAGTGGAAGACAATCACTTGAAGTAGATATGGAAAGAATGGTCACAACAAAAAGACTTGTATTGGACAAGTGGCACCATCCTCATCTGTTGTTTGATCTTAAATATATTTGTTATGTTTGGAATGTAAGACATTTGTACTTTGGTAGCTATTATGTGGTTGACATTGTTATCTTTGATCCTTTATGTGGTATGTTATCTTTGGTACTTTAGTAGTTTTATAAAACTGCACATTGTTATCTTGGAATGGTTGTTGCATTGGTTAAGGTTAATGTCTTCTGCACATTGGTCAAGTACATTCATTCATTGCACTTTGATCATGGTTGTTGCACAATTGCACTTTGACATTAAGTATATTCATTACAATAGTTTTTAGACAAGAAAAACAGGCTCATTACAATAAGCACAATTACAAAAGCAGGTCCATGACAAGAAAAACACATTTCATTACAAAATCATGTTCGTTACAAAGGAACATTCATTACAAAAGCTTGGTTCACTAGAAAACCAAAATCACTTACAAAACAAGATTCATAACATAACCATATTCAACCCATTACAAAGAACACATAAAACCCAAACAACACAAACAAACACCAACTTCCTATCAACAACATGTCTTTATGATGTACTTCATCTTTCAGAGCTCTAGTCTTGTTCTCATAATAGTTTTTAGATTTCAGCAACCCTTGAATGTTATCGGTTGGTGTAGAATATATCGGAGGATCAATCCATATAAAGAAATTACACTTGGATCTTTGAAACATAAAATCTTTGTTAGTACACATGAAGAGCATACCAATTCAAGAGTAGAATTTAAAAGAAATTACCAACTCTGGACAAGCATAAAAACATCGTCCGGGGTTTTTCTTCGTTTGTGATGTTTTGATTGTGGCTAATCTTCCACATTTGCAAAACACCATGTGTGAGATTTTTCTTCGTATTCTAGGGTTTGAAAAGAAGATGAAGTTTCTTTTGAAGTTGGGTTTATTAAAGTGATATGTTTGTACATAAATTGACTAAAATACCCTCACGTGCTTGTCACGTGAGGGGGTGTTCTGTTAAAAATAAACGGACGTTAGCCCTAATACTTTACCCTGTTATGATTTTTAAAGTACAATACCCATAGTTGTTACTAAAAAAAATTAGTACCCAAACCTGAGATCCGCGCTAAACCACAGGGACTATTTGTGTAATTAACTCAAAATTTAACTATATTTGTATATCCAACGTACTAATTTATGGTTTAACACCCCGTTTTTACCCATTAAAATAAAAAAAATACCAAAACCGGTCCGAAGCGGTCCGGTTTCCCGGTCCGACCAGCGGTTCAGGATGAACCGGCCGGTTCAACCACTAAAAAACGATCCATATCAGACCGGACCGATCCCCGGCCGAGCCGGTCGGACCGGCCGGTCCGATCCGGTCTCCAAAACACTGGCTGGTAGTGATTACCTAGACAATGTGTTTACTCTAGCATCCAAATCCACAACCACCCATCCAATAAGGTATTACAACAAAGGTGAACAAAACAACCAATCTCAGAAAAACAATTTAGTATTTAATGTACACATGTTTTGTACAACAAACAAAACACCAACATTTTGATGCCAAAGTATATAAGTTGGTGAAACTTCACCATGCCTCTATATGTAATTGTCTTTCACTCACTGAAAACGATGGAATCAAGACACGGTCCTCCATTGTAGCTCTATTTGGATCTTTCCGTTCCTCGAATCAATAAGATGGTACTTCTCATTGATCCTTCTGTTGTGCACAACATCAGCCAGACTGATGTCGACATAGCCCAATGATTCCTGTGTTTTATACAACAAAACAAGTAGTTAGTGGTGCTAGTTGTTATGAACAAGTTCAGTAGATCACATATGTTGATCATAACAATAATATAGGTGGCAATATCGACCCGTTTAGCTAAAAGGGTTGATTTTGGTAAATTATCTCCAATGAGTCAAACGAGTCAAAGTGAAAAACGTAGGTATAAGGTAACAAAAATAAATTTCCAAATAAAGATTATTTAAGATGAGGCATTTTAAACGTTACCCATTTTGGATTACTAACTTTTGTTTGTTTTCTAGTTTAAGGTAACCAAGTTTCATTTTTTTTCCTATTTTGGGTAGGCGGGCTGCAGAAAATGGTTACTAGTACTACTTAAACACGTTAAGTATAGAGGTTACCTATAATAATGAAAAAATCAATAATCTTTACGTTTTTAGGAAAGAGAAAACTACTATTATTCCAAGGACAAAACTTTGAGCAAAACTAGATGGCTATTTATGCAATTAAATAATTAACAATAATCATTTGTAAATTCAAACATGGGCAAAAGGCAGCAGGTCAACCCGACCCAAGCAAAAATTACTCGTATTGATTCATTACTACCCAATCAGCCCAACCCAACCCAACCCGTGACATGAAAATTCTCTAGGAGCCCATGGAATAGCGCAGAGAAGTAACAGAAACCAATCAGCCCACATAACGAATCCAACAGCTTAAAATAGCAAGTTTGACCATAAAAGTTCACAATTACCTTGGGATGCAGTAGCCCAATCCTGGATGAGGCACTAGCAACTTCCACATGCAATTTATCATTTACAGGTGGCTCCTCCAGTTTAAACTTGAACTCCTCATCCCATCTCGGATCTCTGTTCTTCTTTATATGCTGCATGGGAAGAAAAATTAAAACTTAAATATTTACAAAATCAAATTAGCCAAAAACTTAAGTTTTGCGAAACGATACCTTCGTTTTTTTCTCCTCTCCTTTAAAAAGAATCCTGACATAAGGGTTAGTGTGGTGTTTTCCTTCAACATCTTGAGCTTCATGAACTCTAACCACTAGTTCACCGCCACCAGGCGGTGTTCCTTCAGATGCCTTTTGAACAGCTCCAGCATCTTCAAAACTAGGCTTATCTTCATCCTTAAAAGGTTTATATAACAATTCTACCACAATTTGGCCGCGTGATTTCTCGTTTACAACATCATTGGGATCCATATTTTTCAAGAGATCGAGCGTCAGGGTTTTGGGCTCATCAGGTACAAGTTCCTTCAAGGGAACAACATTCATGCCCATCTTGTCGTGTTTGCCGACCTGAAAACAAGACATTCAACAGGGCATTTGGTACATATTCACCATTAAATAAATCTCAGAAAACCCATGTCAAATTTAAATCAGTAAAAATGAGAACGCAAGTTTATGGTAAATATTCACCATTAAATAAATCATAAATCAAGTAATAAACCGATCTGAAGAGTCTTTGGGAAGTAGACGGTTTGTTATCTAGAAAAGATATCACATCACAACAATGTGGCTTAGCCAACGCACTATTTGCACCTCCAAATATCTACTTTTGAAGGTCAGATTACTCACTTCAAAAATAGTAAGTGTTCAGGCTGTGTTTGATATGCCTCTGACCGGGCTGACCCTGACCCGGCTGACTCGGTCAGCCCGGTCAGCCCGTTTGAAACGATGAATCGAGCCATCTGACCGAGTCAGGGTGTCTGACCCGGACCTTGAAATCAAAGAAGCTGACCGGGCTGACCTCCCCCGTCACCCCTGCGCGATCGATCGGCACCTCCCCCTCCCCCTGCGCGATCGATCGGCACCTCCCCCTCCCCCTGCGCTCTCGATCGATCGGCACCTCCCCAACCCCTGCGCGATCCCTAATCGAGCTACAGCCCTAATCGAACGACTCCCTTACCTGCGGTAATCGATCAGCCACCTCCCCTCCCCATGAGCTCTCGGTCGGCTTCATCCCCTCCTCCCGGCGCTCTCGATCGGCGATTTCATGGTGGTTGTGGTTGTGTGTGTGTGTGAGTGAGTCTGTGTTTGTGTGTGTGCGTGAGTCCGTGTTTGTGTGTGTGTGTGTGTGGGGAAGAAGAGAGTGTGTGTATGTGGTTGTGTGTGTGTGTGTTATTAATATTATTAATAATAACAATAATAATAATAATAATAACAGAGAAATTTAACAGAAGTGTATATAGAGGTTATTTTTTTCATTCAGCAGAGTCAGTCAGATACATAATCAAACAGCCAAGTTTCAGTCAGATGCAGACTCAGTCAGAACTTCTTACCGGGTCAGCTTCTGACCCAGTCAGATCTTACTCAGTCAGCGCAATCAAACAGCCCCTCAGTTCTAAGGAAAAGGTTGTCAACCGTGTTGATTTTAGTAAACGATAACATGAAAACTGAAAATAAGGAGTTAAATTTGTAAAGAAAAACGAATATTCAGATTTTAATAAACAAGTCAGATTCGAGGTTTAAAGATCAAAATGATCTCTTTTGGAAGGGTGATAGCTTCGATCAAAACAAGTGAGCAAAAATAAGCAAAATCATACTTGTTCCCAATCATAAACTTGCAACTCTACAGCTTGTGATTCCGGATCTTTAACAACCATATTGAATTCCTCATTCCATTCCGGATTCAAATTCTTATGCTTCACAGTAGTCTTCTTTGATGGAAGCTTACTTTCAGTGAGCTTTATTTTCACATAAGGATCAGAAGCACCTAAAAGATCTTTCTTTTTCAACTTCATCGCCTTCAAAACTTTAACATGAAGGATCCCTACGGGTTTCTTCAGGGCTCTGCAAATTGTTCAATAGTCAAAATGATCAAGATGTTGACTTTTACAAAGACATGCTCATTTTCCACTGATTACACATAACAAAAAGATATAATTATATAAACATACTTGGATGGATCCAATATTTGTACTTCTAGAGTTCTAGGCCAAAGATACATGTTGGCAACTTGCTCTTTGATTTGTTCCTGCACGTGGTAGCTTTCAAGATCATTGATTTTAAAAATAAAAGTCCACCAATTGACATGAAGCCAAGATAATTATCCACATATGAATAAGAAACTTTTATGAATAGTAATTTACAGCATTTCAAACATGATGATAATACATGGAGAGATAGCTAGTTAACCATGATGTTCATTAGATATCATGTTTTATGATAGAAAATGGAGAAATAATATCCGTAACGTAGCTTGGAACTTAAGAGCATACATAAAAACTCTTGTGTTATAAAGTGGCTAATTTGAGCACCAGCTACATAAAATAAGTTAAGCACAGTTTTCATCTACATTTACCTGGACAAACCTGTACAGTCCAGGAATTGACATTAGGTCAGCCCCGAACAACCTGAGCCCAAAGTCAACATGTGGCTGCAAAATAAAGGAACAAGTGAGGAAAAAAACTGTAAAATTAATATATTTCTTGTTAGATTATTAGTAGGATATATGAATTTGGCTACTTTCTATAATGTTTCTTAAACTCTTTTCACAAATTATAATCCTTTCGAAGAAAGTGTGTATTAATATGGGCAGATGATTCTGATATGGGAGAAGTATCATGGTATTACTTAACAAGTTAAAGAAATTAGAAGCCTCTAACTTTAACAAGAATAACATGAGAATTTATGTGATTAAATATTTACAAATGTTCCTCAACACAAAGAATGTTGCAAAATAAGGTCCTTGATTTTCCTGAATTAATAAAAATAAGTTTACAGTTCAAGACTTGCCAACTTGACTCGACAAGGTGTATTTTTATGTGTTTTGGAATCTAACAAAAGGAGACCTGTTTACCTTCTGCATGAGAGAGACACAGATTTTAGCGAAACAAGGAAAGCTAGGAACAAGGGGTTTTAGAGTGATACGAGGTACAGCAAAGACTTGTAAATCCACCACCTGAATTGTAATATTAAGTAAACAGACAGATAAATTTTGCAGAATATTTTCCTTTATAAGTGAAAGAAATAAATAACCTGAACAGTTGCTTTTAACCCAAATGATTTAGCAACAACGGTAACATTAGGGTTTCCAGCCCATTTTAGGGATGGTTCCATAATCAACTCTTTCTCGTCAGTAACATATACCTTCATCCCTAAAAAAAACAGGTTCTTGATATTATATATCAATATTGCATGCTCATATGATGCATTTCAACGTTTTAACTGAACACATAATCAAGAATAAATGTTTAACTGTTAGTCACATGTCTAACATGTCCCATAATAAACAAAATCCATGATATAAAAAATGGTATTTAAGCAAATAGCTTGTACATTTTTTAAACTTTGTACAGATGACATCCCTCTATTCAGAGTAAAGTTTCCAGAAAACATCTTGTAGGAATTAATGAACTCCTTGCAATTAACATAACAAACTTAACACTTGAACTTGTAATAAAAATATAATGTGGCAGCCCCGCTTACTTATAGGTGAGTGAGCATAATTGTTTTCCTTGGGATAAAGGACCATTATTGCAATTTTTAGGTGATATAAAACATAAATGAGGTGCCAATTTTTTTACTTTTTCCACCCTAAAAAAATCATGTCTCTTGAACATTTTAATTCAGATGTTACCAAGAACCAATTTACTCACTAACGATCATTTCAAGATATTGATGTTGACTGTGGTCCACAAGTTTTTACATTTTTTTAACAGCCCTAATCTACTCCATGTCTCAAGTGAGACTTGAACCCAACACCTCATGGATGGAGGGCATACACCTTTGCCACTGCCCACTAGGCTATGCTAGTGGTTGTGATTCCACAAGTTTTTACTAAATTGTCATTTTCAGGAATATTCCAATATTCCCTTATTAGTTGAAAACATTTATCTAACAATGTGTCAAAGTCAAACAGCAAGTTATTTTGAACAAAGATAAGTGTGTAAGAGAAAAATAATAATAATAATAATAATAATAATAATAATAATAATAATAATAATAATAATAATAATAATAATACTAACTGTGAGTATATTTATCACAATTGGTGACGAAAAGTAAGATACTGAAGCAAACGTGTAGCATCCTTTCATTCAAATTTAAGGTTCACAAATAGAATTAAGTGAGACAACATCAATTCATGAATCATGACATTGAAGTAGTTTTCATGGCTGTTCTCAGAACTGAATATTTACTTTAACTTGAATAATTACAATGATACAAAACTCCTCTACATATAGAGGGGGAACCCTAAACTATGGCCCATGGGCCTTAACAGTTATAACAAAATGGGCTAATACTAAATACATAATTAACACTCCTCCTCAAGTTGGAGCATAGATGTTTATCATGCCCAACTTGTTACATATAAAGTCAATTTGAGTTTTCCTAAGAGGTTTTGTAAAGATGTCTGCTAGTTGAAATTCAGTCTTGACATGAATTGGTTGAATGGATGGAGGATCAACTTGAGTGCCTGTCACACGATCTCTGATAAGGTGGCAATCAACTTCAATATGTTTAGTCCTCTCATGAAATACCTGATTCTTGGCTATGTGTATAGCCGATTGACTATCACAATATAACCTCATCAAGTCATTAGAAACAACCCCAAGTTCTCTGAGTATACGACGAACCCAAATCATCTCTGATGTAACATCTGCCATCGCTCTATACTCTGATTCAGCACTTGACCTAGATACAGTGTGTTGCTTCTTACTCTTCCACGATACCAGGTTTCCTCCAACAAATACACAATATCCAGTTGTAGATCGTCGTGAAATAGGGCAGCCTGCCCAATCAGCATCTGAGAATCCGGATATTCGTCCATCTCCTTCTTCAGTAAACGCACCTACCCGGCAGTGACCCTGATCAGAATACAAGATCCCTAATCCTGGTGCGTTCTTAAGATATCGAAGAACACGAAGAGCTGCATCCCAGTGTCCGGTATATGGGGAGGCCATAAACTGACTTAAGACACTAACAGCAAAGGAGATATCTGGACGAGTAACTGTCAAATAGTTAAGTTTTCCTACTAACCGTCTGTATTGTTCTGGATCCTTCATCGGACTTCCATCTTCTGGAAGAAGCTTTCCTGTAGGAAGCATCGGACTGTCTGTTGGTTTATACCCCAGTAATCCACTTTCAGACAGCATTTCAAGAACATACTTCCGTTGAGATAGAAGGATTCCTTGTGGTGAACGTGATACCTCAATGCCAAGAAAGTATCTGAGACGACCAAGGTCTTTAATCTGGAACTGAGACTGAAGAAACTGTTTAAGATTGGTGATTCCAACCTCGTCATCTCCTGTAATGATTATGTCATCCACATAAACCACCAGAATGATCCTCCGACCCTGATGATGTCTAAAAAATACAGAATGGTCATATGCACTACGAGTCATCCCAAATTCAGCCATAACATTAGAAAACTGGCCAAACCATGCTCTGGGAGACTGCTTAAGACCATACAATGAACGACGTAATCTGCATACTTTCGAGGCCTCCTCCTTGACAATATACCCAGGTGGCTGCTCCATATATACCTCCTCCTCAAGAACACCATGAAGAAAGGCGTTCTTGACATCAAGTTGATGGAGGGGCCAATGATTAATGGCAGCAAGAGCAATGGAAATGCGAACGGATGGCATTTTGGCAACCGGAGAGAAAGTCTCATCATAATCAATGCCATATGCCTGAGAATAACCCTTAGCAACTAAACGGGCCTTCAATCGGGGTGCCAGTCCATCAGGGTTTGGTTTAACTGTAAATAACCACCGACAACCAACAAGACGCTTCCCAGGTGGAAGCGGCTGAAGATCACACGTATGATTGGCACGAAGGGCCCCAATCTCCTCTTCCATAGCCTTTCTCCATCCTGGATGAGCTAGGGCTGTCATCACATTCTTGGGAATTGGGTAAGAATCAATGGTGGTGGTGTAGGCATGACACTCAGGTAAGAGATGTGTATAGGAACATAATTCTGAATAGGGTAGCGGGTGGGATGTCTCGGTTCTTTGCGGAAGGCGATGGGGATATCAGGATATGGGGCATCAGGTGGGTCATAAGTAGGTGGATCATGTGTAGAAGGGGTAGTATCAGTGGTATTGTTAGGATGTGGATCATGTGTAGAAGGGGTAGTATCAGTGATACAATCAGGTAAGATTGTATCAGTGGTATTGTTAGGATGTGGAACTGAAGACGTACCAAAGTCATGGACCGGTTGTGAATCAAGAGTTGTCGTCATGTGTTTATGTCGCCTGGCGTATGTGAACTGCAATGGTTGATTCTCTGTCGGTAGGCCAGATGAAGCAGGAATTGAATCTGAGACCGGGGGCTCCGATGGACTAGTGGAGACAGGGACAGGAATAACAGGAACAGTAACGGACTCGGGTGTAACAGGGTCAGGATTAGAATCAGGAAACAAATAATCAAGAGAATCAGAGGACTCAAGGAAGTAAGGACATGACTCGTGAAAAGTGACATCAGCACCGGTGAAGTAACGACGAAGGGTGGGGCAGTAACAACGATACCCTTTCTGAACGCGAGAGTATCCAAGAAAAACACAACGAATGGCCCGGGGGTCAAGTTTGGTTGTCCCCGGGCGATGATCATGAACGTAGGCTACACACCCAAAAATTTTAGGTGCGAGAGGAAAGGGAGTGCCTGTGGGGAAGAGGATAGAAAACGGGGTTTTACCATGAAGAACCGATGAAGGCATGCGGTTAATCAAGTAAGCTGCAGTGAGAACTGCATCTCCCCAAAAACGATTAGGAACGTGAAAGTCAATCATGATTGTGCGAGTAAGATCCAACAAATGGCGGTTCTTGCGTTCAGCAACACCATTTTGCTGGGATGTATACGCGCACGAGGTCTCGTGGATTATACCATGAGTTTTAAGATATGTGGATAACTCAGAAGACATGTATTCTTTTGCATTATCAGTGCGGATGGTTTTGATTGATTTGTTAAATTGATTTTGAACATAACAATGGAATTCTTGAAATATTGAATTTAATTCACTACGAGATTTTAATAAATAAACCCAAGTGGTACGTGAATAATCATCAATAAATGTAACAAAATACTCAAAACCCAGTGGAGTCTTAACGGGGGAAGGTCCCCAAATATCAGAATGTAAAAGTTCAAACGGGTTACAGACTCGACTAGACACTTTTGGGGGATAAGAACGCCTGGTGTGCTTACCAAGTTGACATGACTCACAATGAAATTCAAAAGAAACAGATAAATCCGGTCTCATTTGCCTCAGAACCGCTGTAGAGGGATGGCCTAGCCGGCAGTGAGCCTCCCTGATGCTGGAATCACATATGTTAGCAGTAGGTTGTGACATTAAAGACAGACGGTAGAGGCCTCCTGATTCAATACCGGTGCCAATCAGTCGGTTCGTCCCTAGTTCCTGAAAAATACAGTGAGTGGGATAAAATTTTGCACAACAGTTATTTTGTTTGGTGAGTTGGCTTACAGAACAAAGGTTATCAGGAAATTTGGGTACTAACAATACAGATGAAAGTGTAAGGTCTTTCGAGTTGCTAATGGACCCGATACCACGAACTGGGCATGAGGATCCATCAGCAATTCGAACAGGAGGGTGAGAGGTATTTTGTAGGTTAGACAATATACCTTGATTCCCAGTCATGTGATGAGTAGCCCCAGTATCAACAATCCAAGATGAGTTAAGACTAGCGAATGTACCTGAACAAGCCGAATTGGCATGTGGATTGGTAGTGTGTGACTGAAGGCTCAGCAACTGTCGAAACTGGTTATACTCCTCCTGGCTTAGTGAGTATGTTGGTGTCGTAGAACCAACCAGATCAGAAGAATCATCAGCAGTAGCTAGTCGTGCCTTGGGTCGGGGAGGTGGTAGAGATCCAGGAGCGCGATTTGGGCAATTATACTTCGTGTGACCTTCGTGGTGACAATAGTGACATGTGATTCCATTGCCGCGACCATTGCTTTTTCGTTGGGCTGAATTAGAACCACGACCAATGCCTTTACTAACAGGTGCACTGGTATGCAAAGCAGAAGTGTCAGTGTCCCGAGTAGTGGCATCCGGACCATACATTTCCCGTAGTAAGTGATATGTGGATGCCACAGATGAGGTAGCACTAGAGTTACTCAATAGTAATGGTCGAGCACTAGAGTACTTGGGTGATAGACCTGCAATGAACACCATAATATCCATTTTCTTGTTGCGCTCTTCCTGAACTTTCAGATCAGTGGTCGGTGGGTACAAAGTACGTAATTCATCCCTAAGTTTTGAGAACCGGGTAAAGTAATCAGTGAAGGTGGAGTCACCTTGCTCAATTCTGCTGTATGCTTGGACCACCGAAAAAGCATGCGACAGGGATTCTTTGGCAGAAAAGGACAATGACAGATGTTCCCACATTTCTTTGACCGTATTGAAGTTTTGAGCAATAGCAAGAGTCGGTGGCTCCATGGCATTCCACAACGCCATTTGAATACCACTATCATCAAGGCGCCATTCCTTTGTTATCGGATCCGGAGGCGGTTCGGTCAAATGATCTTCTTTACCAACACTTATAAGTCCTCTTTCAACAAAGAGACTCCACGAACTCCAACATTTAGAGTCAAGTTTAACAGGAATACGTAACACGGCAGAGTAATTAATGATACCTGGAGCAATCTGAGTTGGGGTGGCTGAATCAGTCTTCTTTTCATCACCCATGTTACCAATGTTAACAGATTTGAAAAACGGGAGGCTGGATCTAAGAGCAGAACAGAGAAACACGTGGGAGCAGGAAACAGATCACAAGAATCGATCGGGACAGAGATTCTGAAGCTTCTGGAGTAGCGACGGCGGCCGGAGGTGGCTTCACGCGGCGGCGCGTGGGGAATAGCCGCGACTTCTAGGCGGCGCGTGGGGGCGCGTGCGGTGGCGGACGGCGGTGATTTTTCAGGGTTCCTTAATCGGGGGTCTCTGCAGCTGATGGTGGTGGCGGTGAGATATAAATGTTTCTCGATAACGGGATTGTGAGCTGGGCAGATCTGGAAATCAGGTGGTGGCTAGGGTTTGTACCAGGAGCTTTGTAGCTCTGATACCATGTTCTCAGAACTGAATATTTACTTTAACTTGAATAATTACAATGATACAAAACTCCTCTACATATAGAGGGGGGGAACCCTAAACTATGGCCCATGGGCCTTAACAGTTATAACAAAATGGGCTAATACTAAATACATAATTAACAATGGCTAAATTCAGGGCGATACAATTTCCTTCAAAAAGACACAGACAATTCATGACATTAAAGTGATAGAACACTTGTAACTTCTATTTAGAAAACATTTTTATCATATGGATAAGGGCATGGTTTTAAAAAACGTTCGAGGCGCGCCTCGAGGCGAAGAGGACAAAAACCGCATTTGAGGCAGCACCTCACATGTATCAGATGGCACGTACGCCTCATATACTGAGGCGGATCGTAAAGTTGTCGAGGCGGTTCGGTTGGACGAGGCGTGCGTTTTGGGCAGGAACCCCAAATTAGAAAAAAACAACTATAAATTAATAAGCGTGTGAAGGGGGAAACCCTAGTTAGAGCAGCTCAGCAGCATCGGCCCCCATCCACCATCAGCATCGGCCCCCATCCTCCATCAGCAGTCGCACACTCGCACCTGAGAAGAAGTCGGGAGCAGCAGTCGCGATCGAGGTTCTTTTTATTTTCTGATTTTCAGTCGGCAGTCACCATTTTCAGAGGTTCTTCTTTTGTGATTTTCTGATATTGTTGATTTTCTGATTTTCAGAGGTTTTGTATGCCATTTTAGTCTTAGAATTAGCAAGTATGGGACATGGGTTTAAGGTTTATTAGTTTATACACTATTTTAGCCTTAGGTTTTGTATGCTATTAGTTTATACACTAGAATTAGTGAGTATGGGACATGGGTTTAAGGAATCTGATTTGTATGATCTAAGTGTACTCTTGTATCATTGTATGATTTGTTACTTTAGAATTAAGTGTACTTTTGTATAATTTTGAGTTTAAAAGATTTTAATGCGTGCTTAATTTCGTCTCTATTTTATGTTTTAGATTTGTGATACGTTATGTGTGATGACTTTTAAATTTGATGATGAATTTGCTTAAAAATATGCTTTGTTTGATGTTTTATTATTTTATTTTTATAACATATATAATTTTTCTATTTATTTATTATTTCCGCCTCGGGTATACGCCTCGTTTCGCCTCAAGGCTTACGCCTCGTGAGGCGTAAGGAAAACGCCTCGAGGCTCGTTTCCGTTCTTTTAAACCTTGGATAAGGGTATCCCATTGCAATTCAAGTGGCTGAAACGATTTTTCTTTCACAATCAACTGACGACGATTTATTTTTTTAAGATAACTAACAGAATGTTCCCCGGGCAAGCAACTATTTTAGCAAAATAAATATGACAAAAGGAATATAGGCAATAACTCAATAAGATGACGTAATAAGGGAGAACATTACCTTGAAAAGTAGGAGGCAGAGACCCTAAGGTAAGTGTCTCAAACTCAACCGAATCAATTTTGAACTTAGGAATTTGTTCAGCAATAATGGGCTTTGCAATTTCCTTAGCAGTCTTGCATATTGCCTACGAATACAAAATGGTTACTAAAGAAACCGAAAAAATAATATAATAAGTGTCGCTAAAATACCTTGTCAAGATAAGGCCACATGTATTCAATGAACTTGTTAAGCCAATCAACCTACATTGATCCATGAAAACACCAAACCAAATGGAAAAAATAAAGCAGCCATCGTTTAAAATGTAGGGTAACTTTCAACGGTGAAATACATACTCGATCAAAATCCGGGTTTTTAACCCACAATGGTATCTCAGGAAGCATACGTTGCAGAGTTTCAGAGTCTCGTTCGACCAACGGACGAATGACAGGATCCTGCACAAATAGTTCACCATGCTAAATGATAAATTAAAGAACTCCCACAATGCCCTAAAAGCTCAATTGAACATATACGTGATCAAAGATTCTAAACCAACAATACCCATCTCCCATTCATAAACTTTATGTTGTTTCACATTCAAAACACAAACAAATCAAACCCACAGCATAACACAAACAAAGAAAATCTTTAAAACATCAACTTATTTAGTCAAAATCCCAAATCATACCCTTTAAGCTGAATTGAAAATCCAAACCAGAAGTTAACTTTATTCTACAATAACCTGTGCACATTATCTATCGCCATTGATCCGATCTTTACTCAACCACAAAGGCATAGAAAACACATTCAAAATCAAAACTTTTTCAATCGGCAACTTAGAATCAAGAACTACATCGAATCATCAACACATAAACAAAGATCAATGCAAAATAAGAAGCATAAATCCACAGACATAGAGAGAAAACTGAAGGAGACCTTGACATCTGTGGGTTGAAAGTAGATGAAGAGATAATAACCGATCACGAGGCCAGCAGAAACCCCAATTCCGAACCCAGAAAACCCCAACAGAGTGCTGATTACACCCATATCAAATCTTTCAAGAAATTGTTCTTTTAGTTGTTGATTTGAATTAGATCAAACCCTCATAGACAAGTTGCCCCCTTTTGAGTTGTTCAAGAATCTTGAAATCCGAAGAGATTGAAAGGAAAACCCCCAAGTCACGCAGCTCTTGGGCGTGCCGGCCTAAAGACAAGGTGCTGAAATATTTGTTTGGAATAAAATAGAACGAAGGTTACGATTGTAATAAAAGAGAAAAAGATGTCCACATGTCCGTTGATTGTCAAACAAGCGGTCGTTTGTCTACGTGCCCACCAAAGTCCCTTTGTTCCTTTTCAAAAGATTTGAGTTTTGTACTTATCTCCCTCGGCTAAGGTTCAACTCCAGATCCATATAATAAAAGTTGAATTGAATCGAGTTTGAGTTACTTCATCCAATCATGTCTATATATATTGAAACTAATTTAGTAAAAGAAGCCCAAGCTTTTTTTGAAAAGAAAATTTTATAAACCACCTCTCGAAGAGCCCTCAAAACGAGGACCTACGAGAAATCAAAAAACGAAATCAGTCCAGAGGACATATACACCACTTATTCCAATCGACATCTTTACATCTAGATCTATTACGAAACCAAAAGAAAGTCGTAGACTTAATGTTTTCCACAATCACGGTCGGCGGCCTTTGAATGTTGTTGAAAATCCGATGATTACGTTCGTTCCACAGCACCCACATAGAAGTATAGACAATTCCTCTCAAGATGTACCTAGCGGCCTTCGATGACACTTGAGTATCCGGCAACCGAATGAGATCCAAGACGTCAAAGGCAAAACCTTGACTGAGCCGACACCAACTCTCTACTCTGCTCCAGACTTCTTGAGAATAAACACACCCGGTGAAAAGATGTAAAGAAGTTTCCATAACCTGTTGACAAAGAGGACAATTCAAATCTTGGATCGCCACACCGCGTTTGATAAGCTCAGCGATAGTAGGCAACCGGTTACGAGCTGCTCTCCACACCGAGATCTTACACTTAAGCGGCACCCAAGACTTCCAATCAATCGTATAGTTAACCGTACCAGGCACGTTTTCTGTGAATACCCTTTTGGCCGAAGAGACTGAGAAAACGCCATCTTTTTCTTTGTTCCATCTCCACCGATCCTGCCCACCCTTCCATTGAAACTCGTAAATATCATTAAGAAGGCAGTATAATTCAGCGACCTCTTCATGTGTGGAAGGTTCATTCCGCCACTCCCAGGTTAGGACCTTAATACCATTTGTCACCCCAACCCGCTGAGAAACCAAAACCCATTTCCTTCTCTCTAACCTGAACAGATGCGGATAAACCTCACGTAAGGGAGCAGCCAGCAGCCATTTATCATTCCAAAACGTAAGAGAACTCCCATCCCCTATCTCTGCAATGAAAAACGAATTCAACGTCACGCCACCACGGATCTTTGACTCGCCCACTTTAACAATATTCTTCCAACAACCGCTAGACGATGCCATACAAGGGAGCAACGCCCACGGTCTACTTGAACCATGACAACCCGCAATGATATTCTTCCACAAGCACCCGCCCTCATTTTGAATCTCCACGTCCATTTTAATAAGAGAGCGTCGTTCACCTCTTGTAATTTGGAAACGCCTAACCCCCCCCCTTGTTTTTAGGAGTAGTAACGATATCCCAAGCCACCCATGAAATTTTTTTATCAACACTCGACCCCGACCAAAGGAAACGCCTCATGATAGCCTCAATAGAATCAATCACCGCCTTGGGGGCTTTATACAAAGAGAAATAATAAATAGGCAAGCTTTCAAGAACCGTTTTAATCAGAATAAGGCGGCCACCAATAGATAAACACCTAGCTTTCCAATACGCGAGACGATTTCGAACCACTTCCACAACCGGGTCCCAATTCCTAATCCGATTCATCTTCGCTCCAACTTGAATACCGAGATAGGTGCAAGGAAAACTACCCCTCTTGCAACCCAAAAGGTCTATCATACTATCAACCTCATGGTCATCCACCCCCACACCAAAAATATTGGACTTATGAAGATTAATACGTAAGCCCGAACAAAGATAAAAGATGCGAAGGATTCTCGCAACATTTGTAATATTTTCTCTAGACCACTCTCCGAGGATGAGAGCGTCGTCAGCATAGAAAAGGTGGGTTAAGTCCTCTTCGTCTTCGACAAAACTAATGCCCTTTAGGACACCAATGGACTTAGCTTTCTTTAAAAGCCATGAAAGAGCTTCCATCACGATCAAAAACAAGAAAGGAGACAGAGGGTCTCCTTGGCGAAGACCTTTTTCACAACGAAAGTCAAAAGTCGGTGAACCATTAACCAAGACCGCAGCTCTAAAAGAATAGCAAATGCCTCTAACCCACTCGCACCACAACGGATGAAAACCCATTTGAGACAGAATAGAAATCAAGAAGTTCCAATTGACGTTGTCGTAAGCCTTCTCGAAATCAATCTTAAGCATAAAGACCTTCCGCTTTCGTTTCTTCAACCACTCCAAAATCTCATTAAGCATTAGAGGCCCGTCAAGAATAAAACGGTTAGATAAAAAAGCCGATTGAGTCTCAGAAATGATTTGACCCATTACCTTTTTGAGCCGGTTCGCAAGGATTTTAGAAATAACCTTGCTGACCGCCCCAACGAGTGTAATAGGCCTATAATCTCTAAGACTAACTGGAGCACCCACCTTAGGAATCAACGTAATAAAAGAGGACCCGTAACCGTAACTGATATTACCTGTAGTGTGAAACTGCATCAAAATCTTTACAAAATCATCTTCAAAAAGATTCCAAAACCTCTTTATAAATCTAAAATTAAGACCATCTGGGCCTGGAGCCTTATTCGAACCGCATGAGAACACCGCATCTTTTATCTCTTGTCTAGAAAAAGGTACAACCATGTCTTGACTCGTTTGGACCGTGAGGCGCTTTATTCCCGTACACATTAAAGCTGGCCGAACATGAACAGTCTCTTTAAAATGATTACGGAAAGAACGGAGCACCTCGCGTTTTATCAAATTAGGTGTAGAAACCCACTCCCCGTCTATCAAAATACCCGGAATAAAGTTTCTCGCCTTCCTACCATTGACAATGTTATGAAAAATTTTGAGTTCTCATCCCCCAATGAAGCCCATTTAACGCGAGATTTTTGTCGTAAGTCTCGCGCTTTATGGATCTCAATCTCATCTAAAGCCTTTTTGCACTCAGACCAAATCCACAAATCGGACTCTTCAAGATCATTGAGTTCCATCTGAACCTCCAACTCCTCCTTCTCTTTACGAAGACGGAATTCGTCTTCCTTTTCCTTTTCAAAACAACTATGAAACCACTCTCTCAGTTTGTCACGAAGAGCTTTAAATTTGAGTAGTAAATTTTTGTCAGACGGCCCAATGTTTACCCAGTTCTCGCAAACGTACTTAATAACATCGACACAACCCGGGCGGTCTAACCACGAATCAAACATCCTAAACGGTTTAGGACCAAAATTAACGTTCACTACCGAAAAGATAACCGGGGAGTGATCAGACATGTCTCTCTTCAAAGCTATGACATACCCGTGAGGCCACTTATTAAATACATTTTCACAAACCAAAAATCTATCAATCTTACTCCAAGTGCAAATACCTTTTCTATTCGACATATAGGTAAACATCATACCTTTCAAATCAAATTCTCGAAGCCCCGCCTCATCAATGAAATCATTAAAATCTTTGGCAGAAACCCGGTCGAATCTGGAATTCTTGCGTTCCTCCTGATGTCTAACCGCATTGAAATCGCCGCAAAAATCCACCAACCGGAATTAGAATTAACAATACTAACGAGTTTCGACCACAAAATTCTTTTTTCTGGATTTGTTTGCGGAGCGTAAACGTTAACCACATTAAGCCGAACCATGCCAGCCAAAATCGATCCAGAAATATGCAAAAAATTCCTGTCTTTAAACACCATATCCTTTGCAAATACTTTCGGATCCCAAATACACGCAATACCGCCCGAGTTACCAGTCGCTTCAACAAAATCAAAATCAAAACCAGCTCCGCCCCAATACCTAGACACTAAGGACGCTGGTAAATCAGAGGTTAAAGTTTCTTGTAACCCAATGAAAGAAATCCATTGTCATGTTTAATCTTACTGATCCAAGCCGACTTACCAGAAATCCCGACCCCCCGAATGTTTATCGAAAGGCAATTCATTGACAACCCCTTGTACCCCTTCGTCGATTATAGACTCCTGAATTAAAGTGTGAGAATCGTTAAGGTCAGCACCCAATTTGTTACCCAGTACTATAGTAGCGTCAACTTCATGGTTCACCAACAAATTGAGAGGCTGCTCGTTGGAAAAAAGCCCATTATCCACAACCTTTTGTAAGTTACGGCCCACTAACTCAGCTCCATTAGGATCCAGGTGTGGCCCATTAGCATCATTAAAGCCCAATTCGTCATCTGACTCAAGAAGTTCGTCTATACACTTGGGCCTCTTGCCAACTTTCGTTTTCTCCAAACTACTCGAATACGCTGGGTTGGGCTTGTGAACCTTGCCCATCAGTGATTTCTTTTTTCTTTTATTCACTGCCTCCCTTGTTCCTTCATTCAAATTATTGTCACCATTAATGCCATTATCAAAATCAAATAAGTTACCTGGAATAAAGTCTTCACCCGGATCAACACTTTCCAAAACCGAATCCACAATAATTTCCTCATTAACAACCTCATTATTAGCAATAGGAGTTACCACAAATAGAGTTTCTTCCCCAACCGTTGGATTTAAGGATCCGGACCCACCGTTAGAACCCGGCGACGCAACCGAATCATCACCGTCGTCCACCTCAGCCGGAACCGGAGAAGGCTTGTAAAACTCCGGACCCCATACCCTCGGCTCCTCAGAAACCCAGACCGAAAATCTCCTTCCTCGCCATTCTAACTTGACTTCTTCTTCGATACGTTTGCCATCTCCAACTAAAATTCCAATATAATCATAAGACAAGTCATCATCATTGTCCGAACGACATGCCCGGTGAACTATCTTCCCAAAGGCAATACCAATAGCATCGATAACCTCCTTGCACAACAGATGAAGGGGGATACCCATAATCTTGACCCACGCCAGCCGATCATATCCGAATGTTTGTCCTTCCCAAAGATCCAAGGACGAGAATCTACCGATGATTTCTCTAGCATCATTGATAAATTGCACCGCTTCATCTTCCTCCTCAAACGATACCAATACCGACAAGCCACCAAGATACTGTATCTTACCTTTACCTGGGCATAACTCATTCAAGATCACATAGATACTTTTCAAAGCCTCCAAATCGATTAGCCGCACAACTAAGGCCTTCCCATAAAGCCCTTTAAACGTTGATATAGAGTCGTCAACCTTCACAGCTTTACAAGGAAATCTTCCTGCAACTTTATCAGCAAAAGATTGTGTTCCATTGACAAACGACTCCACCGGTGGCGTATTCTTCTCCGGTCTTCGATTGTGATTGTTAAAAGCCGGTCGCTCAGGAATAATTTCGCCTTCTTCAAAGGTGAAACGAGCGATATTAGCCTTTAGCCTGTGATTACCAATACGAGTGTTACTAATGTTCGATAATAATTCCTTGGCGTCTTTAACATCCAGAAACGACACAAAACTGAACCTCTTCCCCTGTTTGTCTCTTTTACGTGCAATATAAAGATCATAAATAACCCATAAGAACGTATGAATTCCGAAAGGTCCTTCCCGCTACACTTCTCCGGAAGATTGTTGACGAATACCTTAGTAATTCTTGCACGAATGTGTGCCAGAATTTTGGGATTCCGGTCAGACATTCCGACAGACCACCAAGAGGGAGAGAGTAGACTACTTAAAGTAAAAGAAGCTCAAGCTTCTTATATTATGTTTATTAAATAATTATTATTATATATAAAATAACATAAAGTTTGTTAAATAATATATATTATTATAATTAAATTTTAAATATATCCAAAAAACAATTTAATAATTAATAAGTGTCACAAGTTCGAGTTTTCTAAGTTAAACAAGCCGAACTCTAGCTTAGGTAAGCTCATTAGAGCTTGTGCGGCATCTTAGGTTGCACGAGGGCTGGCGGTTATCTCGCTTATTGACGTTAGTCACTTGGTTCATCATGTCATGAACGCGTCATGAGAGTGGCGTCAACTTCCAACCATGATTGCAAAACTTGCTAGGCGCTATCAGGTCGGTCGAGTGGGGAGTTGCGAGTACTCGGTCTAGACGGGGAGTACTCAGCGTGATAAATTATAAATAAATTAGTTTTTTAAAAATTATAAATATGTTAAATATCACAAACTTGCTAGTATTTATAAAAAAAATACGTGAATATCAATATAAATAAAAACCATACATGTTCACATACAAAAATATTTCAAAACGTAATACCAATTTTAATATTATAGAAGTAGTAATCATTTGATTATCATCTTCCAATGTCTATTAATAAACAAAAATAAAAATCCAATAAAACCGGTAAAAAACAGCGAAAATCGATGAAAAATAGTAAAAATCCGAGTTGGACCGAGTTGGGCCGAGTTGAGCCGAGTTGAGCCGAGTTTGACCGAGTAGGGCCGAGTTTGACCGAGTAGGGCCGAGTTTGACCGAGTAGGGCCGAGTTGGACAGAGTTGGAGCGATTCCGAGTAATGTTGACCGAGGTGATGAAAAGCGCCTCAGCACCTTGCCGAGTATCGAGCACTTGTCGAGTACTCAGCCGCCTTTACAACACTGCTTCCAACTAGTGTTATGCAAGACGTGTAATTTTCTTGATTGATCGTAGTGACTCTCCCAAGTGAGATGCAAGAGCAACAAGCAATTCAAGTGTTTCAAACAAGTTGAGTAGATATGATCTTCAAATAATTGGCACGTTACGTTCTCACATCACCAAAACATGCACTCGCTTGTGCATTACGACACGTCCACAATGACACCCTAAAGTACTCGCTCTACTTTGGCTTCTTGGCTAAAGGGACACTCCTTTATACTAATCTTAGCATGTAGTGTCTATTTTTATCCTGGATCGGTAATGTGGAGCTATCCACTTATGCAAATTCCTCGCTTCCACCAACTACATCGAACTCCCCAACTTGGACCTAAAGTTCAAACGATATCCCACCTTGGTCCATTACCCTTATACAATCCTTCTTTTCCAATTATCAGTTTTTCCCTTGGTCTGTTATGCGGCCACACCTCGTCCACCATGGAAAATCATGACTTCCACCTATCACACTAGACTTGTGGACCCGACACACTCGACGATCCTATGACCAGACACACTAATTTCATCACAATATGGTGGTGTTCATCCTTTGGATTTTGGTAAACCAACTTGAGCCTAGTAGACATTAGTCGACGACTTTGTGCTATCTTAACACTCTAGGGAGTAAAGATATATGCTCTCCAACATTTAGGTGGTGTTTGTTTTTTGGAAAAAGCTCCTCCCCACCTCTTCATCTACGCGCACGCAGACACGGGAAGAGGTTTTGAGAGCGCAGACTGTTTGATTTTTAGGAGACGTTTCATTAAAAAACATCTTCCTGACCTCTGCGAGAAGAAGACTTGGACCAATCACTTCTGAGGTCTTCTAACCTCTTCTCAACATTTCAATACATTCCCACCTCCCCTACTCCCCCCCCATCGACCGCCCCACCTCCCCCCACCTACCGGACCACCGCCACCCCACCTGCCGGACCACCGCCGCCCCACCTCCCCCACCTGCCGGACCACTGCCGCCCCGCTTCCCCCCACCTGTCGAACCACAGTGTAGCACACGAGGTGGCACTGAATCAACGCGTATAAAGGGGGCGAAATTGGTGTTGGAGTTGTTAAGGGTGGTTGAGAGTTGTTCTATTGCTTGAACAAAGGTGGGGATGAAGTCCGCCATGATGGCACTGGTGGTGCCGTAGGTGAGATTTCCGGCAAAGGTCGCACGGGGTCGGAGTTCGCCGGTGGGAATTGAGGGATTAGGGGGATGATGATGATGATATTGGTGGGTGCTTTCCGATGACGTGGTGGTGATGATGGTGGTTGTTTGGTTGTGTGTGTGTTGTATATATCATATATGGGGTGATGAAGAAGAAAGGGGGTGTGATTGTGAAGGCTTTTGGGGGCAGGGGCGGAACTACGTGTACGGGAACGGGGTCAAGTGACCCCATTGATTTTTGAGCGGGTAATGTACCGTATAATACCGAAAAATTGAGTGAACCCATAGTTTTTCAGGAAGTGAACCCTTAAATATTATTAAATCCAAAACATTACTACTCATTAGACTTGGCTCACTGGCAATCTGCGCGCTAGCTTGTTCCGCGCATCCCTGAGGTCTGGAGATCGATCCTTGCGATTGTCTTTTTTTAAACACCTTTTTAATAAGTAAAATTACTTTTTTACCCTTAACTATAAACATTTAACCCTAATTTGTAAGCCTCCCCATCGTTGATTGATGTGCTTCAATTATACATATAAAACATATCAATTGCACATCAATTATTCTATAAACTCTTAATGAAAATGATGATTTGGTACCTAAATCGTTCATATTGTGTTTTCAGGCTTGTAAAAGGCCAAGATGAACAAAAGGAGCATAAATAAGAAGAAAATGAAGAAAACCAAGTTTTGGAATTCAAGCATGGGGTCGTGCTTCATTTAGCACGCCCCCATGCCTTGCCTGAAACACACCCCGTGCTAATTTGACACACCCCCGTGATTGGACATCTGACAGGACAAAAAGTACTGTTCCCCAAAAGTAGTCACGGGGCCGTGCCCCATTTGTCACGGGGCCGTGCTTGGCCCTTTCACGGGGCCGTGCCCCATTTGTCACGGGGTCGTGCCCGACAACTCCTGCACGTATGAGTCGACCAACTTTCGTATGCATTGTACTATCACGGGGTCGTGCCTTTTAGGCATGGGGCCGTGCTTAAACACTCCAGAAAGCCTACTTCATTTGCAACTTTGAAGGGAGCTTTTGGGAGGTGAAGTGCTGGTGTTCCCTCTCGAGAACCCAGCCTTTGGAGGTCCTTAGAAGGTTTTAGAGGTCCATTCAACACTTAGAATAAGCTCGGGATCGTTTAACATCATCCATAGTGAATCACCGGTTTGATTGTTCTAATTTATCAATGATTTCACTACTATCTTCTATCTTTGTTGTTATGTTCAAGCTCATTATGAGCTAAACTTCATTTGTTATCCTAATTTAGTGAAATATTATGTAATTTGTGATGAACTAATGGTGTGATTTAAATTGTGTTAATGTTATGGTGGTCTTGGGAAAACTTTCGATGGGTAGCACCTACATTTGAACGGGGGGTTATAAGTTTATGGTTTGTAATTGTGATTGTCATACACGGTTAAAAAACGTATGATCAACTTTTATTCATAACAAACTATGACTAATTAACTAGAGATGGTTATTAGAAATCATAAGACCTTAACTTTCTGATCATTTACGGGTTCCCTTTTATTAGTCTGAGAAATCTACAGTAATTGTTATGGTTTTCTAAAATTAATGGTATGTTGGAAAGGAACTTGGTCAACTCTCTTCTAACATTAAATTATGTTTTCAGAAATCGTATGTCGAAAAGGACACAAAAGATTTATCTACATCACTAGGGCCTTGACCTAAGCAGTAAATCTCAGCCTGTGTTGGTCCTGGTCACTACGGAGCGGATAGACGAGAAATCGCGCCAGCTCATCTTTATAAACATTAACATAATTACTTTAATCAATATCTTTAATCACACCACCAATTCATCACAGTTGCATAAGTGTAATCTAAATTAGGATAACAGCCTTACTTCACTGAAAGAATCACCAAAAGTCTCAATCTATCTTTATCTATATTATTTATTGTTATTTTGTTTAACTTATTATTTTCTAAATCAAACTGATAGTCAATTATGAGGGTTGTTGAGTAGGCTTAGTGTGTCCAGGGATTGATACTCGGTTCTTACCAACACTATATTACCTCACGATAGGTACACTTGCCTTTTGTGTGTGTAGTTAGTATTAGTAATAACCATTTAAAACTGAATCTGTGCGAAAAACCTTTATCAAAATATATATACTATCCGCACGCATCAAGTTTTTGGCGCCGTTGCCGGGGACACATGGTAGTTTGAAAGGCAATCCAAATTTTTGACTATTTTGTTTTACTTAAAAAAAATTATAAAAAAAAGAAGAAGTCGATCCACATAATGCTATCAAGGTTGAAAACAATGAGGGACTAAGCTTCAAAGTTAATGGTCATCGGTTAATGGCCAAATCGATGTAACAACTAAGAATTTTTTGGAGGTGATAAACCTCCACCTCATTAAAAACTAAGTGTGGGGAAGGGTCTAGCCAAGGACCCGTAACCAAAACATGGCTCTATGTTACTTTTAGTCTGTTTATTTTTATTTTGTGTGCTTAGGACTTTAACTTTCTGCTTAAATAAATTGGTGATGTTTTAGATTAATCCCGATGTATTCTTTGAGCTCATTCAAGGCGGCTGTGGAAAAACGATCGCACGCATTCGACTCATCATTTTAGGGGAGTTTTCGTTTGCCTTTCTCTACTTAATATTTATTGTTAATCACATTGAGGACAATGTGAAGTTTAAGTGTGGGCAAGGGTATCTATGATTGATACTTTGTTTATAAATAGGTCCAAGTTATAATTAAATCTTTTGCAAAAAGTCACTCTAGTTTTAATGTTTGTGGCAACAACATAGGAAACATGAAACAATTTTTGATAAAACAAAATATAAATATACGTTTTTGAGAAATAAATAAGCAAATAAAGCAAACCCAAATAACCTTAAAAATGTTTTTTGTGATATCCTGAAAAGCAAAAAGAGTTGGTGAAAATATTTAAACATGTAAAATGAAACACTTATACCCAATTCCATCCTATGTGTGAGCTTATTTTTTAGCCTTAAACAAGCTTTTGCATTTATATATTTTTACTTTCATTATGGATATATTGAGGGTGCCTTATATGGCGTGTGAATTAGAACTTGTTTTGGGTATGCATTTCAAAACCTTATAAGTGTTTCTTGCATAAAAAGGATTTAGGCAATTAGGAAAACCCAACATTCGAGCCTCTACCATTTTCAAATATCCTTACCCAAACATTATCCCTAGTTAGCCCGGTTGAGCTTAAACGTTTTCATGTTTAATCACCCGAACAATAAAGTCACTAAACCAAAAAGCATTGAACAAAACCCTTTTTTGATAAAGACATGTTTTGGCTTATTTTAAAAAAAAGAAAAAAAAAGGAAAAAAAGAGAGAGAGAGAGAAAAAAGAAGGAAGAAGAAAACTAGTTCTGTCATTTTGTGTTATTTCAATATATGTGATCAAGAAAAAGAAAAAAAATGATATGAAAAATGGCCAACTTGTGGAGAACTGTTTTCACGAAGGAAAATGCAGCAAAAGCCAAACTGAATCCAAAATTCGACATCCGAATCCGTTGGGTGCTTTTAGGCTCCGAGCCGAACGACCCTTAAAAAAGGATAGCTATGTATATCTTCGGGTTAAGGAGGAGGTGCAGTTTTTGAAAATGCAAATACGGTCTTGACAATCTGACCATAAACGAGTCTCTGAGTTTGTATATCCCTTGCAGCTTGAGTATTGTATGGGGAAACCTTTTTATTACTTTTCTGTTAGTTTATATCAATCAAATAAGCCAAGATCATCATCTTTAGCATTTAGCCACTTTTTTCCCAAATAATCCATACCCTAAACCTAAGCCAAGTTACAACCTATCAAAGACCTAATGATTTATGCAAGCAAATACCTAACATAGGTGGAGATTTGATCCTTTACCAAGCATATGATTTCACACGTATTCATACTAGGCAATTGAGCGTATTAGTCATACTTCATCTTATGTATGATTCCATATATATAGCCGAGTGTGAGTGCACCTTGTGAGAAGTGTGAAGTTTTACATGTTAAAAATATTTGCAAACCATTCTATTGCTTGAAAGGATATCATTCCACATGTGCTTAATTGTTTATATTTGGGTAAACCAAGTTTGCTTGTATAGTTCTCGAAAGACATATTTATATCTTGGTTTATTTGGTTTTTGGTGGTGTTGCTATTTTGAGTGATTTTGCTTGAGGACAAGCAAAGTTTAAGTGTGGGGATATTTGATGTGCTTCAAATTATACATATAAAACATATCAATTGCACATCAATTATTCTATAAACTCTTAATGAAAATGATGATTTGATACCTAAATCGTTCATATTGTGTTTTCAGGCTTGAAAAAGGCCAAGATGAACAAAAGGAGCATAAATAAGAAGAAAATAAAGAAAATCAAGTTTTGGAATTCAAGCATGGGGCCGTGCTCCATTTAGCACGCCCCCATGCCTTGCCTGAAACACACCCCCGTGCTTATTTGACACACCCCCGTGATTGGACATCTGACATGACAAAAAGTACTGTTCCCCAAAAATAGTCACGGGGCCGTGCCCCATTTGTCATGGGGCCGTGCTTGGCCCTTTCACGGGGTCGTGCCCCATTTGTCACGGGGCCGTGCCCGACAACTCCTGCACGTACGAGTCGACCAACTTTCGTAAGCATTGTACTATCACGGGGCCGTGCCTTTTAGGCACGGGGCCGTGCTTAAACACTCCAGAAAGCCTACTTCATTTGCAACTTTGAAGGGAGCTTTTGGGAGGTGAAGTGCTGGTGTTCCCTCTCGAGAACCCAGCCTTTGGAGGTCCTTAGAAGGTTTTAGAGGTCCATTTAACACTTAGAAGAAGCTCGGGATCGTTTAACATCATCCATAGTGAATCACCAGTTTGATTGTTCTAATTTATCGATGATTTCACTACTATCTTCTATCTTTGTTGTTATGTTCAAGCTCATTATGAGCTAAACTTCATTTGTTATCCTAATTTAGTGAAATATTATGTAATTTGTGATGAACTAATGGTGTGATTTAAATTGTGTTAATGTTATGGTGGTCTTAGGAAAACTTTCGATGGGTAGCACCTACATTTGAACGGGGGGTTATAAGTTTATGGTTTGTAATTGTGATTGTCATACACGGTTGAAAAACGTATGATCAGCTTTTATTCATAACAAACTATGGCTAATTAACTAGAGATGGTTATTAGAAATCATAAGACCTTAACTTTCTGATCATTTACGGGTTCCCTTTTATTAGTCTGAGAAATCTACAGTAATTGTTATAGTTTTCTAAAATTAATGGTATGTTGGAAAGGAACTTGATCAACTCTCTTCTAACATTAAATTATGTTTTCAGAAATCGTATGTTGAAAAGGACACAAAAGATTTACCTACATCACTAGGGCCTTGACCTAAGCAGTAAATCTCAACCTGTGTTGGTCCTGGTCACTACGGAGCGGATAGACGAGAAATCGCGCCAGCTCATCTTTATAAACATTAACATATTTACTTTAATCAATATCTTTAATCACACCACCAATTCATCACAGTTGCATAAGTGTAATCTAAATTAGGATAACAGCCTTACTTCACTGAAAGAATCACCAAAAGTCTCAATCTATCTTTATCTATCTTTATTTATTGTTATTTTGTTTAACTTATCATTTTCTAAATCAAACTGATAGTCAATTATGAGTGTTGTTGAGTAGGCTTAGTGTGTCCACGGATTGATACTCGGTTCTTACCAACACTATATTACCTCACGATAGGTACACTTGCCTTTTGTGTGTGTAGTTAGTATTAGTAATAACCATTTAAAGTTGAATCTGTGCGAAAAACCTTTATCAAAATATATATACTATCCACACGCATCACTGATGCTTGATTGTTGCTGCTGCTATATGCCTGTATTGTTTTTTCTTTGGCCTCTCCACCATCGACCCTAACTTGTAAGCCTCCATGTCGCTGATTGTTGTTGTTGTTGTATCAATTCTTCTTTGGCCTCCCCACCATCGACCATTGTTGTTGTAGTGTTACTGCTGTCTGCTGGCCTGTTGCTGTAGCTTCGAGCCTTCGACCCTCCCGGCTCCCCACCGCCCGCCCACCCATCGATCGCCATTTGTCCATCGATTCGTCGACCATCGCTGATTTGCCATTGTTGTTGCTTACTTTGGCTGCGATTTTCACTTTCAAGGTTAGCTTCTAACTTTCTTTGTTTGTTTAATTTTTATTTAGATTAGAAGTTTTAAACCCTAGATGGCTTATGGCTAGATTTGCACTTCTTTTCATTGAGTTTATTATCTAGATTTGTGTTTAGTTTTTGTTATTTTGTTTGATTGAGTTTACTATCTATATTTGTGTTTAGTATAAAGATTTAAACCCTAGAACCTTGTTTATGTTTTTCTTAATGATCCATACTTTAATATTAGTTAATTTGTAGTTAAACTTAAACCCTAGAACCTCATTTGTGCTTTTCTTATAGATGTAGTTAACTTGTTGGTTGATTTGTCACTCATTTGTATTTAGAAACCTATGATGAAGTTAATTTGTTTGTTAAATTGGGTATTTCAGTATATTAGTTCTTTTGTTCATTACAACTCATAATATATGTGATACATTAAATCGTTTGAGTGATGAATATATGAATGGCTTATATATTTGTTATATTGAAAATGAGCTTTTTACAAATGTGTCAATTGAAGATGTAATGGAACATTTGAAAAGATGAAGAAGCGTAGAGAACGACTATAAAATGTAAGTTTTATTTCATTTCTTTTGCTATTGTATTTTTGTTAATATTTCCAATGTAATTTAATTATATTTTGACCCGACCCGACCCGACCCGGTGGGACAACCGAAAAATTTTATATTGTTTCGTTACAAATCAAAACACCGAAAAATAGTGACCCCATAAAGAAATATTCCTGGTTCCGCCACTGTTTGGGGGGGGCAAACTTCAAAGGTTTTAGAGGTGATTTCACACGTTTGTGATGCTTGGGTTTATCTATGTTCACATATCAGCAAAAGTATTTAATTCTGCAGATGTTAAAGGGGGTGTGATTGTGAGTGTTTATCTATATTCACACGTTGATTGTGAAATTGTTTTAGCACTCTGCATATGTTAAAAAACAAACAGTTTTTTCTTGTAGACTACAGACGTTTTGTCTACCTCTTCTGCTGCAGATGTATGCAGATGTGATCCGCAGATTGCAGACGTTTTTTCTGCAGAAAAAACAAACAGCACCTAGGTCATTTTCAAGCAATTTAGTTGGCACTTTGAAGAATTGAGTCCTTGATGCCTTAACTTGTAGTCATGTTTGTCATTGCGAGTCCTGAAACACATTTGCTACTAGTCTTGGGTGCTTGGCCCATGCACAAAACCTATCAAATAGGCATCATTTTTTATCTTCTCGCCATGGTTTTGAAAACCGGACCGGACGTCCGACCGGGAACCGGGCTCCAATCCGGTCCGATGATTAAAACAGGTTTAACAGTGAACCAGTGGTCAGACCGGTTGAACCGGTCGAACCGGCGGTCGGACCGGGAACCGGACCGGTTGAACCGGCTTTTTTATAAAATTTTTTATTTTTTTTGTAATTTTTACATATATTTATAAAAAATAATTATAATTTCATCCGGTTCTTATATTTATAAAAAATAATTATAATTTTATCCGGTTTAACAGTGAACCGGTGGTCAGACCGGTTGAACCGGTCCGACCAGTGAACCGGTAAAGCGTCCGGTTCACTGTCCGGTCCGGTTTTAAAAACATTGCTTCTCGTTCTCGCAAAACCGCTGCTTAGTCATCTATTTAAGAACTTTTTTAAATAATTGAACATGCATGCCAACCTTACTAAACCCACTCTAATACCACTTACTACATTTATCAAGGGATTGGCCATAATCCCCGACCATTGGTAAGCGAGAATCTAATGTTTTCAGAACCGGATCGGACGTCGAACCGGACGCCTTACTGGTTTGGTGGTCGGACCGGATGGACCGGATTTAACTATATTTTAATTATATTTATATATGTAATTAAATATAAGTATTTATATATGATTTATACATATATTTTATAGTTATATATAAAACTTAACTATATTTGTATATCCGAAGTACTAATTTATGGTTTAACACCCCGTTTTTACCCACTAAAATAAAAAAAAAATTGAAAATCGGTCGGAACCGGCCCGGTTCGCCGGTCCAACCGCCGACTCGGTTTGAACCGGCCGGTTCAACTCAACCAAAACGATCTACCCCTGACCGGACCGGACCAGGCCCCGATTCGCGGTCGAACCGGTCGGACCGGCCGGTCCGATCCGGTCCTAACAACACTTTATCTAAGTACGTTTGTTGCATGACTTTCCTTAATATTTGAGGCTCTCTTGGATGAGATGCATGTTTAGCTAGTAAACCCAAAACGTTTCAACACAAAATAGCCAGTTGTAATTTTCAATCATTTGACACGTCACATATATATTGCTCAGCTCATTTATACTGCTAGTTATTCCCTAAATGGGCTGTGCAAATTGTCCCTTGAATATGTTCATATGTAAAATTAGGCATTGCCTTATAAACATTGATGGTATTTTTGTGGCTATCGCTTCTCACAAACTCGATTACAATCATGATCATAGGATGTTCTAGAAAGATGATTGTATTTTTATAAAGTTGAAGACTTAACATGCAATCACAAAACAAGTTAAGTTTGTAAATTTAAATGAGAAGACTCTAACAATGTTCGGTAATGTAGTCTTGTAATTTTAAATAGAGTTGTTTGACAAGACCATATCTTTAACTCGTGTTTTAAAAAATTTAAATAAAATATATCATAAGAGTGAAGTTTAGTTTAGACTATTAGTAACTACAGAGATGTTTAAATGTACATACTTATATCTTCAATAACTATAATTAGAATAAAACTAGTTGTTTGATTTATAATTAAATAGTTATATTAGATTAAAATATCATATGCCATATATGACAATGAACGACGAAAGTAGTGTAATTGTTGCGCTGTTTGATGAACCAAACTTTTAGGGAATAAATATAAAAATTAGTAAAGAATATAAAGAGGTTATATTTATTCTACAGTGCACTAATTAATTTACATATATTAAAATATCAAAAATTTTTGTGGGTTGTACTCTATCTATATTTCATTCTTCTTCCCACACCTTACTTGGATGGCGAGTCGTTTTACTTTTTCTTGAGCACAAGAACCGTCACCAGTTGGATCACCCAAAACTGCTCTATCAAGTGGTACCCTGCAACTATTCTTCCCCAAGCAAGCCTGTTTTAGTTTTAAAACATTTATTAACCAGCTATACAATATAGAAAAAATGAATTATATAGGCAAATCAATGAAAATCTCACTCGCATAACCATCGTAGATTTACACTCGATTAAGTTTTATTTTGCTTACAAGGAAGGTACATTCTTCCTTTCGCTTATAAGCACCATTGTGAGCAAAATCGAGATGAAATAAGTGTACATATATTAAAATTATGCGATGACATTATCATTGTCAATAAAAGTAGGTAATGTCTTTCGATAAGTTACGAGTATGGACTATTATTTGCTAGTAGATTATAGTTTGAATTATTAAATTTGTCAACTTTGCCATGTATATAACAAATGTATCATTTAAGAAATAGTTTTAGCGGATCATGTTTTTACCTTCTCAACTACTTTCTTAGCATTAGGGGCTTGACATGTTCCTTGCATGTAGGTACCACATGATCCCCAAGGATTGCCAAAGCTCGCAAATTGGATTTCCTTGATGAATTTATCAGGGTCGCACGTAAGTTGGGCTCCCGGCTTCGGCTTCTCAACCACAGGCTTGAGAACGCCATTGTCTATCTTCCATGAATCGAGATTTGGTGGATAGTCTTCAAACATATAGCTACAAATGATATCTCGGTTCACGGTGTTGATCACAACACCATCTATTGTTCCACTACTCTCCTCATACACGACCAAAAGGTTATTCTTTGGTTTTAAATATGATCGTGGGATGTGATACCTAAATGACAATGCTAGTAATGCATAAAAATTGTGGTATTAATGTTTGTATTTATTTGAACTAATTTTATGCTTACTCGGATTGAGATGGCGCTCCCAGAGGAGAACGATAATTTTCCCAATAACGACCAATGCTATGACCATTGACCCAAATTACGCCTTTGCCCATTCTCTCCATCTTGATCGCTACTGGATTGGTTCCTTCTGGGGCGTTAAAACGTGTCTACAACATGAATTTTCATTCAAAATATGAATTCGACAAACATACGTGTTAGAAATGGACGTGGGAGACTCATCCAGTAACTCGTCAAACCATGTTATTCTACGTACACTTTAGAACCTTATATGGAATAATTGTACTAACTAAATTTCAATGTTGTTTTGCTAGAATTATAATCTAACATTTTGGTGAAAAAATATGTGTTAGGCGTGTAAAAACACTTGGGTAAAGTTTAACCTGGTTTAACTCATTCGACCATTCTGTCTCGTTTCTTTTTTAATTATTTTCTAAAAAATTAACATTTAAAACCCAACGGGACAAAGAAATGTTGCGACATAAGGTGACTTCTCATTTGTTACCTTATACCATGTAATAGGTGTTCCCGGTCCACTGGCTGGGGTCCATTTAACTTTCTTTGATCCTTCTTCCGTAAATAATCGAAGGGATTCTCCCTCAACGCCAACCTAAAATATGGTAAGTACGTTTAGTTCACACATGTATATAATGTTTTCTTTGTATTATAATCTATGTAACATACACAAAAACATGTATTTATATACGTATACATACCTTATGCCCCCATTGATTAAGGGTGATATCAAGAGTACCACTACTCATACCCTGTAGCATAACGGCTCGAATACCAGAAAATCTCTTCTCCATATACGCTCCACTGTTCTTCACTCGAGAAAAACCAAAGGCATATGAAAGTAAGTTTAAAAAAAACATGCATTTTCTATTGACTACAAGTAAAGTGAACAACTTATGTTTTTCTATATAAAAATCCATTTATACAACGAATTCACATGATCTGACCCCTCGGTTCCACCCATGCTAGAGATGGTCAATATACATGTCTGTTAGAGGGTGTATATTGTAATTCCATGAATTAGAGGGTTAAGATTGTAGTTTTGTTTTGTATAAATACGTATGTGCTTGTATTGAGGAGTATCACAATTAATAAAGGAATTACTTTCAAAAGTTAGTTAGAGTTAGTTACAAAACAATCCTGGTGCCTTGTTTGATTTGGTATCAGAGCTCACAGGAAGAAGAAGGTGACGATCGATCGAAAGGAGTGAATCGAATTAGGGTAAACGTATTCGACGAAGAGAAGAAACGAATTCGCAAGGGTTTGGACAGTCGGACTGACGAAGGAAGAAGACGATGGCGGCCAATCCTCCGAATACCCAATTAGTCACAATCAAAGAGAGTAATGCGATACCTCTCCAGTGTCCAGTTCTCACAGACACAAATTACACAATTTGGGCCCTAAAATTGAAGGCGATCTTCAAAGTTCACTCCATATGGGAGGCTATAGAACCACAGGCCGAGGCACAAGTCGACCCAAAGAAAAATAACACAGTGATCGCCTGTTTGTATCAGGCGATGCCGGAAGATCTGATTCTACAAGTGGCTGAATGTGAATCTGCGCAAGACATATGGAACTCAATCAAGACCAGATACGTTGGGGTTGACAGAGTAAAGAAGGCTCGATTGCAGACATTAAGAAATGAATTCGAAAGTCTCAAAATGAAAGAAGAGGAATCCATTGACGACTTTGTTGCGAGACTCGGGGCGATAGCTTCTAAGGCTAGAGATCTCGGTGAGCCATTCAAAGATTTTGCCCTTGTCCGTAAATTCCTTGGTGGTGTACCTGAAAGATTCATCCAAATTGTTGCTTCAATTGAACAATTTGTGGATCTTGAAACACTGCTACTACCGAAATCCATCGGACGTTTGAAAGCATTTGAAGAAAGAGCTGGAATGAAGACAAAGGCTATCACTCAAAAGAGTGATCAGTTACTTCTTACTTACACAGAATGGCAGCACCGAAAGAAAGAGTTCGAGAGTTCAGGCAGAATGAAGAACAACACGGATCGATCTAGTAAGGGTCGAGAGAAGGAGAAGAACCGATTCTCACATGGAAAAGAAACTGAGCGAAGCCGAGCAAAAGGTCAAAAGCATGCCGAGAAACCGGTAAAGGATAAGTCGAAGATCCGGTGCTTCAAATGTGACTTATACGGTCATTATGCCTCAGAATGCCCCACAAGATCCAAAGACCCAGAGGTAAATCTAACTCAAACAAGTGAGGAAGAGCCGGCATTGTTGATGACAGTCAAGGTCCAAGAACAGAAAGAGATGGTGTTTTTGAATGAACAAGGCATGTGTAACACCCGAAAGTTTGACTTTTTGGTAGGCTGTGCGACTGAGCCTCAGTCGCCTGGGATTTATGCGACTGGACGTTCAACCGCATGCTATTCGGCCGATTGAAGCTCAACCGTACGATTGGAGTTCAACCGCCCGAATGAAGGACGAACCGCATGGAACACATGCGACTGGGGTCCAATCGCATGGTGTTCATGCGACTGAAGGTCCTGTCGCCCCTGGACCAGACGCGACTGAGCTGTGGGTATAAAAGAGGAGCCGCTCTCATTCTCCTCCCAACACTTGCATATTTCAGTCGGGAAAGAGAGCAGAGGGCGAACGAGAGCAGAGAAGAAAGAGGGAAAGTGCTGACCGAGCTCCGGCTTTGTCGTGAGGCTAGCCAAATCGAAGCTCATCAACTCCTACCTGTTAATGTGAGTTCTAGAACCCCTCATTTACATGTTTTCTAACGATTTTGGGGCTGGATTCACATAGAAACCCTATTTTTGAAATAGTGTAAGTTTGACCCATTTGGGTAAATCTTGAGTAATATGTTTATGGTAAGAATTAGGACTTGTATATGCTTGTATGATGTCCTAGTATGAATCCCTGAGGCTTGGGAGGGTCGATTTGGGCTGTCAATGGGTTTATGATGAGTTTGGGTGCGTGGGTTCGCGACTACTGTTCATGAAGAACTCTAGTCGCTGCCCAGTTAGGGTTATGCGACTGAAGGGCCATTCGGCCGAATGAGGATTAGATGATGTTCAATCGCACGATTGAGGCTCGGACGCACGATTGAGCCTCAGTCGCACGATAGGCTATGCGATTGGGGGTTTCGGTCGCATAGGTTCAATCGCAGGATAGTTCAGTCGTACGGTTAAGAGTTAGTCGCATATAGCCCAGTCGTATAGTGTCTATTCGTGCGGAAGAAAGTCCAGTCGCACGATTGTATGCCCATTCGCATGACAGCCCAATAGCACGGTCCAGTCGCATGGAGGACATGCGACTGGGATAGGTTCAGTCGCCCATGAAGGGCTGATGTGAGTGATGATGCTATGTATGATTACGTATGTATGATGCTATGTATGATGATGAATGTATGATGGGTGTGTATGTTCCTTGTGATTGTGTATGCTTATCTTTCCGAAACTTTACGAATAACGAGAATGAATGAATGAAGTATTATGTAACGTAAAGTGAAAGATAATGAAAGAGGAACATGATGATGAATGCATGTATTAACGAATGAACGAAAAGAAGAATGATGATGAATACATGCATTAATGAACGAACGAAATAAGTCTTGCAAGCATTGAATAACGCGATTGGTCCTTCTCTGTGATCGACCATGGTCATGGTACCTCTACCGCTTACCTCTAGTACCGTGGCATACGTTTTGTTGTTCATATGTTGACTTCGGCCCGGTAGCTAATAACGTTCGGGGTGTAGCATATGGTATTGGTACAATCACCTTTCAATGTGCAAGTAAGTATGAAACGGGATTCTTGTCATTCGACCACAGTAATCATAGCCGAGTGCTATGAAGTGGGTAAAGCCTGACAGAATCCATACGAGAAGTTAAAGATAACGATGTATAACGAATGATGAAGATAATAATGAATATTATCTCTGTGTACATATGATGTATGAACGCATGTATGAAAGGATACTTTTAAATAAGTAAAAGTATGTTTTATTATAAAACTAGAACTCACTCAGCAACGCTGACTTTTTATGTGTTTCCAGTTGGCAGGTAGTGTTGCTGAGGATGGCACGAGGCGGCTACTCAGCTCTTTTGGGATGGCATTCTCCATTTGATAATGCTGCAACGTCATGCGTTGCGGGCCCATAACGCACGCAACATATCACGTTGCCGGCCATTATGAGATTTCTCGAGGATTCCCATAAACAGGATTACTTAAGAAATCTCCTTTATATATGTTTGAACTTAATATCTTCTTTATGAAGGAAAATATATTTTCTTTTTATTATTTTCTTTCTGTAGAGGTCGCTGTATGACCCTATGATTGCTGAGGATTCGAATAAACGAGATTATCCTCGGTTTCTTATGCATCAGCAGCAATCATAGTATAGCTAGGCAATGTAAGGAAAAGCTTGTATCTTGTAACCAAGACAATGATGTAAAAGCTTTTATGATGAAATGAGAATGTATATTTTATCAATTCCGCTGTGTATTTTATGATCATGTATTATATGTATGTTGTATGTGCAATGAAGAACCAACAGTAGGGTGCCCGATGAGCGGGGCCTTACAAGTTGGTATCAGAGCCAAAGTTTAAGTGAAATGGGTAAAATTTTAAAATAAACCTAAACTTAAACTGAAAATGGGACAGAAAGGAAGAGAATGCCATCTGAGTAGTTGCGTGCCATCAGGTATTTTTATTAAAGTTAATCATGATTACGTGCGCATGATGTGTGTTTATGTGTACTGTTAGACTTAGATACTAATGTAGTCAGGACAGGTAATGCTCGGGGTGCGAAGAGTAAAGTAAGTGGCTAATCACAACTGGCCACTGTAATTAGGAACTTACCATACTTGACATAAACTGAGCTATTTCCTTAATGACCGTGTTGGTGTTTAAATCTTTCAGTGTGATAGAAGATGGTCGGTGGTAGATCATCTAAAGCTTCCCGTGGCGGTGGACGTGGTGATGAACCGCGTAATACGCGAGGAAGACTTAGGACAGAGAAAGTAGTTCATGAGGAAAACGAGACTCCTCATCAGGAGGATGCAGACGAAAGCGCGAATTTGAGAGCCTCGGTAAAAGAGGCAGTTGTTGAGGAAGTACATCAGGTCATGCAGACGATCTTACCGTCTGTAGTGACCGAAGTGATAAAGGCAGTACGTGAAGATGAGAGACGAGGGAGGAATCGGTCCTCAGGTAGACAGCAACAGACAGAAGCAGAAACAGTATTATCCGATGATGAAGAGGAAGAAGAGCAGTTACGGGAGACAGCCCGGGGTTGTAACTACGGGGCATTCATGAGGTGCAAGCCCCCAACTTTTGATGGTTCTGGTACTGCTACTGATGCTCACCAATGGGTGATGGAAATGGAAGTTGTCCTCGATATTAGTGATTGCCAGGAGGACAAGAAGGTGAAGTTTGCTACCCACTCTTTCACAGGGTCGGCTTTGTGCTGGTGGAACAATATAGTCCAAGCCGAGGGTAGCAGGGCTATAGGGAAGATGAAGTAGGCTGAGTTAAAAAGGCTGGTGATTGAGGAATTCAGTCCTCGTCGGGAAATGGATAGAGTTGAGAGAGAGTTCCTGCAGTTGGAGGCGGGGACGATGACCCACCAACAATACACCACCAAGTTTAACGAATTGGCGCTGTTGGTGCCAGAGCAGGTGACGCCGGTGTCTCGAAAGATCAACCGGTATATTCAGGGGCTGCCAGCTGAAATTCGTTGGCACTTGATTTCTGCCCGACCAAGCACTTTCAGGTCGGCAGTGGATTTGGCGGGAAGGTTATTCGATGAACGGGCCACGTTAGTAAAGGCTGAGGGTAGCAAGAAGGGAAGTGGAGAGAAGAACTGGCAGGGGAAGAGATTTGGTCGGGGTGATACTTCGACGAGCAACAAGAAGGCGAGGGTGGATGACCACCGGGTGGTCGTGACTGGAGCTGGGGTGAGGAAGTGTGGTAAGTGTGGAAGGGAGCACTCAGGGGAGTGCAAATGGGGATCCAACATCTGCTTTAAGTGTGGGAAGACGGGGCATATATCAAAGGATTGTCGGATGGGCAAGTGTTTTAACTGTGGGGAAGGCGGTCATATGAGCAGGGACTGTAAGAAGCCGAGGGCTGAGGCTTCAGGGGTAAAGAAGACGGGAAGTGAAGGTCCGAGAGCAAGCGCCAGGGCATTCACAATGACGCAGGAAGAGGCTAGGACGGACCCCGATGTAGTGTCCGGTACGTTTCTGGTGAACCAAACTCTAGCCTCTGTATTATTTGATTCGGGTGCCAGTAGGAGTTTTATTTCTGCTATTTTCTGTGCCAAATTACCTGTTAGTAGTAGGCGTGTGGATGTGCCGTTTGACGTAGAGACTGCTATAGGAAAAACCACCAGGATTTTCGAGGTAATTGAGGGTTGCGATGTAGAACTGGAGGGTCACAAATTCCCAGTTAGACCGTTTGCGATGACGTTGGGTGGTTTCGATTTGGTGCTCGGAATGGATTGGTTGGCGGATTTTGAGGCGAGCATTGTGTGTCGCAAGAAGATGATCAGTTTGACAGCGCCCGACGGTAGTCCAGTGACAGTTTATGGCGATCGGGTTACCATGATTCCGAAGGTGATCTCAATGGCAGTGGCGGGGAAATGTATGAGGCGTGGATGTAACGCCTTTTTATGTTATGTAAAGGATGTAGAAAAGCTAACACCACAACTATCTGATGTTCCGGTTGTGAGTGAGTTCCCAGACGTGTTCCCGGAAGACTTATCGGGATTGCCACCTGACAGAGAGATCGAGTTCCAGATTGATCTGATACCAGGCGCCCAACCTGTTGCCAAAGCACCATACCGATTGGCTCCGACAGAGATGAAAGAGTTGATGGAGCAGTTACAAGAGCTGCTGGATAAGGGGTTTATCCGACCGAGTATCTCACCTTGGGGTGCTCCGGTCCTGTTTGTAAAGAAGAAGGACGGTAGTATGAGGATGTGCATCGACTACCGCGAGCTGAATAAGTTGACAGTAAAGAACAGATACCCCTTGCCGAGGATCGACGACTTGTTTGATCAACTTCAGGGTGCTAGTTGGTTTTCACGAATAGATCTTCGATCAGGCTACCATCAACTGAAGGTGAAGGAGCAGGATATCTCTAAAACAGCTTTTCGTACGCGCTACGGTCACTATGAGTTCCTCGTCATGTCTTTTGGTTTGACCAATGCGCCAGCTGCTTTTATGGATCTGATGAACAGGGTGTGCCGGCCAATGTTGGATAAATCAGTGATTGTGTTCATCGATGATATCTTGATTTATTCGAGGAGCGAAGAAGAGCATGCCGATCACGTCCGGGAGGTGTTAGAGACTTTGAGAAGGGAGAAACTGTATGCTAAGTTCTCCAAATGTGCCTTCTGGCTATGCGAAGTTCAGTTCTTGGGTCACGTGGTAAATCCGGATGGAATTATGGTTGATCCGGCGAAAGTGGAAGCAGTGATGCAATGGAAGTCTCCAAAGACGCCATCCGAGATCCGTAGTTTCTTGGGTTTGGCGGGTTACTACCGAAGGTTCATCCAAGACTTCTCCAAAATTGCTTCTCCACTGACCAAGTTGACCCGGAAGGATGTGAAATTTATATGGGGTCAAGCTCAAGAAAAGGCATTTGAAGAACTGAAGACAAGATTGACCCAAGCTCCGGTTCTGTCATTACCCGAGGGAAGCGAAGATCTAGTGGTTTATTCTGATGCTTCCTATTCGGGATTGGGATGCGTGTTGATGCAGAGGGGAAAGGTTATAGCTTATGCATCCCGGCAGTTGAAAGTCCATGAGGTTAATTACCCTACTCATGACTTAGAGCTCGCAGCTGTGGTTTTCGCGTTAAAGATTTGGAGGCACTATCTCTACGGAACGAAGTGCACCATCTTTACCGACCACAAAAGCTTGAAGTGCTTCTTCGAGCAAAAAGATCTGAATATGAGGCAACGGCGATGGTTGGAGCTTATAAAGGACTATGATTGTGAGATCCATTACCATCCGGGCAAAGCCAACGTGGTGGCGGATGCCCTTAGCCGAAAGGAGAGGCCCGAGCCAATTCGGTGAAGGCGTACCAGCTAATCATGACCTCCGACGTGATGAAACAGGTCAAAGAGTTCCAAGATGAGGCTTTGAAAGACGAACATCTTAACTCTGAACGAATGAGAGGTCTGGTCGCGGAGTTGGGTGAGAACGCAACGGGTGTTAGAACCTGTTTTGGGCGTATGTGGATTCCTCGACTTGGGGATCTGCGAATGGGGATTATGGATGAAGCTCATAAGTCTCGATATTCCATTCATCCCGGTGCCACCAAGATGTACCAAGACATGAAGAAAGATTATTGGTGGCCGGGTATGAAACGTGATGTGGTGGAGTATGTGAGTAAATGCCTCACGTGTTTGCAAGTAAAGGCAGAGCACCAGAAGCCGTATGGAAAGATTCAACCGTTGGACATACCGGAATGGAAGTGGGAGCACATCACCATGGATTTTATCACAAAGCTGCCACGTACCCCGAAAGGGTATGATACGATCTGGGTGATTGTGGATCGATTGACGAAGAGTGCTCACTTCTTACCGATGCGCGAGACATATTCGTCCGAAAGGTTGGCCGATCTTTTCATCAAAGAGATTGTGACTCGTCATGGTGTACCGGTGTCGATTGTGTCTGATCGCGACACCCGGTTTACATCTAAATTCTGGAAGAAATTCCACGATGCTATGGGGACGAGGTTACATATTAGCACGGCTTATCATCCACAAACTGATGGTCAGTCAGAAAGGACTATTCAGACTTTGGAGGACATGCTCCGGGCATGTGTTATTGACTTCGGGGGAAGTTGGGATGACCACCTACCATTAGCTGAATTCTCGTACAACAACAGTTATCATGCCAGTATCGGCATGCCACCCTACGAGATGCTATACGGTAGGAGATGCAGGACACCCGTCTGTTGGGGGTGAAATTGGTCAGAAAGAATTGGGAAGCGTCGAAATGGTCGAGGCTACGACTGAAAAGCTCGAAAGAATTAAAGCTTATATGAAGGCGGCCAAAGACCGACAGAAATCGTATGCCGATAAACGACGCAGGCCGATTGAGTTCCAGGTGGGAGACCGGGTTATGTTGAAGGTCTCGCCTTGGAAAGGAATCATTCGATTCCGGAAGCGGGGTAAGTTGAGCCCGCGGTATATAGGCCCTTTCCGAATAATTGCTCGAGTAGGGGAGGTGGCCTATAGGTTGGATCTACCGGATGAGTTAAGTGGAATCCACCCGACTTTCCACGTGTCTCGTCTGAGAAAATGTTTGGTCGATGAGGATCAGATCGTTCCACTGGAAGATATTGAAGTAGACGAACGGCTCAACTATGTAGAGCGACCAGTGCGATCATCGATCGCAAAGAGAAGAGATTAAGGAATAAAGTGGTTCCCCTTGTGCGTGTACAGTGGCGGCACAGGAAGGGATCCGAGTCAACGTGGGAAACTAAAGAAGAAATGAGGCAGCATTACCCACGATTGTTCGAAGAATAACGGTTTCGGGGACGAAACCTAAAATAAGGGGGGTGGACTTGTAACACCCGAAAGTTTGACTTTTTGGTAGGCTGTGCGACTGAGCCTCAGTCGCCTGGGATTTATGCGACTGGAGGTTCAACCGCATGCTATTCGGCCGATTGAAGCTCAACCGTACGATTGGATTTCAACCGCCCGAATGAAGGACGAACCGCATGGAACACATGCGACTGGGGTCCAATCGCATGGTGTTCATGCGACTGAAGGTCCAGTCGCCCCTGGACCAGACGCGACTGAGCTGTGGGTATAAAAGAGGAGCCGCTCTCATTCTCCTCCCAACACTTGCATATTTCAGTCGGGAAAGAGAGCAGAGGGCGAACGAGAGCAGAGAAGAAAGAGGGAAAGTGCTGACCGAGCTCCGGATTTGTCGTGAGGCTAGCCAAATCGAAGCTCATCAACTCCTACCTGTTAATGTGAGTTCTAGAACCCCTCATTTACATGTTTTCTAACGATTTTGGGCTGGATTCACATAGAAACCCTATTTTTGAAATAGTGTAAGTTTGACCCATTTGGGTAAATCTTGAGTAATATGTTTATGGTAAGAATTAGGACTTGTATATGCTTGTATGATGTCCTAGTATGAATCCCTGAGGCTTGGGAGAGTCGATTTGGGCTGTAAATGGGTTTATGATGAGTTTGGGTGTGTGGGTTCGCGACTACTGTTCATGAAGAACTCCAGTCGCTGCCCAGTTAGGGTTATGCGACTGAAGGGCCATTCGGCCGAATGAGGATTAGATGATGTTCAATCGCACGATTGAGGCTCGGACGCACGATTGAGCCTCAGTCGCACGATAGGCTATGCGATTGGGGGTTTCGGTCGCATAGGTTCAATCGCAGGATAGTTCAGTCGTACGGTTAAGAGTTAGTCGCATATAGCCCAGTCGTATAGTGTCTATTCGTGCGGAAGAAAGTCCAGTCGCACGATTGTATGCCCATTCGCATGACAACCCAATAGCACGGTCCAGTCGCATGGAGGACATGCGACTGGGATAGGTTCAGTCGCCCATGAAGGGCTGATGTGAGTGATGATGCTATGTATGATTACGTATGTATGATGCTATGTATGATGATGAATGTATGATGGGTGTGTATGTTCCTTGTGATTGTGTATGCTTATCTTTCGAAACTTTACGAATAACGAGAATGAATGAATGAAGTATTATGTAACGTAAAGTGAAAGATAATGAAAGAGGAACATGATGATGAATGCATGTATTAACGAATGAACGAAAAGAAGAATGATGATGAATACATGCATTCTTGAACGAACGAAATAAGTCTTGCAAGCATTGAATAACGCGATTGGTCCTTCTCTGTGATCGACCATGGTCATGGTACCTCTACCGCTTACCTCTAGTACCGTGGCATACGTTTTGTTGTTCATATGTTGACTTCGGCCCGGTAGCTAATAACGTTCGGGGTGTAGCATATGGTATTGGTACAATCACCTTTCAATGTGCAAGTAAGTATGAAACGGGATTCTTGTCATTCGACCACAGTAATCATAGCCGAGTGCTATGAAGTGGGTAAAGCCTGACAGAATCCATACGAGAAGTTAAAGATAACGATGTATAACGAATGATGAAGATAATAATGAATATTATCTCTGTGTACGTATGATGTATGAACGCATGTATGAAAGGATACTTTTAAATAAGTAAAAGTATGTTTTATTATAAAACTAGAACTCACTCAGCAACGCTGACTTTTTATGTGTTTCCAGTTAGCAGGTAGTGTTGCTGAGGATGGCATGAGGCGGCTACTCAGCTCTTTTGGGATGGCATTCTCCATTTGATAATGCTGCAACGTCATGCGTTGCGGGCCCATAACGCACGCAACATATCACGTTGCCTGCCATTATGAGATTTCTCGAGGATTCCCATAAACAGGATTACTTAAGAAATCTCCTTTATATATGTTTGAACTTAATATCTTCTTTATGAAGAAAAATATATTTTCTTTTTATTATTTTCTTTCTGTAGAGGTCGTTGTATGACCCTATGATTGCTGAGGATTCGAATAAACGAGATTATCCTCGGTTTCTTATGCATCAGCAGCAATCATAGTATAGCTAGGCAATGTAAGGAAAAGCTTGTATCTTGTAACCAAGACAATGATGTAAAAGCTTTTATGATGAAATGAGAATGTATATTTTATCAATTCCGCTGCGTATTTTATGATCATGTATTATATGTATGTTGTATGTGCAATGAAGAACCAACAGTAGGGTGCCCGGTGAGCGGGGCCTTACAGCGTGCTACCTGCCAAGTACTCATCTGAACAAGATGAGAGTGAGGTTTGGTACCTCGACAATGGTGCTTCGAATCACATGACGGGTAATTTTTCCATGTTCTCAGATCTTAATGAAGACATAAAAGGAAATGTAAGATTCGGGGATGGGTCGACTGTTCGTATAGAAGGGAAGGGGACAGTGCTCTAGGAATGTAAAAACCAGGAACAACGGATGCTAGCTGATGTGTACTACATACCCCACCTAAGGAGCAACATATTCAGTCTTGGACAAGCCACTGAGACGGGTTGTGAGATAAAGATGAAGGACAATTACTTGTGGCTATATGAAAGAAGTGGGAGGTTGCTGATGAAAGTCCCACGAGCACCAAACAGGCTCTACAAAATAGTCCTGAAGAAGGGGACACCTATGTGCTTCCAGTCGAAAGTAGACAATATGCCATGGTTATGGCGTGGCCGGTTGGGCCATGTGAACTTTGAGGCGCTCAAAACACTGACTAGTAAAGGAATGGTGATAGGTGTACCTTTAATAAGTCACCCATCACAGGTGTGTGAGGCTCAAGAAAACCATTCCCAGTGCAATCACCATATAGGGCCTCTCATCCGCTTGAGCTGGTCTCTGTCGACTTGTGTGGACCAATTAGCCCTGCAACTCAGGCAGGTAATAAATACTTCATGTTGCTCGTAGATGACTGCACTAGATTTATGTGGGTGTACATGTTAAAATCCAAAGATCATGCATTTGAGCAATTCAAGCTGTTTAAGTCCAAGGTGGAAAAGGAGGTTGGGCTCAAGTTGAAGGCTCTCAGGTCTGACCGTGGGGGGGGGGAGTTTACATCCTAAGAGTTTATGGTGTATTGTGAAAAGGAAGGGATAAGCAGGTTGCTAACCGCACCTTACTCCCCACAGCAAAATGGTGTGGTCGAGCGAAGAAATAGATCAATATTGAACATGACCCGGAGTATGATGAAGGCGATGAAAGTGCCTAAAGAACTCTGGGCTGAAGGAGTTAGACACTCAGTATATGTGCTAAATAGGCTATTGACAAAGGCCCTGCCAGAGGGTACTCCATATGAGATGTTAAAGGGACGGAAACCAAACTTGGGTCACCTGAGAATATTCGGGTGTGTTGGACATGTGAAAGTCACAAAGCCAGCATTAAGGAAGCTGGATGATAGGAGTGTCGCGATGGTTCACCTTGGAACTGAGCAAGGGTCTAAGGCCTATAGAATGTATGATCCCGTTAGTAACAAGGTAGTGGTCAGCAGGGATGTAACATTTGAAGAGAATAGGGCATATGACTGGGATTCAGATGAAGGTGCAGCTGGAGATTCCGGGTCTTATACTAAGTGGGTTGAGTTTATTGTCCAAAGTGATGAGTTGCAGCTGGACAGTCCAATGTCACACAGTCAAGAAAGGCAAGAAGTTGAAATGGTGTATGAAGGAAGTGATCCCCAAGGTAGAAGTGCAGATGGTGCCGAGGGGGGTAACCATGGTTTGAGAAGATCAAGTCGTATGTCTCATGTGCCAAAGAAGCTAAGTGACTTTGTGTTGTATGGAAAAGTACAGTATGGCAGCACTCGACAACAGGAAATGGATGATGTGGAATTGTTACTGGCCCAAGATGAGGAACCCACTTGTTTTCAAGAAGCATGTAAGGAAAAGCAGTGGCAACAAGCAATGGATGAAGAAATACAGGCTATAGAAAGGAATAAAACATGGATTCTCACTGATGCTCCTCTAAGGTGTAATCCAATTGGTTTAAAGTGGTTGTATAAACTTAAGCGTGATGCAACAGGAGCAATAACTAAGCACAAAGCAAGATTGGTTGCCAACGGGTATGTTCAGCAGCCAGGGATAGATTTTGAAGATGCTTTTGCGCCTGTAGCACGCATTGAGACAATTAGACTAATTCTGGATTGGGCTGCGAAGATGGGTTGGAAGGTATTCCATCTTGATGTAAAGGCAGCATTTTTGCATGGTGAGCTCAAGGAAAATGTCTATGTGAAACGGCCTGAGGGTTATGAAAGTAAAGGGAATGAACGTAAAGTGTACAAACTTATTAAGGCTCTTTATGGTTTAAGGCAGGCACCCCGAGCATGGAACCTAAGGTTAGACGAGGTTTTAAAGGATTTGGGCTTTAAGAGGTGTCAACATGAACAAGCAGTGTATGTAAGAACTAAGTCAGATTCTACATTGATACTGGGAGTTTATGTTGATGACTTGCTTGTAACTGGAAGTGATGAAGTTAAAGTCACTGAGTTCAAGCAGCAGATGCAGTCAAGGTTTGAAATGACGGATTTAGGAGTGTTGTGTTACTACTTAGGTATTGAAGTTGCTCAATTACAAGGTAGTATCTCTATAAGACAAGCAGCATATGCAAAGAAAGTTGTCAAGATGGCGGGTTTAGAAGACTGCAATGAGACAAAAATACTTATGGAACCTGGTCTAAAGTTGTTTAAAGATGAAGGGGGTGTAGAGGTTGATGCAACCGAGTATAGAAGGATGGTTGGTTCGTTGAGGTACTTGACTCAAACGAGGCCAGATATAAGCTTTGCAGTGGGCTATGTGAGTAGGTTCATGCAGTGTCCAAGAGTAGCACATTTGAAGGCAGTGAAACACTTAGTCAGATATGTGAAAGGAACTATATATTTTGGTCTAAAGTACAAGCAATTTGGTGATGGAAGTTTGGTTGGTTATAGTGATAGCAACCATTTGACAGATAGTGATGATGGAAGAAGTACTTCGGGGAATGTTTTCTTTTATAATGGTTCAGTAGTTTCATGGCATTCACAGAAGCAATCAACTGTGGCATTGTCTTCGTGTGAGGCTGAGTTCATGGCTGCTACCTCAGCAGCTTGTCAATCATTGTGGTTGCAAGGAGTTCTTGAGGAAATTACACAGGAAAGTGTGGGTGTGGTGACACTTCTTGTGGATAATAAGTTGGTCGAAGCAAGCATATTAATACCCGATATCACTTTATTAGAGAGTGTATAGAAAGAGGGCAAATTCATGTTGAGTTTGTTAGTGGAGATCTACAAAGAGCAGATGTATTAACCAAAGCTTTGCCGAGAGTAAGATTTGCTGAGTTGAGGTATATGATCGGTGTGGAGGAACTAGAAAGTGATTCTTGGAATTAGGGGGGAGTATGTTAGAGGGTGTAAATTGTAATTCCATGAATTAGAGGGTTAAGATTGTAGTTTTGTTTTGTATAAATACGTATGTGCTTGTATTGAGGAGTATCACAATTAATAAAGGAATTACTTTCAAAAGTTAGTTAGAGTTAGTTACAAAACAATCCTGGTGCCTTGTTTCAATGTCTTGGTGACACCCTACGACATGTTATGATACTATGAACTCACCGGTAGTCCCACTGTCATTGCCAAGATCGATATTTGATTGACTCCGACCTTCAAACTCACAGGTTTGGAGAACGTAAATGATTTTTCGATGAAGCTCCCATGTCCAAACCCTAAATTATTTTTCAAGTTTGTTATTACTTTTGTTTAAACACTTATGTTTGGTTGTAAATGGATTGATTGATCTCACCTATATATTGTCCGTTAACAAACGTTAATAAAGCATCTCCCAGACTTTGTATCCGAATAACTGGCATGATATCTGGTCGCATAGGTAGATCATCTTTATCAAGATTTATGCTGCAAGAAAAAAAAGAAATAAAAATTTACACTACTACACAAACAAGTATTACCGACGAACTCTAATGTCAAAAGTTTGATACATAAAAAATAAATTAAATATATGTCATTACCTAGTACCATACCACATATAATCTGTGGTATCTTTAGTCATTGAGGTGAGTTCCAATGGTGTTTTACTTTGCACCTTTAAATCGTTAACCGTGGGTATGGACTCCCGGTAGCTTTCCCATTTAAAACCGTTGGCTCGTTTCGAAGGGATGAAGGTTCTTGAGTTATGTTGTGATGTGATCTGTTCTTGTTTCATATATTCAAGTTAGCTTCACCATTAGTTGCCTTAATGCTTTATGAAAAATGACTATGACGATAGAAACTCACAAGTTCTGTGTTAAAAACAACATTTTTGCAGTCGGGAAGGATGGTAACAGATCGTCGAGCAAGGAAATATTGCTTTCCCCTAAAATCGACGGTCCGGTGAACTTTCTTGTGCCTATTGCTCAAGAAGGCCGCACAAAGCTTGCTTTCGGGTTTCTCATAAGTTACAATCTGCAAAATAAGAAGGGTAACAAGTCCGTTTAAAGAATTCACTTGTGTTTTCTTTTAGTTTATTATATATAATAATATTAGTCAGAGCATCTGTAGTGTAACAAAAACACTACAATGCATTGATCGAACATGTAACGTTCGATGCATTATATTTGTTCGCGTAGAAACATCGGAGATGCTAGTGCTAGATTTGCTTACTTGGACAAATTGGTTAATATCCTGTACTTTACGAGTACCCAAAAGAAAGGGCTTCTTCAGTAATCTCAATGTCTTGTGAAGGTCTCTAAGGTGACTCCATTTGGGTTCTCTTATCAACCCTAACATAAATTTAAAAATCATCCAACACATAAATAAATAAAAACATTATCGAAGAACAATTTATTATTTTGTAACATTTTATAGGTGTGTGCATTCATATGTTCATGGATACATATAAGTATCTTTTTTTAAGAACAATTGTTATTAACCAAAAAAATATTCACAAACGACGAGTGGTCGCAAAGTCATAAATTATATATTTTTGAATTTTATATCGAGTGGCCGAAAAGTCATATCGAATAACAATTTATAATTTTATATATTTTTGAATTTTTAATTTAAGCATGTCAAGTCATACATTTATTTCAATACGCATTAATCATTATAGACCCTACAATTAAAAATGCTCACCAAATTCATCAACAGGAGCTTCATCATAGTAGCGAGTGGTCGCAAACGACGAGCTAGACCTTCCAAAGTTGGTTCCACCATGATACTAAAACGATCACGCGACTAATTAAGAAAGTTACGGGACATTTTATTTATATATTTACAAAATAATATGAGTAACTTTTTACCATATAGTAATTAGTCATGCTTCCATTGTTCATGAAGAACCGAGCAACTGAGAATGCGATATCTTCTGCAGCTCGTTGAGATGGTGGATCTCCAAAAACCCGGTATCTGTGAGCCCAATAAAATGATAAATTACATTATTATAGGCTAAAAGTTAAATTAAACAATAATTTTTTTTTAAGATGAAAGATATTTAAAGCTTACTGGGCTGTCCAATTTTCAGTCCATAAAGAAGGCTTGTCTGGGCCGTTTGGGCCACCAAAGGTGTCTGCACAATGCCTTCCATTGCATGTACTTATCTAGGTCCAAACAATTGAGATGTAATACAATCAGAAAGTTTCAAAGTATTTAAACCTAAAATCACGTCATTTTTTGCTTATGGTTGAGGCATCATCATCTAATTGATTGCTCGGCTTTGCCACTTTTTATTTTATAGTTTCAAAAATATTCAAACATTGGTTTATAGCCCTAAACTACACCATATGTAATGGTTATATTTTAAAAAAAGTTAGTCTGTCAAAATGGTCATTTCCGTGATTTTCTCTAATGATTAACTAGTCGATTTAGATTCTAAATCAAATTCGAGAGCTTACGACATTCTGAGGTGCATCCTTTTGCTTACACATTATCCATGGGATATCAGGATACAACGTGGTCGATGTATCTGCTGCCCACTTGACGTATTGAGTGCCTTTTTCTTTGTATGATTCTTGGACATGATTGTACTCATTTTCAACCTGCAAGGAAATAGATTAAATGCTAAATAACGTCAAAAGACGATTGTTTATCAAGAATTTGGGTTCCATGAACATGGAATACCTGTGCGAGGATGATAGGACCTCCTTGAGGTGCAAACAATTTCTCCGCCTTCATCATGTTTACGATGAATTCGATGTATCTTTTCATATGATGCTAAAGAAATTAAAATACTGGTAAGAATCTCGATTGTAATATATATGCTATGGTGTAAGGATGTTCATACTCTTTTAAAACTAACAAAAACAATTAAATGGAAGAAAAACTATCGGTTTGAGGTTCACGGTTGAAAAGCCAGGTATAACGATTTAATCCATGAGTCGAAATTCATAAATCAAACTGATTTAGCCGGTTTAGTTTGTTGTGTTTTGAAATCATAGTTAGTTCACTGTTTAAAAAACTAGAGTTAACGGTTCGGTCATAATGAGAACTTAATATTGACCATGTAAACCTTGCTAGCAGCAATTGTTCTTACGTAAAATACTAATGAAACATGTTTTATCTCTCTTAACAATTTTGGTACAAACTAACCATTTGGCAAAAAGAAACTAGAAAACAGTTCAACCGTCAAACTAAACCATATTATCTGAACTAGCCATCTCGGCTGACCGAACCAACCCGGAAGTTTTGTTTGTCGTTGTCTGAAACTACATTTAGTGGATTGGTTCACAAGTTTTTGTCAAAACTGATTTGAACCAAATTGTAATAGAGGAGCAAGTTTGAGAACGATTGCACACCATGTATGGTTCGTTATATGAGCGGAATACAATATTGGGGACCTCCCTTAACCAGAACGGCAATCCTCTGCATAAAAAAAGTTCATAATAACATACGACGTTAAAAATACACGTTTTTATACAAAATGAAACTCAACTAAACTAGTTAATTGATAATAACTTTTACCCAAGATTCCATTCTGCTTGAATGAAGGGTCCAAGTCGTAGAACTACATACATTTTATTTGCAGCAATCAATTTGATAAATTTCACCAAATCATAATTTCCTGTAAAATTAAACTAACAAAACAAAATAAAATAAAGTCAGTCTTCAAAATCATAAACAAACAAACAGACATATCCGGTATACTCTATCTCAAACAATCGAGAAGTTGCTCCCGCACGGAACCCGGGCTAAGAACCTCTTCTTTTTGAGTTTTTTCACTCATAATAAAAATATTAAAAAAATGAAAAATGTAAAGATCGAATAAGTAGTTAAAAATAACCTGGCCTTGAACAGGCTCATGAACATTCCAAAAAACATAAGTTGCAATGGTGTTTAATCCTCCTTCTTTTGCCAATCTTATGATTTCTGGCCACATCTAATTCAAAAACAACAAGAAAATTATTAAGTTATAAATACAAATCAATAACAATAGACACGCGGTACCTCGGGAGTGCTTCGGGGATAATGAATGGAACCCGAGAATATGAGTAGCGGGTTGCCACCAACAATAACGGACTTGGCATTGTACGTCACAGGTCCAGGACTATATTCATTGTCGTCGATATCAGATGAAACGAACATCAACGTGATGGCGATCAAGAGGAGCATGAACCCCAAGCGGCTTCTCGAATCCATGTTTAGGAAAATTTTAGGTTCGTGATGATGATTTTATGCGCTCGATCATCGGTACCCGAGGTTTTTAGGAAGGAGACAATGAAATGGGGAGATGTTGGCCATATGATTGAGGTAGAAAACGTGCAAGTTGAATAGTTCGATATTGTTTGTGAGATTTTTGGTATTAGAGAGACAAATGCGGTTATTACAAGGCTTAAGAGGATCTACCGGTTCGATAGGTTTGATTTTGAGTTACTGGTGGAGGTTTGAGGTGGTTGTTCCATTTATTTAGAATGTGTTTGCTATATTTGTGCAAATTGATTTTTCAGATAAGTAATTATTGCTCTATTTTTGCTGAATATTGAATATAAAATGTGATATAAGAATACCGTTTAAGAGGATGGGAACAAGTTCATAAGTGACTGATTGGAATAACCTGATCATAACTAAGTAATGAAAAGTCAATGAGTCTTAGATCAACTGGTTTAGAAGAAGACACCCTATGATTTTTTAAAATGAAGGTCATGGGTTGGAGTCTCACTTGATGCAATATGTTCCAAGTGGGTCAAGGGTTTTACCACAGTGGACATTTGGGTGGTGGGTTTCCCTTAAAATGGTGACGAGCCGGGTCACCAGCGTTGTCTGTGTTCGCAGGCGTGGGTGGGCTTTCGCCAATGGGTTTACCTGAGTAACCGGACTTAAAAATTATTCGTTGGTCACTTAAAAAAAAACTAAGTAATGGAAACGCTGACTAGAAAAATCTAACCAATCGAGAAATCGATAGTTTGATTATTATTTCTTTTATAAACCGAATTATATGGTTATATGTATATAAATAACAAAATTAACCAAACCAACATTAAACAAACATTTATTTTTTTATTTTTATAAATAATATTTTTTTGTGTCGGAAAAATGTAATTTTCTTTAGGAAAAAACATATTAGTTGTCTCTTATTCTTTGAAAAGTTGCTAATATATTATACATGACTCCGTAAATAATTATCTATTCTATTTAATACCTTTGGTCGGTGGGGTTCTTCTGGACACTTCTTCTTCTTCCTTTGGTTCCCGCTTTGCTTCCTCCTTGCTTCTGGACACCTCTTCCTGATCTCGCGTAGCTTGACATCCACAACCCGACATCCGGACCCCAAACAACCACAACCCGACATCGTCGCTTGACATCCGGACCCCCACGCCGATTTCTTCCCAACACAATTACTCCCCCGAAGTGGGCGACACCGGCGCCGATGAGCCGCCTCGAACCCTAAAGCGCCCGCCGCTCGTGTGGACTCCACAAGGTGGTTCCGGCTGTGGTGGTGCTCCGGACCACCGTTGCGCCGTCCTCAAATGACTGGTACGCTTCTTCCCCGATTATAGGGCTTTCCTCTCCGCTTTTATTCCCGCTTGGTGTTTTTGGGTTTCGGTCGCATTGACTGAAATTGTTGTTGTAGTCTGCTGAGATTTTCGATTTTGTGTGTGTTGTTGGTCCTGGTTGTTTTAGGGTTTGGAATAGAGTGAGTGAGCTGCTGTTGTGTTCTCATATATCGAAATTGGATTGATTTGGGTTTTTTTGATCTTCTGCGTGTTATGCTGGACTGCTTCTCTGTTTCGGTTTCTCTTCGATTTTAGTAGTTGTTTTATGGACTGCTTTTGGTTAGTATAATTTTGTGTGTTGGAGTTACGAACTTGGGTTTCTTTACATTGGATAATCACTCTCTGGTATAGCTTTTATAGGTTTGGGTTGTTAGGTTGATTAATATGTTCTCAGGTAGATAGTAATGATCTTCTATTAAGCATCCTTCGTTTTCGATCATAGGTCAGGTTTGATTAACAAAATGCTCAAATCAGGTTTGATTTCCTTAAACATGTTTCTGATGCTATAATATGAAGGTAGAATTGATTATAGTGAATTATTCCATGCAGCTGATGAGAGTATGCCAAAAGTTTTTGCTTTTTTACAACTATTTACTATTGAAAATTTTAGTTTTCTATTGCCTATAGGGGCATTTTTTTCCCGGATTTTAGTGTTAAGTTTGGTACCTTTCATGCTTACTATTTTTTGTTTTGCCTCTGTTTAACTTAATCTAATGGTGGTTTGCATTTTTTGCTGTAATACAGTGAATAACCTATCTAAATTTGGGTTGTTGAAAGTAAGTATTTTAATACGATACTTTAATCTCTTCACCATATCTAATTGTATGAGCTTTAAGAGTGAAATTGCTTTATAATATACATTCATATACACTGGCATATTATGTATATCCTTTTAATTTGATTTTTTATAATAGGCAATTTTGTGGTGGCATTGCTTTGAGGTATACATTGGGCTCATTTTCTATAAATGACTTGTAGAACAGTGGCTTAAGACCTAATCCCCTTTCTTGCACCTGTTGATGGTTCACAGGTTTTATTTTACTTATAATTGATTGCCAAGTATACATCTTTTGACTTTGTGTAATTATTGGGTTTTCCATCTTGAACCTTTTCAAGATTTTGTCAATGTATGCACTTTGATTCAAACCAATCAGCAACTCATTTCCACTAATATGACACTGGTGATCCGATTTATACGCCCAATTTTGCTTTATTTTTCTTTAGCTCGGTTCATAGATTGTTATGTTCAAATCGCACATTATTTTAACAGTTTTTTGGTGTATTTTCATACCTATATTACTTTGTTGTTCAATAAGCGAACTTGATTATCCATACATGGCATAGGAGTCAAATTTTGTTAAGCTGGTTGTTGATGTTTGATGTGTTTGAACTTTTGGTGTAGTTTAGAACTATTGTAAATTATCAAACCTAGATAGAAAATTATTGATTTGCAGGTTTAGAGAACTTGAAAATATGAACTGTATGTCTTTATTTTTGGGGCTTAAGAAAACCAGGCAATCTGTTGCAACAACGGGTTATTTAATGTAGTGATGTTGAGGTAAAAGATAAGCGAGAACTTAGAAATTGTTTTGCTTGAGAATTTATGTACAGGCAAGTTGTATAATCATTGTTTGTTTCAGTTGTGAGCTAATGTTACATGGATTTTTGGCTTAAAGTTTATTCTTTAACTGCAAAGGATTTGATCATTTAGAGATGGATTTCTTTAAAGTTAGAAGTTATAAGGTTGCTTTTTAAAATACTAAAGTTATGGATAGCTAAGAAATTGACAATTATCAGAATGATCTGTATTTTTTGTGCATAAAATCCTTATATATTTTTCCCGAATGTATGAATATGATAATCATCCTACGCATTATATTTTCTGTTATAGTAATGACTGACTTATAGTCCTACAATTGTTTGACTTTATGCTTCTTTAAAGTCCTTCCATTTGTTAGTTGGTTCTGTGTAGATGGTACCGGTGGTGGGTTTTCTGGTTGTGGTGTTCATTGTGGTGGGATTTGTTGGTGGTTGCGGTGGTGCGTTTTCTGGTTGTGCTGACATTTCGCATCCTTATTGTTGCCGTTGGCTGTCTTTGTCCTTTCGAGATGATCTTCTATTTTGGATATCTGATGTGTTGGCGTCGATGATGCTAAGCGAATGCTTATCTGAGACTGTTGTTTGTTGTTGTCGATGATGATGGACATGTCTTCATCCGAGACCATTGCCTATCGTTTATCTGTGATTTTTTATGAGAACCGGTGCCGGTTGCCTTGGCTTGGCATCCATTTTCGTTATGCAGCCGCAACCGAGTATCAGTTCAATTATTGCTATACGTGTATTAGAAAGTAATCTTGGTTGGTTATCTTATTATGTTGTGAGGTAGTTGTTCATTGATGTCGATGATGATGAATGAGTCTTCGTCTGAGACCATTGTTTTCGATTCAGTTCTGAATTTATATGAAAACCGGTAATAGTTTCCCTGCCTTGGCATCCACGGTCGGTGTGCAACCACAACCTGGTCTCGGTTTAACGATTACCTTAGCGTCGGAAAAAACTGTTAGATTATGACTGTGATGATCAATACATAAATCTAAGCCTCGGTAAGAGAAAAGGGGTTTGTTGTGTTTCAAGTGGGTTTTCTAGGTTTTAGTGGAGGTGTCGGTGGCGGTCGGCGATGATGATGAATCTGTCGTTGTCTGAGTTAATCGAATGAAGGTTGAAACTTACCGTATCTTGACGGGGTAATTTCCGGAGGTTTCGCGGTGGAAATTGGTGTTTCAACCGTTGAAGCAGCCGTGATGTTTGCAGCCATGGCGGTTTGTTCATCTTTGTTCTGATTATCATTATTAACAGATCTGAGCCTTATTTTGTTCTTTTCATTGTTTTCCAGTTTGTTTTTTCCGCTTGTAATTACAATATATGTTGAAATCGATACTCTACAGACGCGTTTCATATTCTGTTTCTTTTGTTTGGGAAGGAGGCTCCGGCGAGAGAGATTGTTGTTGATCTCTTGCCATGTTTTTTCAGGTTATGTTGATTTTCTTATGTGGGTTACTTGACGATGAGTACCTATTCATCTGAGATGGATCTTTTGGGTTTGTTTTATGATTTGGATGATGTCAAACCTTAATTTGTCCCTAATTGCTACTCATTTGTTTACGATTGCTATTGTCGATTATTGCTTATAAGTGGTCGATGATGTTGAACTGTTGTTCATCTGAGGCCTGCATTCGGGTGCATGATGTTGAGCGCACGCTCATCTGAGACGTGCTAAAAGGTAGTTGTAAATGTGTACTCCAGTTAACTGCAATCAATAATCAACCACCAGTAGCATATCAGAGTATTTGATTGACATGCTTCCCGGTTGGCACGTTGAAGATTTTCTTGATTCTCCGGCGAACTTCTCGAAGGTATGTCACCGTTTATCTATTTTAAGTTTAATCAACAGTTTCATACACCCTTTTGATTCAATTGAAGAAATTGCAGGTGGGTGACAACGATCCAGGGCCGAGTAAAAGGCTTTCCTCAGGTTCTGAGTAAAAGGTTTTACTCCGATTTACAGGTTTGTACTCTCCGTTTTAGTTCCCGGTTTGTGTATTTGGGTTTTTGTCACGTCCAGGATGCTCCCGGAGGTCTCTCTTCTTCTCTCTCTCACGTTTATTAGCTTTATCTCTATAATTGCGATTTACTGTTGTACTGTATGTGTCTGTGTGTATGCACGTGTATGATTTGATTGTGCTTATGCGTTTATTGTGCAAGTATATGTCTATATTTCTGAAGAATTGTAATATGTTTCTATATGTTAATATAATTGAGTAAAAAGGTATTATGATTTAGGGCTATTGGTGAAATTTAGGGATTAGTTTCTGGGAGAGTTAGAGTGGCTGTAACATTAAGACCACGAAACAGCGAGGAACTCGCAACAGATGCTGATTTTGCTAATTATAGGTTATGGGTCAGCTTGATGACATTGGTTGTGGGTCAAAATGGATGACATTGGTTATGGATTGAAACCATTGATATTTGGTATAGGTCAGCTTGGGTGATATTAGTTATGGCCCAGAATGGGTGATATTGGTTATGGCCCAAAATGGGTGATATTGGTTATGGCTTAAAATGATTAAAATTTTGTATGGGTCAACATGGGTGGTATTCGTTATGGGTGAAAACAGGTGGCATTGGTTATGGCTCATAACAGGCGCATAAGTTATGGGTCATAACGGGTGGGATTAATTATGGTCAAAACGATTGACATTTGGTTTAGGTCAAAAGTGGTGGTATTGGTTATGGGTCAAAAAATATGGAATTGATATGCTCAAAATGAGTGATATAGGTTATGGGTCAACTTTGTGGTATTGGTTGTGGGTTAAAATAAGTAATATTGGTTAGGGGTCGAAATGGTTGATATTTGGTATGGGTCAGCTTGGGTGATATCAGTGATATTGGTTATGACTCAAAACTATTGAAATTTGGTATGGGTCAACATGGGTGGCATTGGTTATGGCGTATGGGTGAAAACGGATGGTATTGGTTATAGGTCAAAACGGGTGGTATTGGTTATGGGTCAATATGAATGGGATTTGTTATGGGTCAAAACGGGTGATATTTGGTATGGGTCAAAATGGATGGTTTTGGTAATGGGTCAAAATGAATGGCGCAGGGTAATTCAGGTGGTGGTCTTGGAGACAACATGACCAGATATACAACACACAACCATTGACAGTCATGCATCTTCAACCGGGTTAGTTTGTTATTGTGTAGTTTTTATGTTTAGTTCTGTTTAGTGCAGTGGTTTAGCCAAGTTGTAGTAGCTTTCTTTCACTATTAATCTCATTACGTTAGATTAATATACAAACAACAAATCCCGCGGCATCGCGCGGGTATGTTTGCTAGTTGAATATAATTATCAGTTGAAATTAGTTTTAATTCACCGACGTCCAAAGCAAGTGCTTAACCGATTTAGCCTTTTTTTCCCCTTCCAATAACTGAATTAATTAAACCGATTAGAACTGAAACAAAATAGTCATAAAGATATAAAAAAAATCATTTGAAAATTAAATATATATATATAAATTAATAACTATAATCGGCTCATGCTCATAAATCATTTGAAAAAAAAAATCATTTAAATATCATTTGAAAAAAAAATCATTTAAATATCATTTGAAAAAAAAATCATTTGAAACAAAATAGTCATAAAAATCGGCTCATGCTCATAAATATCTAAGGAAGTGATCGCCATCACCTATCACCTACACCCAATCGGCATCTATAAAAAATCATTTGAAATTTAAATATATATATATATATATATATATATATAAATTAATAACTATAATAAATAATAATAGAACCAGTAACAAAGTCTTAGAAGATGCGCGTGACGCAAGAATTCCATATGTAATATGTTGGAAATAAATTCATGTTTAAAAAAACGTATAACCAAAGTAAACCGCGACCTAAGCATTAAAATATTAAGTTTGATAAATAATAAAAATAAAATCAATAACTAATAAAATTGAGAGAAGAGATTGCCCCGGTTTTTAACTAAAAAAATATTATTGGTAAAAATAGTTAGACAAGTCAGTGAGATATAATGACGAAGTGAATTATATATAGTGATAATTGATTTGAAAAGGATAGATGGTAAGACACTGATGAATGATACTCTAATGTCTAACTAGAATAGAATTCAGTGGGATTAATCGTGATGTTGGTGCAACACACGTATCCGTCGCAACACTAGTAGGAAGATGAATCATTAAGAAAGACAATCACTGATCTCGTCATGAGAACCTCACAACTAAGTTTCAGTGCAAAATTAAGTATTAGCTTAACGATTTTTATAAGAATGAGAGAACATAAAGTTACAAGTTGTCCCGTACATGTATTTTATTACTTATACAACACTCTATAGATTGTGACGTAAAACCTGTATCAAGGTTGCATTATGGTATTGGTAATGTCGAGCCCTGGTTGAAGTGCCTAGCAATCCACCAGTCCACCGTGCTTTTGTTTTCCAAGTTCTACAAACTTAAGCAAAGTCTGTAATTGAAGCACCAACATATATTCATTTTCGTCCATTTTTATCATTTTTCTTTTCATATAAATGATAAATGCTCTTTCTCACTACGAAAAGCCAAATCCCAAAAATGACAAAACACAAAACGACAAAAAGTGACTTGTTAAAATGTTAACCATATAAATTGTTGATATCGTCATAGTTGCAGTTATAATTTTAGGGTTATTAGATTTTAATAATCCTAAGTTTTATTTATTGGTCAGGATTAATTTCAAATTAATAAATTTTAAAGATATTTTTAACTTTGAGTTTATTTTCGTCCAATAATTCCTTACTAATTAAGAGTTAATCTCGTTAGTTTTTTGATGAAATGGACTGTTTTTATGGCCAAAACACTAAACAGAAAGTTAAAATCTATTATCAGGTCCGTGAATTTGAAACTTTCGCGTCCAAAAACCCGTCAATCTCCACCTCTTGAGTGAAAATCAAGTGTAAATCAATAGAAATTATGTTCATAGAATTGTTATTGGTAACAAAACTAAAAATTGAGATTATTATCGGTCAATTTGATAATATGAATTATTATCAGGTAATAAATCATAGTTTGAATTATTAAAATATAATTTGTTTAAAATAAAATAAAAAGTACTTTAAGAAACTTGTTAATACAACTTAAAATTCTACAAATAATATATTAAATAAAAAAAACTAACTTCTATTAAACATAATGTTCAAAATAGTCAACCATAAAAACCAATCTCTTAATTCTAATTAGTAATTATTGATAACAACATGTAATGTATGCATGCAAGGTTGTACACGAAAGAAGAATCTTTATAGATGTGAAAGTACACACTCTTACTATTCGAAATAATATTAATCATTTAGTACAAGTGTACAACATGATGTACATTATACATTTTCAAGAACTTACTCATACACCCCTAATGCAGACAATTCTTTTGTGAAATCTGTACACCATTTGGTCATCTTCTTCATCATTTAGTTCTATCCATTGTTATATAAACAATAGATTCTGTTTTCTGCTGTCCAACACAACAATTCTCTCAGCTTTACAGGTAAAAATTTCTTCTTTTGATCGGCCATTTAAGCTCATTCAATGTGTCTGTTAATTGATTACAACTACCTGTGTGATTCGAGATCCTATGTTGGATTTCAGCTTATATTGGTTACTGTTTGACAATTAGTTAACTTGTGTCATGATTGTTCTGTTTTAGAGCTCAATTTGCATCTAATTAGCTTTCTGTTGATCTGTTCTTCGTGTTTTTGTCTTTTTAGGGTTTAAAGCATGTATATTCGTGTTGGGTGTGCTTTATATTACGTTATTGTTCTAGATTTCACAGCTCACTTGTTATCTGTCTTTCTAGGGTTTATAGCTCTGTTGTGTTTGCTTGTTTGTTTAATTCATCTTTGTAGGGCCATAATATCTGTTTCGCTAAATTGGTCTTATATTTATGTTGATCTATATTCATGTTTTCTGTGTTTCTTGGGTTTATAGCTCAATTGGCAATTGCCCATAGTTAGATGAGTTTTCCTGATCTTTACATATATGTATTTCCAGGGTTTTGGATTCAGGAAGAACTGAGAAGTGATTAAGTGAAGTTGATTGATCGAAACAGTTAAAAAGTTTTCTACCTGTTAATGGCGAATGAGGATGGGGAACTTGATTCCTCTAACCAGGAGATGTTTTTAGGTTCAAATGTCGGTGATATCCCGAGCAGTGGTTCCATGAACAGCTTCTTTGATGAAATCTTTAATGACGTGCATGCGTGTACACACGCTCACAAATGCAACCCGCCTGGGCCTGATTTGTCACACACTCACACGTGTTACCATGTGCACACCAAAGTTATACCAGCTATGAGCAATGACGAGGATAGCCCTACTGCTGAAACCTTAAAGAGAAAAAGCAAGAAAAGGCCTCGGGGAAACCGGGAAGCTGTGAGAAAGTACCGTGAAAAGAAGAAAGCACGAGCCGCTTCGTTGGAAGATGAAGTGGTTAGATTAAAAGCTATGAATCAACATCTAATGAAGAGAATTCAAAGTCAAGCTGGGTTAGAAGCAGAAGTAGGGAGACTTAAGTGTTTGCTTGTGGACATTAGAGGGAGAATTGATGGAGAAATTGGTTGTTTTCCTTATCAGAAACAACAACCTGCTTATCAGAGTGTGGTTGATCCCAATCTGGGAGGTGGGTTCTTGTTGAACCCGTGTAATATGCAGCAGGGTGCATCGATGCACCATGATCTTGAAGTAAATGACTGTGAAACTGAGAATATGCAATGTTTGAGGAACCATGGTTCAGTGCTCGGTGAGTTTCCAGAATGTGAAGCTAATAATGGTCTAGTAGGTGCCACTCCTTCTAGAACTAAAAGAAAAGGTAAACAAACTCTATTGCATCTGTTATTATATTTTTTCAATGACAGTGAAAACCCATTATCAGTAGACTCATGGGACCAACCCAACACTCTACTATCTAATTGTGATTAGGTAAACACAACTTGCGTTGGACACGCGACCGTTAAGGGGTTTAAAGACAAAAAATCTTGTGAAAAGCATATGTCATAGGTTTATATTGATTTGTGTTTTCAGACTCTAGATTATTAAACTTGAAGTTTACAAAATTACGTGGTTTCTTTTGTAGATTTTAGAGGTGGCAAGATGACCGCGTCAAAGGTTGTATGTGATAATTTGAATTTAGATGATTTTTAATCCATTTACCTTTTAGCTAACTTTTTCTATTTAACTCGTTAGAACACAAACCAATGGCCCATTTATAAGTAAACAGGTTAAATGCTACCTCTAGACAACTTAGCAATGAAGTGCCTATCATTTTTATGTGTGTTTCTGATCTCTTCATTTCTTTCATAGCAGGTGCTCGTGTGACATCCAGATGAACTGCTATTGAACTGCATAGCAGATAGATCTTTGGTGTAGAATAACTTGAAGAAACATTCTACTATATCACTACGATCATGTGCTATGTTTTTAATATGTTCTTTGTTGCTGTTTAAGTTGAGTTTTTCCTTGTATTTATAAAGGCGCAATGATCCACCCCAATACTAGTTGAAGTGGTCTGTGCTTGACCTATGCATGTCCTTAGGTTGGGTCTTAATCTTAATTGATCTCATCACATGTGATCAGAGGTTGATCCGATGAACAATCTAATTGATCACACCCGCTTGTTGATGATATCAGGAGTTGATCTAATGAACGATCTAGTTGACCACACCCGACTTCAATCCATGAGACATCTTGTTTGATTATGTAAAATAGTATAAAATAAACAAAACAAACAAACAAACAAACCCAGTATATCCCACTTAAGAGCAGGGGTCTCTCTATCTATCTGGATAGCGGTCCCTCTATCCAGATAGGTAGAGAGACCGCTTCCAAAATAGTATAAAATAAATTATTCATTATTTGTTTTCAGTTAAGTACTGTTTCACTATGACTCTCTTGTTCTACTCAGCAAGTCAGCCCTGGCATAAAGTTGAGAAAATGAACCAAACATGATTAACCTACTTGGACAAAAGCACGAATCCTGTCTACATGCCGCATGCCCGTAAATGTCTGTAAGCTCATGCAATGGTGCAACCCAAACATGGTTAACAAGGGATCAAAAGATGAAAACTTTACAAAATTTGTGTTACCTCTTTCTCATGAACAACGGCTTGTTCATGTTTATTTGTGCCAAATCACTAGCTTGCCAAGATACATCTTCAACCACATTGTCATATTCCTGTAGCAATATTTGGTATTACTTGTCTCGTTGGCTATCTGATTTCTTGCTAGTTAACGCTGAATTTAAATTGAAGCAAGATACAATGGGTTAGGCTCATAACTCCATTCTAAAGCCTAAAGGCCTTCACACCTCATTATTATGTAAGTAGAAAAACAAGCATGGTTGGGCTGGTAAACATGAAATTTCTAGGAGCTAGAAAAATCTTCGTATTTGGTTTGACTCTAACCCGATGAACGAGTTAGCTCCTTTTTCTCAGTTTTGATAAACGTGTATGACTTTTCTATAATAACTTATAAATAACTTATTCAAGTCTACGAGCGAGTTGTTCGAGCTAATCAGCTTGAGTTTTTATCTGAACAAGCTACCTTTAGCTCGAATTCATATCCTATATATACACACACACTAAATTAAGTGAAGACAAGTCCTTAAAAGTTATTTCAAAAGGTAATTTTTTAGATGAAATGTCGATTTGTCCTACATGATCATGAAATGGTAATTTTTTAGATGAAATGTCGATTTGTCCTACATGATCATGAAACTTAATTCGTCTAAAATTTTGGTTCTTTATTGATGTCACACGTCTATATAAAGGGCACTCACCTAATCATGTTGTTTAATTTTCAAAAATCACAAGGTTCTAAAAAAGGTCACACGAATGTTTAAGATTATTTACATATTAATGTCCTAACATATTATAAAAACATAAAAATGTCCTAGACAAAAGTTCTTCACTTCTTGTGAGATAAGGTTTTGTTTTGGAGTTGAAATTTTTTCATATAAAAACCAAAACGGAATAATAGGGCTTCGATGTCAATGGTTGAGTATTATGAAGGTGAAACAACGACATAAGTTCTAAACTATACTTTTCAAATTTTCCAATATAATACCAAAATCTGCTCCATTCTTTCATTCCCAAATTTTCATATAATAGAAATTAACCCTCAACCAAACACAATCAAAATCAAAATAAAGGGCCTATTGATCAAATCACTACATGGATGAAGAGCCACTTACGTGGATCCTATAGTAAAACCCACATCCTCATTTCTCTAAATGAGAGGTCCAAGCTTTAAACCTTCAAAATCAATATACCAATAAGCTACATCATCATCTATGATAATACCGTGTACAATAATATATTCATTCACATAAAAGTCAACAACAATTCAAATCCAACGACTCCTGTCACACCCCAACCTTGACGGCGAAAACGTCGAGATGTGAGGGTTAAGATTGTTCACAGCCACATAACGCTATCTTTAAATGAAAATAATATTATCATAAGTTCCAAATGAAATACATTCATAAGTTTCAAATATGAAATAAGTTCAAGCATAAATCCAAAACATAACATAACATTTTATTTATTTAACTAGGTCCACGTCCTAGTTTTATTGCAAGCTTCAAAACACCACTTTAAACTTGGGGGTTACCTGAAACATGATAAAAATAAAAGGTCAACTAAAAATAGTTGGTGAGTTTCCAATATTTTCATACATAATATGAAAAAGTTACAAGTAGCAATTCATGTCATAGGTTATAAGCTAATAAGATTATAGAACACATATCGTTACAACCAAACCTCGACTTGATTACAGGTATAAAAGATTGGCTAAGTGTATTTGGTTCCCTAGTGCACGAGCATACGACTCCTATGAGTCGACAATACATCGACTTTAGCACCAAATAGGCTTGTCAGGCCCAAAGATCTAAGACGTCGCCAGGCTAGCAATAGTTAATGATTGTAAACAAATTATGTATCTCATATAATCACTTACAACACACAAATAACCATGACAAAAATATGAATTGCAAGTGCTTTACAAGTCTCAAACGTTTATAAGTGTATGATTTATAAGTATCATGTTTCACCCTAAAATAGTGTGAAATAAAGTAAAAAGGGGACAAGGAAAACTCACATGTCAAATAAGTATATAATGAAGATCAACAAGAATAATATATGTCGTTCCAAGGTAAAACGTCACAAGACACCTAAATATATAAATATTACAAGATTTAGGTTAATATAAGATTTACGAGTTAACGTGAACTAGGGTATTAGAATTTTGGGATTTTTTTTATAGAGTTAGTAAATTCTTATAAAAAGTCCATTTATGAAATTTATAAAATTTATTTTTAAGGAAATTGATCCTTTATAAATAACTTGTGATTTTATTTATAAGATTATATCTAAATTCTATAATTATCATAATAAATCCTTAAACATAAGGTCTAATATTAATTTAATACCTTTAAGTATTATATAACAATCTAATTTTTATAAAAATATTTAATTATAACATTTGTAAATAACTTTATATTAAAATATTAAAATGTTTTACAAGAATACAATTCTTAAGAAATATTTAGATGACCTTAAAGATATTTGGGGTTTATAAAAGTCATTTTTATAATTATTATAAATTTTCTATAATTAATTTAAGCTGAAAAAAACTATTTTAAAAATAATGAGGGTGCCCGGGTTTGAACCCGGGACCTCAGGTTCATCATGCGCGTGTGTAACCAGTAAACCAAGGCTCTAAGCCGCAACAGAACACGGATTTTAATTCTCAAATACCAAACTAACAAAAACCCCCAAATCGGATATGAACCCTAGGTTCAATTTGATTCAAATTAAAGCACCAAATGAAGTTAATATCCAAATTAACCATGTGGCTTTTGTTCCCCATGGAATTTAGAGTGTTTGTATGTATTTAATTACCTGTTAGTGATTTGAAATGAGACTTGGAACGAAACGAAGAACAAGCCGCGGGTATGTCGAATCGATTGATGAGAAAACGGTGGAGATAATCAAATTCATTGCACAGGGAGCTTCTAATCGTACACTAGATCCAAAACCCTCTATCAATTTCCAGCCTTGACGTCTAATTGATGGTGTTCAAGTAAGTTGCAGGTCGCGGTTTCAGAAAGGAATCGAGTGTGTATTTTTTGTGTTTCTCAGGTGCAATTGAGAGTTGTGAACGATTAGATGTAGTTAGATGATTGTTTACATTCATTTAATTGGATTATTATTGAGGTTTAATGCTCGAACGGCTATGGAGTTTAAGGGCGCTCGGTTACTCGATTGATTGGATCCATAACCGTTGTTAAACTCAATTAAAGTTCATAAATGGGTTCGAATAGTGTTGAGGAATCAATTGGAAACGATTTTGGATGAAAAATCGCCTTAGAAATTGGGCATTGGGGTGGCCGGAGCCGCGGCCGGAGGTGGCCGGAGGCTTCGTCGGAAAAACGGGGTGGGCGGGGGGTTTGGGTTGAAATTTTGGAATTTTACACAAATGGCCCCTGTAGTTAGACTTGTTATCATTTTGTGCTTAAAACTCCATTTTAAAGTTTAATTAATGACAAAACAACCCCCCACTAACTTTAGTTAAGTTTTAATACTTTTAAATTAATAATTTTTTTTATAAATTATTAGTATCATCATTGTTATTGTTTTTATAAATGTTGGCACTAATATTATTATTATGATTATTATTATTATTATTATTATTATTATTATTATTATTATTATTATTATTATTATTTATAATTAATATTATTATTTAATTGATTTAGAAATTTTAAGTAAACAAGGAATGAAACAAGAATAGCCCACAAAGTTTCATAAATGGCATAAATAGTCCTTACAAAATTAACTTTTAATTTTAACGAAAATATGAGATGTTACAACTCCGTCCACTAAATCACAGTAGTCCTTCCCAAGTTCCCATAGCTAATTAACTCAACCATCAATTTGAAAAAGCTTCATAGCGATCAAACTCAGACTCATTGTGTCATTTCACCTTTGCTATTTCGTTCATCATTTCAATGGTGAAACCAATTTTGATTGAAGTATGGGATCGTAATGGAAAATACAGAGTTGTTAGCACCAAACCAATGTCGGGTACCCACTGGATTAACCTGTTGGTTCAACAAGATTGTCGTGTTGAAGTGACTATATGAAAGTTCGTTCTGACCATCATGTCCGGTTCCCGCTCCAACTATTGGTCTCCCAATTCAAACAAAATCGATTCAACCAAACATAATCCAAGTGGTATATGTTCGGCTCTGATCTTATCCAGTTCTAAATATGCTAGTTAATAGAAACAAATAATATGAAACTTAGTTAATTAGAGAGCAACAAATATTAAATATTTCATGATTATAATATATCTTTAACTTTTTATAATAAGTAAATAGTTTACATTGGGTTCTTCTAAGTTTTCGTATTATTTGTGGCTATATAATAAACCATCACATATTTATGTTACATTATATCTTACATAACTTGATTGAACTATGTTTAACTAAATATAGTTTAAATTTATCACCACTATTGCATGTAACCTACCATGGAATCAAGTAATCAACTCATCACATATTTATGTTTTTAGCAATTGCAACCATTCTAGTCTTGAAACTAAAAATGAGTTAAAGGGCTAAACATGTTAAATGTTTAAACAAAAAATCTTTTATACAATTTCAGGAAATAGGATTAGAGTCGAACTCGATCATCTTCAACGCCCGATTTCCCTATAAATACCAACCCCAACAAGCTTTATAGATCGATCATAAAGTTTCAACATCTTCGGAATTAGGGTTTTCTTTTCGCTCCCAAATTACAATCTCCGATCTAAATTCCGATCATGTCGTCGTCGAAGACCATCGTTCTACGGAGCTCCGACGGTGAGACGTTCGAGGTCGATGAGGCGGTGGCGGTGGAGTCTCAGACGATCAAGCACATGATTGAAGATGGATGTGCCGACACCAGTATCCCTCTTCCCAACGTCACCAGCAAGATATTGTCTAAGGTTATTGAGTACTGTAAGAAGCATGTGGAGCCACCGAATAGCGATGAGAAGGTTGCTGAAGAGGATCTTAAGTCGTTTGATGCGGATTTTGTGAAAGTCGATCAGAGCACGCTTTTTGATCTTATTTTGGTACGTGTTTGTTCGATTCCTTTTGGTATCATCGACGTAGTTATCTTGTATTACTGTTTCAGTATGCATATCTTCTTGCCCTAATTTTGTCTATTCTAGGGTTTCGTCTTGTTTTTCAGCGTAATGTTTAGTTTTGTGAATCTTGTAGTGATATATACGCGTTTTGATTGTGGGAGTGCTTTTGTAGGTAAGTAGGTTTTTGTTATGTTGCTTTTGAAACGGTTTTGTTCTTAGTTTTTTACGCTTGTTTGAGCTGCTTGAGCTTTGAAACTTTTTGTATAAGATGAAAGAAATCGTGCTGAGGCAACTGTATGTATAAGATCAATCACCATATCTGGTTTCCCTAGAGATCAATTAAGTACAATATATGGTCTGTTTAGTGGACCTACCTTGAACTGCTGATCATTCTGTGTATGGGTTTATAAACGTTCTTGAAGTAATACTGTAGGGTTTATAAACATGTATCAGAACAACTACTTGTATAAGATTGATCACTGTATCTGCTTTTTTATAGAGCTCATTTAAGTGCAACACATGGTCTGTTTAATGGACCTGCTGTGGACAGTTGAACCTTCTGTTACCTTTTATAGTTCATCATTATTAATTGAATCTGTCTTTTGAGTCTTGATAAGGAAGAAGAGAAACTTTAATCAAATAAACTGTTAGTTATTGGAGTATTATTTGTATTGGGTTTATAATATGTATTAAGGTAACTACATATGCTTAGCTGTGGTTTATCTGGTTTGATTTATAGTGATCATTATATTTTCTCCCAAATTATTTTGTATCTATATGTATACCACATTGTTGAGATGGTTTTTGAACACGTGATTAAAAGGTTTATGTTTTTGTTTCAGGCTGCTAACTATCTGAACATCAAGAGCCTACTGGATCTAACCTGTCAAACAGTTGCTGACATGATCAAAGGCAAGACCCCTGAAGAGATTCGCAAGACGTTCAACATCAAGAATGATTTCACCCCAGAAGAGGAGGAGGAGGTGCGCAGGGAGAATGCCTGGGCGTTCGAGTAAATTATCTAGGCCTTAATTGTTTGGTTTTTAGTAGTGTTTTGTATTATAAAAATCATGAACATCCTTATGTGGCTGGGCATTTTTTCGGTGTTTTTTTTTGTATGCATTTTGTCCATGATGTTTGGAAGCTACAAACAAGTGTCTTGAACTCGTGATGGTTTAATCATGTTCCTTTTGATTTCTAAATGTTTTTTTTTACAAGAACTGGGTATAGTCTTGTGGTGTGATTAAAGCTGTTGCATTCACTTTGCAAATCGGCACTGCTGTCTATCTCAATGAATGTTGCAATGTGCAATATGGTTTTGTTTCGGGGCCTGAGTTTCATGCTTTTACAACAGTTGGAAATATGACTGATTATGAAACATTGAAACCTCTCCTCTTTGAAAACATATGTTTTCTCTCTAATGTTTCATTTCTTTTCAAATGCATTTTTCAGTTTTTCCCCTCAACATTATGGGGCGTCCATCTGTCGTTGCCCATGTCTTCTTCCACCATCTGCTTTTGAGCAGTGGAGATGCTCTCATGCTTATAAGATCATGCTCATGGGTAATGAGTGGGGTTGGTGGTGAATGATTGAGTTAAATTAAGGTGGATGATCTCATATATGACTTATTTTGGAAGTTCATTCCCATATAACCTGAGACATTTGTAAAACTTAATTGTTATTTTGAACTGCAGCATTTGCAATTTAAAACTACCTGACAAATATACATTCACTTTATAAAAAGGTTTTGATATGGTGTTCTTAGTTCTTACACTAAAAAATAATGTAAATTGTGCTTTTGTTCTACATTAGGATGTTGTAACATGTAAACATTCGATGCCTAAGTCGGTAATAAAAGTAAACAAGTGAGAGTAGATGGGTTCTCAAGATAAGAGCATTCACAGTAGAGTCCTTAAAAATATGTGTGTGTGTTTGGTATATTATATGGAATGGTTTTGAGTGAAAAATATGTGTGTGTGTTTGGTATATTATATGGAATGGTTTTGAGTGGATGTGAGTGAAGGATGGAGAAAATTTTATTGTAAATTGATATATTTGAAGAATCACTTTGCAGTTCTTATAAATTTTTTAATATTTTTTAAGGTGGTTGTGAGCGAAGGAGAGAGAAAAAAGTAATGATAAGGGTATAAAAAATATTATTTAATTAAAAAATAAAGAGAAAATATAGTGATTTTTAATGTAATTATATAGATAGAGATAAAAAAGTGGCTCTAAGTAAGTGTGTACCTTAAAGTTATATAGATATTAGCTGACCTTCATGCTTATAGTTATTTATTTATTTATTTTTAGTTTCCAAAATATCATGTCTTGGTTTTTAGCTCAACTATTCTTTTGAGACCTGCGTCAAATACAAGTCTAACACACCTATTTATAGGTTTTAATTACCCAATCATCAGTAACATCTGAATAACTCAACTCGAATACACTTCTATTTTATTTTGTATCATGACTTCCACGTTTGAAAGCATATCAAGTAAAGTTAAAAAGACCATTAGTTGCTATATCTTATAGAAGTGGTTTGGCATAAATTTATTCAATCACGTACTAAAATATATTATTACTAACCGCATTTAAAACAATATATATTTACGAATTAACACACAATACCAAACTAAAATTGACGGCGCACCTTATAATTTAAAAAACTTGTTAAAAGTTAACCGAATCCATTCGATGCCGATAAAAAGTAAAGTTAAAACCGGACCATACGATTTTATCGGTTCAAGTTGCACCGTAAGCGCAGGTGGGCCCGCAGAATGCTGATATATAGATGGTCCACCTAACAGCACATTCTTCACAAATCATAATAACCCTTTCGTTTCAATATTCATAATCATATCATCCAATTTGATTTTTATTATTGTCACCCAATAATTAATTAAACAACTTGTAACAGATCTCATGTTCATCTTCTGAACTCCTTCAGTAGATCAAATGTCATCCGTTTGTTCAAAATCTTCCCTAAATTTCAGGCGCAAATTGACAGATGTTCAGCCATTGCTCAACAATCATGATGAAGACGATGAGGAATCGCAGCAGCAGCAGATCGTAGCGGAGAAGAATAGTAGTCGTAGAATCGCTTCACTTGATGTTTTTCGCGGTCTATCTATCTTCGTAAGTATTTTTTTTAAGTATCGATTTTGGAATTTCAGTAGATGATTTGGCTAGTGTTTATGAATTATGATCGCTTAGAAGGAATTTTGTTCATTTGTTTGATCAGACGTGGAGAACTAGAATAATTTGTTAGATTCAGGTTTTATTGTTTGACTTCAGGGTCGAACCGACCATTTGATATCGTAGAGATGCATTTAATGTTGAAATTCGTGTTTGGTTGGATGTAGTCACATAAAGTTCAACTATGTTTTGCTGCTTTTTTAATTGGAGTTGTGTATCTACTATCTAATGCATTTATACGTATATTATACTAAATAAATGTGTGAACTAATGAAATCAATCATACACTTGTTTTAACATAGGAAACATTAATGACTAAATTTGGGAAAACCTATCAAATTCAAAAGTGGAAATTGGGGCTTCGGGTGAGGGAATTGGGTCTGATAGTCGGGCAAACCACCATAAAATGTGCATAACTTTTGGTTCGGACGATAAAAACAGAGCAACGGGCTGGACATTATGGAAACTAAAGTTTAGTCGGGAAAACCACCTATAGCAGTTTCTCATAACATCCAGCTCGTTACTCTATTTCGTCGTCTGGATCAAAACTTATGCCCGTTTTAAGTTGGACTTTTTTCTAGCCCACTTGATTTGTCTAGATGCTCCAAATAAGAATCTTTCAGCTCTTGGATTCTATATCAATTTAGAAACAAACAAGTTGACTCAAGTGAGAGATGAAATACCAAGTAACTCAGATTTACCAAGGGTAATTTGGCTTTGGAGGGATATGAAACCGTAACAGTTTTCAGACTATATGAAACCGTGTTCAAGCGGGATGGTGCAAGTGGAGAGCAGCATCAGGGATCCTATGTGATAAGAGGTTTCCAGCAAAACTAAAGGGAAAGCTATACCGAGTGGCAGTACGTCCAGCTATGTTATATGGAACAGACTGCTGGGCCATAAAGAAATCGCACGAGAAACAAATAGAGGTAGCGGAAATGCGAATGCTGAGGTGGATGTGTGGTCACACAAGACTGGATCGGATAAGAAACGAAGTGTTTCGACAGAAGCTACAAGTGGCTCGTATCGCAGATAAAATACGAGAGGGAAGATTAAGATGGTTTGGGCATGTCAAGAGGAGACCAATGGCGGCACCAGTTAGAGCAGTAGAGAACATCATCTTAGAGGGTAGGAGAATTAGAGGAAGACCTAGATTGACTTGGGATGAGGTAATTAGGCGAGATATGATACACTTGCACCTCTCTGAGCACATGATCGAGGATAGGAGTGAGTGGAGGCGTAGAATTAAAATTAAGGACTTTTAGTTCGACCAATAGGCAGGAAGGGTATTTGAAGTCTGGTTGCGGGGCCTGATGTCTAAGTAGTCCATATCTGCCCTTTAACGGTGATTATTCATGCTCCTATGATATATGTATGCTATGTGTCGTATGATTTATTGTATACTGTATGCTATGTGTCGTATGATTTACTTGAAGGATGTATTGCAATCGGTATGGCTTTTTGTACATTATGTGTTGTAGGATTTATTGTATGCTGTATGCTATTGTGTGGTAGGATTTCTTGTATACGGTATGCTATGTGTCTTGTTTTCAGTATGGCCTTTGCTATCGAGCCGGGGGTCTCTTTGGAAGCGGTCTCTCTACCTAACAAGATAGAGGAAAGACTCGCCTACACCTACCCTCCCTAGACCCTGCTCTTGAGTGGGATATACTGGGTTTGTTTGTTTGTTTGTTTGTTATCTGAAGTTATGGAGCATTCAGTTCAAGATATAAACTGATATTGCTCCTACTTCTAAACAAAACCTTGATGAGAACAAAATAGATATTGCATTGCTTTATGATACTCAAGTGCTTTATGGTAGGCTCTCATGCATATTGACAAATCTTTATATTTTTTCAGCTTATGGTGCTTGTGGATTATGCTGGCTCTAGTTTACCTGTTATTGCTCATGCCCCGTGGAATGGTCTACACTTAGCAGACTTTGTCATGCCTATGTTTCTTTTTGCTGCTGGAGTATCTCTTGCAATTGTATACAAGGTAGTTAATCAACATATTCTGCAGAAATTTAAATTCTTTGATCAATGGATCTTATTCTAGAGATGTCAACTAGGTTAGTTCATATGATATTTGACCTCTAATTTTTTTCCAACCATCACCTGACTTATACATGGTTCGTCATTAAGCCAGAAGCTACTGTCTTATATAGTACCGGGCTCAGCTTTGAACAGTCTTATGTAGTATGTGGTCTTATATTGAAAGTTACGTAAAACTTGTAACTGAATGTAACACTCGCCTCCCAGGGCTCAATGTGGGGAGTGTTACGCATTGGATATACAGAACACATAGGAATTATAGAGTACACAGCGGAAGTCTAACTTTAATTATACATCAAAAGCGTACAATACATCTGTTATAATAGATAATATCATTACATCAGTTTAACTATACTAGAGATCCAAATCTTCAACAACATTCTAGAACTTTATTTTCTCATAAACTAGCTCGTAATCCTTCAATCCCTGTAATCACTTGGCACCTAGGATGTGTGTCCATAAAAATAAAAACATTTGGGACTCAGCATAAGGCCTGTGAGTTCATAAACATGGCATTCTTCAAGGTTTAAAACATGTTATTATTAACTATTGCATCAAGCAGATACAACCATGGCAAACAGATAGGAACAGAGTAAGCATAGTATAAAATCACATAACCAGGCTATGTATACAAACTCCACTGGCTAAAGCAGAATCATACAAGCAGCCCTCAAGCATCCTATCAAGCATTGCCACATATCACAGATGCTATTGATAGTCATTCTACAATTATTACCAGTTATCAGAACATCACATCCCTTTTTAGAAAACAGTTCAGAGGAACTCACCTCAATCAATCAAGTCAGTGATATCGTCTGCTCAGGTTCACTGCTATTAGGTATTATCCTATAGGTAAAATAACATTATTTAAGCTATATTCTAGCTAGTAATAATTTTAGAGATGATTCGTTATCTTTTTCTATTTGTTGTTTTATTCAGGCACTTTCTTTTATCCTATGCCAACCTTTTGGTACAACCCTTACTAGTTGGCATAACTCGAACGTTTCCATCATACTTGAGCCAACCCTCGGGGTTACCCAATACCTTCCCTAATGATAACCTTAAAGTCTAATAATAATAATAATAACAATAATAATTACTACAACACTAAAAATAACAAATAATAATAATACTAACTATAACAATAAAAATAACAACTATAATAATAATAATAATAACTATAAAGATGATAATAATAATATTAATAATAACTATATTAGTACTAATACCTACAATGATAATAATAATAATAATAATAATAACGACTATAATAATAATTAAACATAACCTTAAACAATGGCGTACCTGAGAAACTATCTACGGCAATTTGATGTTGAGTCTCCCCTACTCGCTCTCCTAGTCGCGCTCCTACTCGAGTACCAAAACGACTACTAGCAACACCCAACGGGGTATTGAGAACTCGGGATTCTCTTTATATTAGAGCGTTCCTAAAGAAATTTATGTTCTAAATTCAACCTTAAGACTTCTATTTATAAGGTAGCAGAAGGCAGGTGAAAAACTTTCAGGGGCGATGTGGGATTGCATGTTGATGCGCCTGAAAGTTCGTTTCTTTGATTTGGAATATGAAAGTTTTATATTATATTATTATAATATTATATTATTATAATTAATTCGGCTGCTTAACTCGTTTTTCTCTTATAACTTTTAATGCATAACGTGATATTAATAGAACATAACGATCTTGTAAGTTTTATTGAAGTAGTATATCAAAATACACCCTACACCACTTATTTATAGTTGTTAGAAGTACAAACTAACTATTTACACATTTGGTCCTTATACTATGCAAACTATACATTCTGAGAACAAAACTTTATTTCTATACAATACAAAGAATTAAACTAACAATCACCCCCTTAATTCTTTCATAGTTCCCACTCCGAGCAACCTCTTCATTTCCACAAATTTCAGTCTAGGAAGAGCTTTTGTAAGTATATCAGCCTTTTGTTCCTCTCCACAAATATGTTTCTATACTACCAAACCCCTTTCAACACAACTTCTTATGTAGTGATATCTAACATCAATGTGTTTAGACCTCCAATGAAAAACTGGATTTTTCATGAGTTGAATAGCTGATTTGTTATCCACATTAAGTACAATAGGACCTATTTTAGAGTTGATTAGATTTTCCAAAACACCTTTTAACCACACTGCTTGTTGAGCAGCAGCAGTTGCGGCTATAAACTCAGCCTCACAAGATGATAAAGCAACTAAATCTTGTTTCTGGCTGACCCAACTAACCGGTCCACCACCATAATAAAACACTACTCCTGTAGTGCTTTTTCCATCAGCTTTGGTTGGAGCATGAGAGCTATCACTGTAGCCTATCAGCTCACCAGCTTCTCCACTTTTATACCACGCACCATGATCAACAGTTCCCTTCAAATATCTCATGATATGCTTCACTGCTTGCCAATGAGTAGTCCTAGGAGATTCCATGAATCTACTTGCTATACCAATAGAGTAGCTCAAATCAGGTCTTGGTTGGGTTAAGTACCTCAAACACCCAATCACCCTTCTATACATGGTTGCATCCACTGCATCATGTTCTGCATCCTTTCCCAGTTTTAATCCAGGATCCATTGGTATCTTTGTAGAATTACAATCTCCCAAACTCAGATCTTCTAAAATCTTTTTAGCATACCCTGATTGGTTCAAGAAAATCCCATCACTTAATTGCTTCACTTCTATCCCCAAATAGTAATTCAGCAATCCCAGATCAGTCATCTCAAAGTTTGACTGCATCATTACTTTGAACTCTTCAATCATTTCCAAACTAGATCCTGTGACAATCATATCATCCACATATACCCCTATTATCACAAACCCGTTTGCAGATTGTCTTTTGTACACAGCATGTTCTTGAGGACATCTCTTGAATCCTGAATTCACCAAGGTATTGTGCAGCTTATCATTCCAGGCCCTTGGAGCTTGTTTAAGCCCATAGAGTGCCTTAATAAGCTTGTACACTAACTTTTCTTTCCCATGCTTTACAAAGCCCTCGGGCTGCATTACATACACTTCCTCTTTTAACTCTTCATTTAGAAAGGCTGTTTTAACATCTAGGTGATGAACTTTCCACCTATTTGTTGCAGCCAAAGCCAAGATCATCCGAACAGTCTCTAACCTTGCCACAGGGGCAAATACCTCCTCATAATCCACCCCATATCTTTGAACATAACCTTTCACAACCAATCTGGCCTTATGCCTAATAACCTTTCCTTGTGCATCTTTCTTCAGTTTGAACAGCCACTTTAACCCAATTGGCTTCACCCCCTTTGGACACTAAACTAACTTCTAAGTACCATTCTTTTCTATGCTCTCTAGTTCATCTTCCATTGCCTTCTTCCAGTCAGAACTGTTCTTTGCCTGATCAAAATTGGTAGGCTCCTTGATCAGCAACAGTTCAGACTTATTAAAGATAGGGGGCTCAAAAGGTATCTGTTCAAGGACCTCTGTCCTACTGAACACATCATCAAGACTGGTAAAACCTTTGGGTGGAGTATCATCATAGGTTGTTCTGGGAATTTGTTCAACTCCCAGAGGATAACCTCCACTATCACCCCCTGAATCCATCACTTCATCTGCTGATTCAGGGTTGGACTGATGTGGGTTCACAGATGATGGATTGTGAGATGATTCACCCCCTGCACTCAAGTCAGGGGTCTGACCCAACTGGTCAGATGTTTGCACTGCTGATGTAGCACCATCTTGACTGGGTGAATCCATAGTCATGCCAAACTTCACATACCTTTGGCTAGACTTATTCGAATTACCCTGGTCCCATGCCCATGGTCTCCCTTCTTCAAATTTCACATCTTTTCTTACTATAATTCTTCCTGTCACTGGATTATACAATCTGTAAGCCTTAGAACCTGGTTCTATGCCTAGATGCACCATAGGGATACTTCTATCATCTAACTTCTTTACCTGATGACCAGGTACTTTGACATAAGCTTTACATCCAAATACCCTCAGATGCTTTATCTTTGGCCTTCTTTTATACAAACCCTCATAGGGAGTCATGTTGTCTAAGGCTTTTGTTGGACTCCTGTTTAGCAGAAAGACTGAATGCCTTACTGCTTCAGCCCAGAGATCCAAAGGCATATTCATAGCCTTTAGAATAGACCTGGTCATGCCCATTACAGTCTGGTTTCTCCCCTCTACAACCCCATTCTGTTGTGGAGAGTATGGAGCTGTTAGATACTTCTTGATCCCATCCAGGTCACATAGCTGTGTAAAACTTCTAGAGGTAAACTCTCCCCCCTATCTGTTCTAAGGGCTTTGAGTTTATAAGAAGTTTCTAATTGGACTTGGGCTTTAAAGGTCTTGAATGCTTCTGGTGCTTCATCTTTAGACTTGAGCATGTGCACCCACATGTACCTTGAGCAGTCATCTACTATAAGCATGAAGTATCTGTTCCCAGCAGGTGTGGCTGGATTTATTGGCCCACATAGATCAGCATGCACTAGTTCAAGGGGTGTCTTTGCCCTGAAATTGGTTGCACTGGGGTAGGGCATACTCCTGTGTTTTCCAACCAAGCAATTTTGACATAATTGTGATTTGTGGCTAATCTTGGGCATCCCCCTCACCATATTGTGCCTGGACATGGTGTTTATTGAGTCAAAGCTCAAATGTCCCAGCCTTGCATGCCATGTCCAAGCTATGTCATGCGTGGCTGTAAGTAAGCACATGGGAGGTGTAACTGTGAGACTTATTTTATAGAGCCTATTCTCTGATTTCTTTACCTTCATGAGAGTCTTTCCACTCTTCTCATAGACCCAGAGGTGGCCATCTTTCATTAAGACTTCACATCCCACTTCATCCAGTTGACCCAGACTTAGTATGTTACTTCTCAGAGCAGGTATATAGTAGATGTTGGTTACCACTCTGTGTTCACCATTGCTGCATTGAAAGCATATGGAGCCTCTGCCCCTGATCACAACCACTGACCCATCCCCAAACTTCACCTTGCCAGTTATGGACTCATCTAGTTCAGTGAAGTGGGATTTCATGCCACTCATATGGTTGCTAGCCCCATTGTCAAGATACCAGGTACATTTATCACCTTCATTTGGCAAATTCTTGGGGAACACACCTTGCTCCTCAAGCAGGCCCATGTCTACATTTGCCATCAATAGAGCAGGTTCATCTGGTGCTTCTTGAGTCTGTGCCAGGTGAGCTTCCTGGCCTCCCTTTCTGGGAGCCCTGCATTCACTCGAGAAATGGCCCAATCTGTCACAGTTGAAACATCTTATGTTTCTCTTGTCCTTCTTGGTGGCATGTGCACTTTTTTCACCACCTTCAGTGTTGTTCTTACCCTGCTTGCTCTGAGCATACCTTTCTTTTCCCTTTCCTCTTCCCCTATTCTCCCCTGATCCAGTGGGTCGTTGGTTTTGAGGCTTGGATTCAGTCCTTGCCTTTTCTTGCCACTCAGCTCTGGTCTGGAGCAACTGACCAGACGAGTTCTTGCTTTGTGCCACTGGTCTAAGCCTTTCCTCATAGGCCTTTAACCGCCCAACCAGTTCCTCAAATGGCATCGTCTCAAGATCTGAGAATTGCTCAATTGCAGCCACTATTGGCAGGTACCTTTCTGGTGCAGCTTTCAATACCTTCCTAACTTGCTTTACATCTGGGATCACAGTTCCCAGAGCTCTGTATCTTGAGACCAACTCTCCCATCTTCCCCGCGAATTCATCTATGGACTGATTCTCCCCCATGCCCAACATCTCAAACTCATGGTCTAGTGTTTGAATTCGGGCTTGCTTGACTCTTTCTTCCCTAACATACCTGTTCTTCAAGGCATCCCAAACTTCCTTCGTAGTCCTGAATGCAGCCACTTGCATCAAGACATCTTCTGGCAAAGACTGGAAGATGAAGGCCCTCGCCTTCTTGCCCAGTTTCACATCAACTGCGGCTTCACCTGGGGGTTCAATGGCATCCCAGATTCCCTGGGCATCCATGAAAGCTTCCATCTTAATCGACCAGGAAGTATAATTCGTCGGGGTTAGAACAGGATTCTTGAACGAAATAGAGTCGCTTGTGTCCTTCAACACAACCTGCGCGCCGGGGTCTGCCATCGAATTCGATCAAGAAACTTGAATCGGAGTCAACTTCGGGCGAATCAATCGGGCGAACTAAGCAGTTAAATCGGTGAAATATCGGATATCGGTCACTGATCGATATTTGATATATCGGTTCTCGCGGTGATTTATCGGTGAGATATCGGTAATTGCATATATATATGTAAAACACTAAAACCCATATAATCTCAGTCCAAAATCTAAAATGCAACAATCTCAGTCCAAAATCTCAGTCCAAAATCTCAGTATAGAACAACTTCTTTATTCCTAAAATCTCAGTCAAACTCTAGTCCTAATTCCTAAAACAGTCAACAGCTTCTTTATTCCTAAATCTCAGTCCAAAATCAAAATGCAACAAAAAAACTCAGTCCTAGTTCCTAAAATCTCAGTCAAACTATTGCAATAATCCAATCAAACAGCAAAGAAATACTCAAATAAGCGAAATCAGACCCCAAGTGCAGCTGCTCGATGATCGATGATCGGTTGTTCGTTGTTGTTCGATGATCGGTTGTTCGTTGCTGTTCAGAACTTCAGCAGCTCGATTGTTTGCTGCTTGAAACCGCTCGGTTGTTGTTTGCTACTTGGAACCGCTCGATGGTTGCTCCTGATTGTCGATGTTTGGCTCTGAAACATCGAACTGCTCCTCCCGATGGTCGACATGTGAGTAATTTAAGGTTATTGGGTTATTAGGTTAGTGGGTTAGTGGGTTTTTAATTTTGGGCCTTGGACAAAAAACGAGCCCAGAACAAAAAACGAGCCTAGCGATATATCAGTGATATGGCCGATATTTAGAGGACAAAATATCGGCGATATATCGGTCATATCGGCCGATAATATCGGCACCGATATTCTGTCCGATTTTTTGGACCGATATGCAACCCAGCCACCGATAACCGATATATCGGTGATATATCACCGATATATCGGCCGATTTAACTGCATAGCGGGCGAATCAATTGCAATCGGGCGAATCAATTGCAATCGCAGATGATTGTAATCGAGAATTCAAGAATTGAATTCCTGCGGAGTTCAATTCAATCGAAGATGATTGTAATCGAGATCGATCGAGAGAGAGGGAGAGGATTGTGGATCGAGAGCCGTAGTTGCTCTGATACCGAATGATATTAACAGAACATAACGATCTTGTAAGTTTTATTGAAGTAGTATATCAAAATACACCCTACACCACTTATTTATAGTTGTTAGAAGTACTAACTAACTATTTACACATTTGGTCCTTATACTATGCAAACTATACATTCTGAGAACAAAACTTTATTTCTATACAATACAAAGAATTAAACTAACATAACGTTTCATAAAATATCAAATATGTTGCTGTGATGAGCTTATTTTTCTCTACGAGTCAATCTAAGTTTCGTAAAAAACGGAGCAGGTTCGAATATAATATATTATTATTATATTCAAACGGTCTCTTATAACATAAAAATTTCATCTAAAAAACTTCAAACTTTAAATAGACAAATTACTCATTACTTACTCGTTTGACAATATATGAAATGCGAAGTTCATATGACTCAAACGCTCGGGATGTTACACTGAAGCCCTCTTTTTTCTTTCTAAAACATTAGAAAGTTCAAAATCGATACGAAGCCACATGGAAAGCAATTGTAAGAGCAGTGAAACTTTTTCTTCTTGGTGTTTTTCTTCAAGGTAAACTTATTCATCTTGTTTCTGCAGAATTGTAGCAGATGCATTATTTGCACAAGTATACACCAATTATCACAAATTAATCTTTTACATTCGTGATTTTCTTCAGGTGGTTACCTACACGGGATTACTTCTTTAACATATGGAGTTGATGTTGAAACAATACGCCTGCTTGGAATTCTACAGGTGTCTATCATTTGAACCAATTAATCCTTTATACAATGTCTTATCATCATTAATCTGATTCTCATGCAATTCACTTTTAATATATTGAAGCTGTCACTTGTTAAACTTATATATTTTCTATATCAAATAGTATCTGGAACCATTGTTTCCTTCATCTGATTTTTTTCTATTGTTGTGATCATTTCAAGAGGATAGCAATTGGATACATTGTTGCAGCGATGTGTGAAATATGGCTTCCTCGTCAAACCTGGAAAAAAGATGCATTTTTAAGGAATTATATTTGGCACTGGTGAGAACACATATAGCACTAAGGCTATCCTCACACTCAAGCAATATAATATAATTTTTCACTGTATGTGTGTGTTTATAGACACTCGTCTAGCCGTCCAAAAATTGTAACCGTGGTCTTTGTGGTGTAGGTGTGCCGTATTTTTCTTGTGTGCCATCTACATCGGATTGACATATGGCTTGTACGTTGCAGATTGGCAGTTCAAGGACTTGTATTCATTTTCTTCTTTAGTTTCAGAAAATGGAACTACTATTCATACTGTATGACCACTCTTTTAACCTTTCTCTTGTTTTATGATTGTTGTTCTAGGAACAAAACTGATTAATGGTTGGCTGTTTGCACATGGGTTGGTGCTGTTGAATATAGGTGGCATGTTCTGTTAGAGGTGATCTCGGGCCAGCCTGCAATGCTGCTGGAATGATAGACCGATTTGTTCTTGGCATTGATCATTTATATCAAAAGCCTGTTTACAGAAACCTGAAGGTAGTCGTTCTACTGCAAGGATTCTGATTTTTTAATTATGTACTGTATATAATATATTAATATGGTAATACGTGTTCAGGAATGTAACATATCTAAGAGTGGCCAACTTTCAGAATCTTCTCCTTCATGGTGCTATGCTCCGTTTGAACCCGAAGGCATTTTAAGGTAATTAGAAACTCAAAAAATCAGTGGCAAACTGTGTTAAACGCCAAGGGGACATCCTGGTGTAAGTGCACATTGTGGTGGTTTTATCCTAGAAAGTGTTAGGTGTTTTCAAATAAAATAAAACTGTGTTAAAATAATTTTAAATTATGATTTAGATAAATACAAGTTGCCATTTATGGTCGAAGGATAATAAGCTTACTAGTTTGCGGTTAAACTGTTTGTTTAATTGTTTGCACTTGATGATTACACAAACAATACTGCAGACCAAACAAATATTATCTGGAACTTTATTATTTTTACCAAATTTGTAACGCGAATGACAGAGTTGGCATTGTGGATATGCAGTTCTTTAACAGCTTCTGTGGCCTGCATAATTGGACTTCAATATGGTCACATTTTGACCGAATTACAGGTGAATATCATTTCCCACTTGATAATATATTTTCTGAAAGCATAGTTTACTAGTGATTATGCATGGTGGTAAAAATAATACTTCTGAATTGGTCAGAGCTCGAGTGTGTTTGGTTCACTTAAAAAAACCTCTTAATGGTTATGGAGCTTCTTAATACGCAAGTTTAGAAACATGTTGATTGATTCTGAGGCTAACTCTTATCCAGTCAGGTCTACAAGGTCGTCAAATAACCTCTTAGTATGTCATGGAGTAACAAGGCTCCAAAACTTCATTTCTGCTGTTTTTCGACCTCTAACATGTTAGCCGTTCCTGAAAACCGGATATTAATAATTTAACATGATGAGAGTGGTATAACATGGTTTTGCAGGGCCATAAAGACCGACTTTGCAACTGGTCCTTCATGTCAGTATTGTTTCTGGTTCTTGGATCCATACTTGCTCTCCTAGGTATGTGTTTTTCAATATCATAAGTTGATAAAACTGACAGGAAGTAGAATATTGATGAATGTTGCTACTGTTTCTTTGTCGCAACATACATCAATATTCTCTATTATTATTATTTATTATTATTATTATTATTATTATTATTATTATTATTATTATTATTATTATTATTTACATTTTTCTTCGACCTTGGCTTTAATCAACTATTGAATAATATTTGATAACAATACGTTGAATGAGGTGTCATCGATATCTAGTTATATAGCTATTACCATCTGTGTTTTCTTTCTCAGGTATCCCTTTGAATAAATCTTTGTACACTATCAGTTACATGCTAGTAACCTCAGCAGTAGCAGGAATCACATTTTGTGTATTATATCTACTAGTAAGCACCTTACACTTGTATAGCTATTACCATCTGTGTTTATTTTTGTCTGCTAGAAATATTTACATACTTTATCATGTCCTACCATTCAGGTCGATGTTTACAGATGGAGATGTGTGGCGTTCGGATTGGAATGGATGGGGAAACATTCTCTAAGCATTTTTATTCTAGTTACATCAAATTTAATTGTGATTGCAGTTCAAGGATTCTATTGGAAAGCTCCTCATAATAACATTGTAAGTATTTTCTTGAGATTCTTTTAAAACTAATGTAGTTTCTAAAGCTATTTTGTAACTAACGTAAAATATTTTGTTTTCTAAAACTAATGGGGTTTATAACCCTGGACTCAAACTCACTAACTTGAAAAACACTATTTACTATAAATCTAAATCTAATAAGTTCTATTGGATTTGTTAAAACCCTGATACTATCTTTTCTTGTCTTATTTCAGATATACTGGATCGTGTCACACATCATACAAAAATAGAATCTCTATGTAACTTGTTTTGCACACAGGGGCGAGTCTTTCTTTCCTATACACCATTGATGCGGGAGTAGTCTACATGTTAGATCATTTATCAATGTATCGTAATCTAAGGTCTAGTTAGTTATTCATAGTTTTATGTTACAAGTCTAGAAATGACATGGTAGAAATTTGTGTGTATTTTTGCTATATATCATTCTTTGAATCATAGAAAGAGGAAACTTATTAAGAAATCTTATTATATGAGTATCTCTTATACCAATGTTTCGGATTGTTCCAGAGAGTAATGTATCGATGTTGAATGGGTAGAATGATGAGCAGTAACCTTTGATCTAGTCGTTAGCCTTGTCACAAGAAGGAGGTTTACCTTTGTTACCTGACTTTGGGGTCTTTTATAGTTGCACTTTTGTGGGGAATAAATGGAGTATCACTCGATATGCCCCATCACCTTTTTCTTACATGTATTAACTACTATTATACCTGCATGATGCCTTCCATCGATTAGATCTAGTATTTAATACTTAGCAAGTAACGTGATTTTGTTGGGTATCAGACCTCCCAAATCAAGCAGAGATATAGCTTAGATCACTTAGTGTTCTACACTCACTAATTGAATGAAAAATACGATCATGAATTGATCTTGTTGTTGGGTGTTCAATGCCTTTAATAAAGAAAACACGCATTTTCATTACTACCAAACAAAGTACATATATGGAAAACTAGAAGAAGCAACATTCCACCCACTGCCTAAAATATAAACAACTCTAGACCCATTAATTTAAAAGCTTACCTTACATTTGACTCATAACTGACTAACTAAATTAAACAAACAAACAAATTAAGTAGAAAGTTTTCATGCAACTATGCTGCCAACCATGTCATAAACCCATGCAACATTGACTCATCTTTGACCCCCGTATCCATAACATTCAAGATTAACCCTTTCACATATCGTATTAGATGATTTTGTACTTTCACCTGGACGTTTTATCCGGTTATAATACATTTTCGTTCAACGGTGTTCGACATGAATTTTAACGACAAGTTGAATCGGTTGTTAGTGTAAACTTTATTACGACGCGTACAATGCAAGTTCTTTGACAACTTTATGGTTGAGGGGTTAAGTGGAGCAATATTTCATAAGAAGGTCTGAGTTTGTATTTTCAAATAATTTAAGGGCATAAAATGTAAACACTGATACCTTTCTTCTATAACGAGGCAGAAGAGTTTACTTGTGGCAAAAGCAGCCCTAATCTCCCTGCTGATTTCTCCAAAAGCTTTAGAATCGACCGATTGCCGATTGCCGATTGCCGATTGCAGATTGCAGATTGCAATTGATCTCTTCGTTCAGGTAGTTTTAGGGTTACAATCGATCTCCAGAAGTTTGACATTTGTTACTCCGTTCTATCTTCTGTATCCTGATTGCAATTTTACAGAAAAAAATGACTCAGGATGTTGAGATGAAAGAACAGCAGGTGGCAGCAGCTCCTTCGAATTCCACTTCATCTACCACTTCTGTCTTACAGCGTAAGAATCGGTTGGATTTTGTTTGCATTTGTTGTAACATGCTTATACATGTAATCCTGTTTGGATTGAAGCTAGTTTAGAATCCGTGTTAATGGGCAGTGGATGTTAAAGAGTGCGTATTGACCGATGAATGCTAGTGCTTGTTTTGTTTTCTGTTTGGATAAATATAGAAGTTTGGTAATTGAGAATTTCGAATTTACTTGGCGGAATCTATGTCAAATTGATTTCAGATTTGAAAGAAATCGCGGCGCTGATTGAGACGGGAGCTTATGCTCGTGAAGTTCGTCGGATTTTGCGGGCTGTTAGGCTGACAATTGCTTTGAGGACGAAGTTGAAGGTCTCTGTGGTTTCTTCGTTCCTCAGTTTCGCTCTTGCTCCTGGTTCAGAAGCACACGAACGGCTATATTCATATCTCCCAAAGGTTAGCTTTTATTGTTCTAGTGCTTCCATTATAGGCTCTGAGGAAAAGTGCATATGTGATGGGATTTTTAAGTGTTAAGAATTACCTTATCTACATGTGTCTTGAAGATTTGAACTTCAGGTTGTGTGCTGATGCACATGTCTAATGTAACTGCCAATGAACAATGTAAAAAAATTGGAACTTGTACCAAGTCTATTGGAGCTACTGATGAACCTTTAGTCAAAAGACTGAACAAATGTACCAAGCATAGAAATTCAGAGTTTTGGATAGCAGACTACTGATGACTAGGTATGAATGTACAATTCATTAGTTATAGAGTAGATACATATACATTCTGAACATTGAGAGAGACTTTAGTGGTTTTCTTTCAGTTTGCTGGCAATCAGAGTTTTAGGAAGTAAGGTTTGAGTGAGAGTTCCGTGATGGAAAGAAAGCATTTGGCTCTCTACTATTACATGTTTGTTTTATTTATTGAGTTCTATGTAGCTGACATGCATGATGCATATGGTTTTGTAATTGTAATAGTCTAATAGAACTGTTTGGAATTGAAACAAAAAAAATCAAAGTGTCTCAAATTGGATCCACCATAGTGTCACCTTACCTATAACCTTTGGTGTGGTGGATTGAATTCAAGAGTTCAGATAATTAAACGGAATGAAACTACGTGCTTTTACTGTGACCCCTTGAACTTCTTACAAAGGAACATAGCAATTGTGACAATTTCAATAGTTGCTCAAAATAAGAAACATATATAAGTTTGGTTAGGATACATTATGTCAACATGATTATGTGGTTCAAACTTTGTGGCACGCACCAAGTGTCATGCCCTGTAGTAGAGTCTTCTCAATTTTCCTTAGGGTAATCGTGATGATTCAACTAGATGGAAATTATTGTCACATCTCTAAGCCTACGCTGTCATCCCCTACATTTCAAATCTGCATTATTCTTTTCTGTTCTTTTTCTTGTTTCTACAGTGAGCATGAAAGCCTTTGATGAAACCTTGTTAACTTGAACATTGATGCTATAGCAAGGGCTTCATAAATAAAGACGAAATCACATCGGTAATGACAATGAGTATAACGGAGTAGATTTTGGAATTATATAAAAAAGAATCATAGATCCAACTTCAGGTCTTGATCTGCAGTTGTAAGCTCATAGTTGTCAATAGCGAATAGCGGTAAATAGCGACACATTACCTATATGCTACGTCGCGAATAGCGGTAAATAGCGACCGCTATTTTGTGTTTAGCGATGAAGTAGTCGAAATTATATAAAATATTGTACGTTCACTAAATTAAACATGTTTTAACGATAAATTAATACAAAAGTTCAACAAACACCATCAAAATAGATAAAATAGTTCATTACTAATCATCTAAATCTTCATATTCCGTAGGTCCCGTAGGTCCAACCAATATCAGGTTCCTTTCTAGGTCTAGTGGTCATTTCTATTTAAATACAACATCAAAGTCAATCAGAATTAGCAAGAAATAGAAACTACTGCCCAATTCAAAAATTTGAGTCAAATATCCACAAAATGTTACCTTAGCAGCAGGAATCAAGTGGAACTCCACAATCGAAGTGAGGAATCGAAGTGAACAGCAGGAATCGAAGTGAGCAGCAGGAATCGAAGTGAGGAATCGAGGCGGCGGAGGGCTAGCGGCGGAGGTCTAGCGGCGGAGGTCTAGCGGCGGAGGTCTAGCGGCGGAGGTCTAGCGGCGGAGGTCAAGCAGCGGAGGTCGGAACCGAATGGCGAGGTTAGAAATCGAACGGGGATATCGAACATCAGTGCCCCATATATAGTAAAAAAAAAAAACGCTATTCATCGCTATTTACAATATCGCGACCTTCAGCCGCTTCGCGACGTAGCGCGCAATTGCGCCCGCTACGGTCGCTATCGACATCAGTGTGTAAGCTACTGTTGATGTTGCCAGTGTGAGATGTCTTTGGTTTTTCTCTTGTGATTTACACGAAAGGGAGGTGTTCTCAATTTTTAATAAGACATCAAAGGGAAATTTTGGCCTGCTCGGGGTTGGAGTAAACCGAACCATAAAACCAAGATAGCATTGGAACTCACCCAAACTGATACCTAGTTTCATTCACTTTAACTGAACCTATCCATTCAGATAGTGGTGATTCGAGGGAACTAAAGAAATGCCCGAGGCAGCACAGTTAAAATGGTGTTCCTCCAAGGAGTCAAATCTTTTGCCTAAATCTTGCTTGCAAAGTGATTTTATAATTTGTATCACTTGAAGCTAGTGTACTTCAAGACTCATAAGCATCATGAATCTCAAATGGATATATATATGCTCATTATCCTGTTATCAGTACTTTGTTTCTATAACTTTAACTGTTTGGCAATAGATTAGGATATGATGATGCATATTCGTGGGTTGATTAAACCTTGATTTGAGTTTGGATCACCAAATTGGTTTTATGAATAGTGTATGGTAGATTGGTAGGTATTAATTTCTTTTACATTCTGTGAAGGATGATCAAAACGATATGGAAGTTGACACTGCATCATCTGGCACTCAAGCTACTGTGAAGCATTCCCCAGAGTTGGAGATCTACTGTTACTTGCTTGTGCTAATTTTTCTGATTGACCAGAAAAAATATAGTGAGGTCAGCCCCTTTATTTCTTAATTTCATTGTTTTTTGTTTATTGTTGGTTACATAACATTGCCTGTTTAAAGTACTTTTACTCATTGTGTAGGCTAAGGCTTGTTCCTCAGCAAGCATTGCCCGTTTGAAGAACTTGAACAGGAGAACAGTTGATGTTCTGGCATCCAGACTCTATTTCTTTTACTCCCTTAGTTATGAACTTACTGGCGAACTCTCTGAAATCAGGGGGTGCGTGCCATGCTGTAGTGGTTTCTTATTCTTAATTTATCATTGCTTCAGTAAAACAAGACATAATCAATTATTATCTGCTCATTCTTTTGCAGTAATCTTCTTGCTTTGCATCGTGTTGCCACATTGCGTCATGACGAATTGGGGCAGGTTTATTATTTTTTTTGTGTGTCTTGTTTGTTGGGAATGCTTTTGTTTTATTATTCTTATTCTTATTATTTTATTTTATTTAATTTTCTTGGGATTGTAATATGCAGGAAACCCTTCTCAATCTGCTACTTCGCAATTATCTTCATTACAATTTGTATGATCAAGCTGAAAAGCTGAGGTCAAAGGCACCACGTTTTGAAGCTCATTCAAATCAGCAGGTATTCTTTTACGCTTGTCATCTTTTGATTTACTTTTTTTATGTTTGTTGAGTTGCTGTACCAATGGTTATTTAATAAACTGCGTAAAATTAAAATTTTAATCTCTTTATTATTTGTTTCAGTTTTGCCGGTACCTGTTTTACCTTGGGAAGATTAGGACGATTCAGCTGGAGTACACTGACGCAAAGGAGTCCCTTCTTCAAGCTGCTCGTAAGGCCCCTGTAGCTGCTCTTGGTTTTAGAGTTCAGTGCAATAAGTGGGCTGTGATTGTGCGCTTACTTCTTGGAGAGATCCCTGAACGAACTGTTTTTATGCAAAAAGGCATGGAGAGGGCCTTGAGACCTTATTTTGAGCTGACAAACGTGAGTCTCTCTTTTTTTTTTTTACAATTATTGTGTCAGATGCAGCTTTTGATTTCTAGCCCTTTTTACTCAAATGGATTTATTTTTTCTTGAATTTCCATTAATTGGTCAAACATTGGAGCAAATAGTAAGGTTAGTTCTTGATGCATCAAAAATTTCCATTGATCCTTTGCGCATCAAGGCTTTCCCTTTATATACTTCCATCAGAAATATTTCTCATTGGTTAGGTTACTTTCCTTTAGAGCTGGCTCCTGGCTAAATGGGTGGGCCGCACATGTTGAGTAATATGTTCAAAGGGGTTTGAGTTCAGATGTACATTTTTTTGATACAGACCAAGTTGTGTTGAATCCGCAAACACTGTAACTTTTTAAAAGATTAATGATTGCGTAATTATGATCATAATAAGACTTTGTTAATAATATAAACGTTTACTTGGTAGCCTTAAAAACATGATTGGGAAGACACTAGATGATAGTAGAGCTGTAAATAAACCAAACGTTCAACGAACCATTTGTAAACTGCTCGGCTGCAAATTCGTTTACGTTCGTTTGTTTAAGAGTAAATTACGCTTTTCGTCCCTGTGGTTTGATGGTTATAACCATTTTCATCCAATAGTTTAAAAACGCCCGATTTAACCACTATGGTTTGAGATTTGTCACAATCAAGTCCAAACCGTTAACTCCATCCAATGTCACCGTTAAATATTCTAATAAAGACGATAATGCCCTTGGATTAAAATTGTTACTCTTAAACAAATATATAAAATACACACACACACACGTGTGTGTGTGTGTGTGTGTGTGTATATATATATATATATATATATTCTACACCCATTTTTCTATCTCTATACTCTATCTCTGAAACTAACCATCACCCATCACCACCACCACCACCACCACACCACCACACCACCACCGTAACCCCCATACTTTCTCAACCTAGATCGGACCCCCACACCAGAATCCTTCGCACCCACTCGTTTCCCTTTGTCCCTAATTTCACCCGACACCCACTGGCGGATCTGCTACCACCAGCTCCACATTTAGATATGCTCCATCAACCCCCACAACCCGATTAAACATCCAGATCTCCACAAGGGCCGTTTATATCGATTCCCTAATTAGACACGGTTGTACACATGATTCGGGTGTATTGTTAGGTGTTCAAATGGGTGTGATGGTGGTGCAAGATGGAGGCTATACTTTCTGACTTTTGTCGTGGAGATGTGCGGTAGCGCCACAGCAGCGGGGTGATGGTGGTGGCGGCAGCGTTGCAGCAGCGGGCGTGATGGTGGTGGCGGCACCGCCGCAACAGCGGGGGTGATGGTGGTGGTGGCAGCGTCGCAGCAGCGGGCATGATGGTGGTGGCGGCACCGCCGCATCAGTGGGGGTGATGGTGGTGGCGGCAGCGTCGCAACAGCGGGCGTGATGGTGGTGGCGGCCCCGCCGCAGCAGAGGGAGTGTTGGTGGTGGCGGTAGCGCCACAGGAGCAGGGGTTATGGTGGAGGTGACCGGTGGCAGCGCCGCAATAGTAGGGGTTATGGTGGTGGCGGCAGCGCCGCAGCAGGGGTAATGGTGGTGGCGGCAACACCGTAGCTGGGGTGGCTGGTGCTTAAAGATGGAGATGAGTGGATGGTGGTGGTGGCTTGAAGTGCAAGTGGTGGTGGGTGGTGGGTGGGTTAAGGGTAGTAGAAAGAGATAGTAGAAAGAGAGTGTGATTTATAGATATTTTTTAATATGTTTGTACATTAAAGTAACAATAGAAGCCTAGGGGTATATTTGTCTTTTTACATCTACTTAACAGAAAAAATGGATGGCTGTTAACGGTTTGGACTTGATTGTGACAAATCTCAAACCTTAGTGGTTAAATCGGGCTTTTTTAAACTATTGGATGAAAATGGTTATAACCACCAAACCACAGGGTCGAAAAGCGTAATTTACTCTTTGTTTAATAAATGAACAAACATGAGGAAGGAATTTTATTCGATTAATTAAATGAACGAATACGAACAAAGGTCGCATTCGTTCGGTTATGTTCGTGAACGTTCTATCCGTGCTCGTGCAGTTATGTTCGTGAACGTTCATTTGTTCGTTCGTTATGTTCATTTACTGTGTTCGCTACTTCGCTTATTAAGGTTTTTTATATTTCTTAACGTTTAATGTTTAGTTGATTACCCTAACATTTAAAATAGAAACCCTAGTTATTTGAAGCTTGTACTCTCAAAAAACTTAGTCATTTGAGACTTAGATCTTTGAGATATTATTTTGGGGTAATTATGTTTATGATTATTAATTCTAACTTGTGCCTTTGTTTGAGAGTATCTATGTTTATGTTTGGGATTAAGCATGTTGATTTATATATTTAAAATATTATATGTTTATTTGTGTGCATTACGTTAGTTTGCGTTCTTTTGTGTTGATTTGTGTTTGTTTAAATCAACAAACAAACACCAAGTTCAATTCCGAACACGACCAAGAAATTTTTATTTGATTGTGTTCGTGAACAAGTTAAATGCTAAATGAACTAACATGAACAAAGTTTCAGTTCGGTTTGGTTCAGTTTGTTTATAGCCCTAGTAGACAATGGTCTTACTTTATCAAAGAACATGCATGAATATTTACTTAAATTACCTCAAGTACAATTTCTTTATTTTCAGGCTGTTAGGATTGGAGATCTAGAGTTGTTCAAAACCGTAGCAGAAAAATTCTCCACCACCTTCAGCTCAGACCGGACCAACAACTTGATCGTGAGACTACGCCACAACGTGATAAGAACCGGGCTTCGCAACATCAGCATCTCCTACTCCCGCATCTCTCTTGCTGATGTGGCAAAGAAGCTGAGACTGGACTCACCAAACCCTGTAGCAGATGCGGAGAGCATCGTCTCAAAAGCAATCCGTGATGGCGCAATAGACGCGACACTAGATCATGCAAATGGATGGATGGTGTCTAAAGAGACAGGTGACATTTATTCCACAAATGAGCCTCAACAAGCCTTCAACTCTAGGATCGCTTTTTGTCTAAACATGCATAATGAGGCGGTTCGTGCCCTTCGGTTCCCTCCCAACTCCCATAAGGAAAAAGAGAGTGCTGAAAAGAGGAGAGAGAGACAACAACAAGAGCAAGAGCTCGCAAAGCACATCGCTGAGGAAGATGATGATGATTTCTGATTGCTGCAATCGTTCAGGTAACAATTTCATCTTATTGTCAAATCAATCACTGTCTGTTTCAATATATGTTAAAGTTAAATTCTGGGATTTACCAAAAAAAACCAGACTGTTTTGTTTTCTATCAAGTAGACTTTGCTGGTTTAATTGTTATGGGAATTCATGTGTTGTTCCCTGTGGTTGTGACAACAGCTATTCTGGGTTGGATTGCGGAATTCATGTGTTGTTCCCTGTGGATGCTCTATCATCATCCTCTTTGAGATTTTCATAGCTCATCTCAAATATTCTGTTTGTGATTTTGTTAAGGTCTTTAAGGTCATCTTTCTCTAAGCGCCAAAGTGCCTTTTGCCATGCCTCCGTTATGTTACCACTAAAGACTTTTGGCAATTGTTATTATGGCTATATATAGGCAAACCACCACATTTCAGCACAATCTTTTCTCCAATCCTTTGGCGCTCAACGTCATCACCATCCAAAGGAGATGGTCACACAGTTCTATAAAATAATTTTTTTTGCTTCTGTATTACTTAAGAAGCCTATTCTAATAATGGAATCATCTCTAACACCCATTCGAGTGCAAACATCTTCAGATCTTGACGTGAACAACAACTTGAACCCATTTGGCAGAAAGAAGTGTTTACATTGATTTTATTAGAAGTACAGATTCTTATGAGATAATATAAAGAAGCATATCATTTTCCATTTTTGGAATAATGTTCTATGATGATCAGTTTGAATCTCAAAGCAATTCTACTATAAAAAGTAATAGACCACAATATAAGGACGAATTACTTGATGCAAGCTGTATATATGTGAAGTTTGAAGCCTCTTGAACGACTTAGCTAATTTACTAGGCCTTCTATTAATTTACGAGTTGTTGCAAGACTGGTTATTAACGGTTGTTAGCGAGAGAAGAGTGTCTAATGTCCATATGAAATTATAACTTTAAAATATAATTTAACGTGCATTTAAAAAATTATAATTATGTTTCCTTGAAGTCTTTTTTTTTTTTTTGAATTGACGAGGTTATTGTATCTGTAGCTTGTTAGTTTAATCTTTACTAGAGGATTTAAAATCTATCATGTGATATTAATCTCGTTAACATTGATCGCAAATTGATTTTATAGAGTGAAGGATCACACGTACCAATCAAAGTCTTTGCAATTAAATTCCAATCAAAGTCTTAGCAATTAAATTCCAATCAAAGTCTTAGCAATTAAATTAAGGACTACTCTCTGCATTGTGAAGTGGTAAATTATAACATATCAAACTTCTAAATTCTAATGGTGGGTTATAGTAAAACCGGTTAAAACAAAAAGCATAAGATGGCTTCTAGGGTTGAAATGGGTTATTTTATTGTTTCAAGGAGGGGGTTTATCATTGTGTCAAACATAATCAGATCATTGTCTAATACATTTTGTTATTGTGTCAAAATATCATCTTTTTGTGTTAAATATTTTTCATCATTTGTTATATAAATATTTATCATTGTTTTACGTTTTACACCATTTTATGTTATTTTAATTATTGTTTTTATATATTATATAAACTTGTTGTTATTTTATCATTGTGTATTACAATTAAAGATACACAATGATGTTATTTTACCATATTTTTTTCAGAACTTATTGTGCCTAGGATAACACAATGACGAACAAAAAACACAATGAGATATTTTATCATTGTATTTTATGATTTATATCATTTTAATTAGTTGTTAATTTACCATTGTGTTTTACATACCAACATTACACAACATCATTTAAAAAAACAATAACTAACAAAAAAGATGAAATGAACTGCATTAAATACACAATGACGAATAAAATTTATATGAGCTGAAAAACGTAAACTTTTTTATCTTTTTATATAACAATATCATACTCGTTTTAAAGATAAAAAATATCACTTTTATTGTGTAATATTTATAAAAAAAAAGTAGTATCGTATACTAAAATTATGTGTGTTTAAAAAAAGTGAAGGAACTTGAAAAAAGTCAACAGAAGTGGTTATGCTTAAAATATCCATCTAACAAACTTATTTCTTATAGTTTGATCTCAACTATTAATTAAAAAGATTGATAATAGAGATTCCTTTTTATAGTTTAGATTTATTACCTTTTTTTTTGAACCCTTGGTTTTAAAGGTTTCAAAAAAGATCAAATTTCTAAAAAAGACCAGGAGTGTAAAAAGTTTTGGAAAAGGTTAAAATGATCACTGTTATATAGTTTTTAAATAAAATTCTACAACTACAAAATTTGAATGTTAATAATACAAAACTAAATTCTAATTGTGTAATAACTATTCATACTCACAATACGACCAATTCCAATTGTCTAATAATACTTACAATACGACTAATAGTGATGATACCGCCCTCTAAGATGGAACATTTGAATATCAATCTCGTTAATATCATCATCTCATAAGCCATTACAAATTATACTATCAGATGAGGGAAAACAACATTTCAAATAGTACCAAAACTTTCAAATTGGCTCTCTAGAACGAAGCTTCAGGAAGACTTCTCTCGAACGTATCTCTTACTGAAAAGTGATAATTTACAGGTTCACTCCTAATTTGACGACGTTGTAACGAACAATCACACCCGTATAGTCATCATAGATTTACACTGTCTAAAAACATTTCTTATCAGCCGGACCATAATTTGGATTTGATAAAATGTTATTGAAACAAACTTTTCTTTTAGAAGTGCCTGTTTGGTGGGGGTGAGACACCATGTTCTCCATTCACTCAGGGGCTGTTTGGTAGTATCTGAATGATTAAATGCTGAACCAATAAGAGGTCTGAACCATTAAGTGCTGAACCATTAAGAGGTCTGAACCATTAAGAGCTGGTATATCACTTAACTATTCAAAGGCAAATGTCTGACCAATTCAGATAGGAGATCTTAACCATTCAGCATTAGACCTCTTAACCATTCAGCATTTGTATAATGCTTAACCATTCAGAGACAAATGTCTTAACCATTCAGACATGTGCTCGTGAAACAAACAGTCTGAACCATTAAGTGCTGAACCATTCAGCATCTGAACCATTAAGAGACTGATTAAGAGGCTGCCAAACAGCCCCTCAATTCTGACAATGGTCATCACTTGTGGTCATATTTCCCCTCCAAACCCCAACAGGGAAAACCTCAGTCTGTTTATAAGCCAAAACTAGAACTTGCATTCAAACATATAATGCCGACAGTGTTGATCAACTTGTAATTAAGCAATTAACTTGACAACAAAGTAATGATATTAATCACGGGTTTATCTTGAAATCAACCAATTAACTTGAGTCCTCAATTTTGTCCCTAAAGTCGTTCAAGCGATTTAGCAATTAACTTGACAACAAAGTAATGATATTAATCAAGGGTTTATCTTGAAATCAACCAATTAACTTGAGTCCTCAATTTTGTCCCTAAAGTCGTTCAAGCGATTTAAATCTTGGCTCGTGTCATTTGTGTTAGGTATATACAACGAAACATTATCACACACGAAAAACAGTAAAATTAGCACGAGAATTAGTATTGTTCAATCAGTGTGACCTACGTTCATGAGTTGCAACTAGTATTTCTTATTAGAGTAAATTACACGGATCGTTTATAAGGTTTACTCAAATTTCACATTTCGTCCCTGTGATTACAAGTTTAGTTCTAAGGTCTGGAAAAACGTAACGCTTTTCATCCATCGCCTTAACGACCGTTAAAAAAGTCCGTTAAATAAGAGTAAAATGACCATTTACCCACACTCCTTCCTCATTTTCTTTTCACCACCACAGAACCTTATCTCAACCATCACCCCCAAATTCACCACTCCTTGTCACCACCACCACACACTCCCATCTCCACCACCACCACTCCTTGCCACCACCACCGCACACCCCACATCTCCACCAACACCAGACACCTCCATATCCACCAGCACCACCCACCCACCTCGCATTTCTTTCTCACCGAAGTAGCAATCTACCTCATCACCCGTTGTCGACATGGCCAACCATCATCATCACCTTGTTAATCACTATCCACGGGGGTCATAGACCCTTCCCTTCTTTTTGAGTTGTTTGTAGTCGGAGTTGCAAGCGGTGGTGGTGTGTTGACATCAAAATCTTATGCAATATATTGAATGGGAAAGATAGAAGTGAGTAACATTAAAGTGAGGAAGAAAATTGGTGGGGGGGGGGGGGGGGGATTGGAGGTAATGGTGGTGGCGGTGGTGGGGATGGGAGTGTGTGGTGGTGGTTAGGATGATGAAGAAGGAGGAGGTGGTGGGAAATGGGATATGGTGGTTTTAAGTTAACTTAATAATTTTTTTTTTTTATTTAAGAAAAGATAAAAGGGTAAATTAGTCATTTAACACACATCTAACGAACTTTTTTAACGGTCATTAAGGCGAGTGACAAAAAGTGTTAATTTTTTTTCCCAAACCTTAGGACTAAACCTATAATTTTGCAATCCCAGATATTAAAAATGAAATTTAAGCAAACCTCATAAACAATCCATACATTTACTCTTCTTTTTATTAGCTCAATACAAAAGATTGCAATCATACGATACATTAGGGTTAATAACTTAAAGGTCAAGAAACACCCCCCGACCTGGACGAGACATTAGAGTGATGAGTCTGAAGCAGTGAGCCCAAGCTCAAAGACTTCATCAACCCAACAATGTCTTAGATTGATGAGGAAGCTAGCCCTAGGATGGGTTATCTATAAAAAATATCTTTAAGGAACCAAATGTTAAGACCTAAGACTGTTATTTATATAGACATAAGAATCAAATATGATCAGAACAGATTAACTAACCTCTGACACTCAGCTATGGATCGGAATCCTGGTCATGTGAGGTTTTAAACCAATTAATCTACTCAAAACCATCACATGACTAAGCTCAACTCTCACGTGACCATCTCCTCCAACCTAATATTTTACACTCAAAAGTCTAGATCAGGAGAAAGAGGGAATCTTTTTTCCAAACATACTTCTGGCATTTTGGTCTTACAGCTATGATGCCAGCCTTGCAAGATCCACAATGTGATTTTCATGTCCAAAATTTGGGACCCTAAAAGATAAGTGGTTTCAAAATGAGTAAACCAACATAATTCACTTACTCAGGCTCCACAATTTAGACATTTAAAGTGATTCAATCCTTGGAGACACAAAATACCATAAATACAAGGAAGAGGGGATGGATTCTTTGAGATACGTTCACTCGATTATTATTTAGCGAGTTTCAATGCTCTGGCCAAACAGGTATCGCGTTGCTTATATATTTCGTTTCAAGCTCAAAAGATAGCACCTTTTAGTTTAAGCTCAAAAGATAGCACCTTTTGGTTCAAGCTCCAAAGATATAATCATACGGTTCAAGGTCAAAAGATAGCATCTTTCAGTTTAAGCTCAAAATATATAATCATACAGTTCAAGCTCAAAAGATATAATCTATGTTTCAAGCTCAGAAGATGGAATCTTTCAGGTTCAAGTTCAAAAGATTGAATCTTTCGGTTCAAGCTCAAAAGATTGAAGCTTTTGGTTCAAATTAAAAAGATAAAATCTTTAGTACGCCTAATTTCCCAAAGATAATTGAAGAACATCAAGAACTTCATGATTGCATAACTTTGATATTGAGCTAATCAATGCATACTTCTGCATGATCTATTATCGAAAGGACTACAAATCTAAGAGACCCAATCATTCAACTCCAAGTTATCATTTCTAACTCAAAAGATTAATGCCACAAAAGCTCTATCTTCAAAAACGTAACCAATCCAAGTAAACAAGGGAAAACCATAATGTACAAAACTCCAACACTTTGCTTAGAGAAGTAAACTAATGGCAACCTTTATGAAATCAAGTTCTTATCAAGCTTAATAGATATCAATGATCAAACTAAACACAGCAAATCATACTGTAAGAGAACATATAAAACACTAATAATTAAAATCAACCAAAACAGGCTGAATTGAAGGACAAACAAGAAACAAACAAACAGCGAATAGTAATACTAAACCTCAACGAAAGCCCACGATCAACATTCTCGCGGCCTCTCTGGTTTTCTGCAGAGGATCATATGCATAGGGGTGAAAATGCCAGTTTCCCCTCCTCTGGTAAGGTAATCAGCAGTCTTGAAGAGCATCTCATGAACATCCACAGTCCCTTTGGGCGCAACCCCGATCGCCTCCAGCACCGTGACCACAATGTGGTTCCTCCAATACGCGATTCGCCCCATCTTCAACCTCGACCACCACGGCTGCGACGGGGGCTTGGCCAAATCCTTCTCCTTCACCACCTCAAACCCCACCTTCTCCGCCACCGCAGCAATGTCCGAATACCTCCTCAGCCCCGGCAACGCATCACCCCTCTCGATCCCCTCGATGATCTCCATGTGTTCAGGGTCTTCACCACGGTACAATTCAGTCGTCACCCATTCGTACGAAACGTACATCGCCCCCGGCTTCAAAACCCTAAAAATCTCCCTGTAAACATCCTCCAGCTTCGGCGCGTGGCACGTGGCTTCGATCGAGTACGCGCCGTCGAAGCTCTCGTCGTCGAACGGCATTTCGAGGAAGTTGCCGCACACCACGTCACACAGATGGCTCAAGCCGGCTTTCTTGTTGTGCGCCTTGGCTCGGCTCACCTGGTACTCATTAATCGTGATTCCGACGACGTTACACCCGGAATGCTTGGCGATGGCACGCATGGGGCCTCCGACGCCGCAGCCGGCGTCAAGAAGCCTCTGTCCCGGCTTGACTCCGATCAGATCTACGGCCATCTGTTCGTGGATTCTGGTGGACTCGAGGTTGGACTTCCCGGGGATGGCGGGGGAGAAGTGAAACGACTGGCCCCATCCCCATTCGTAGATGTCGGTGACGAGGTTGTAGAAGGTGTCGACGAAGGCGGGGACTTTGTCGGCGGTTTCGATCTGGTTGGGGCGGCGGAAGAAGGACCAGTACTGGTTGTAGTTGTCTTGGACGTGTTGGCGGTGGATGGAGCCGCCGGAGAGATGGACGGCGTGTTTGCCCTTCTGCTCGGCGGAGCCCAGGAGGAAAACGAACCAGTAGAGGCCGCCGGCGACGAGGGCCACCGTGAAGAGTACAATCAGGGAATCCATGGGTGGAAACGTGTGGAGGCTTTGGCCTTTGTGTGTGCTTCTTATGGTTTCATCTTCTCCTTAATTACTATTACTATGTTTTTCCTTTTAACACCGATATTTTATTTCGGATCTTTTACTATGTGGGCGTTTGGGAGTGTTTTTTTTACTGACTTTTTAACTTATTAACTTTTGAAAAGTTAAAAAGTTATTTTATAGTGTTTGGGAATATTATATTGTGAGGGAAATAAGTTAATAAGTCACTCCATACTAACTTATTAACTTATTAAAAAAGTCAATAAGTCAAAAAGTTGTTTTTAAAAGCAATCCCAAACACCCCCTATATATGGCACATCTGACATCACCACCAGAAATATCAACAACGAAAAACCTAGTGTTGAAAAATAAAATCGAATTGAATGGAAAGTGTAAAGTAAAAATGTTGAATCACTGGGTGGGTTGAAACATAAAAGTGATAAAACATATATAAAATAATAAGTAGTCGTTCTAGGACTAACGCGTTCATGACGAGCCCGTTAAAAAGGAAAAATAAGCGTAGAAACGTTGCACCAAAACATACACGCTATGTCGTGTTAACTCACAAAAGTTAAACAAGAAGTAAAACGAAATATTTGTAGAGTATGATTGAATAGGGGACCAAAATTGAAACAAAAAAAAACCATAAGCATAAAAACGTTGAACTGCTAAAACACATGTTAAAACCCATGATGGATACAGTTATATAAAGGTTAAAACTTTAAAAAAAATAAAGTACACCGTACAAAACATGAGGTACAAACTATTTAAGTTGTAAATTAGTATTATATATTCTTATTAAAACCTTTGGTCGGTGGGTACAGTACCACCGGCCAAGGTTATTTTGGGTATTTCATAGGGTTTCGAGGCGAGAAGGAGAAATTGGCGGAGATTACTAGAGGCGAATTGTTGGGGGAGCCGAAGAGACTAACCCCTGATTTGAGGGTGAGGGTGAACGGTGCAGTGGCAGCTGCAGCGGCGACGGCGGCGGCGGCGGTGGTAGTGGTGGTGGTGGAGGTGGGGGTGTTGTATGAGAGTTTTATTGAGGGGCCGGTGGGGAAGAAGGTACGGAGGGAGAGGGAGAGGTTGCCGGACGCCGGAGATTGATGGTGGTGGGTGGCGGAGAAGCCAGAGATGAATGCGAGACCGAAGACGGCGATCGGAATTTTGGCTTTGAAGAGGATTGGGGGTTGATTTTGAAGAGGGTGGTGACCCGATCCAAACTTGCTCATCGAGTATAGTGATTCCGCCGTCGTGTTCATTACCTCCGATTAGGTATTGAATTCGTTTCTCTTCCCCCTGTTTCTCCAATGAATTTGTTCTTTAATTTAATAACTTTCTCTATGCTTTGATTTATCAACAGCTTCAATCGGAATATAGTTTGTAAACAAAAATGCCTTCTCTTCAAACAGCACTACCTCCTGAACTCGCCAACAACGCTATTACGGTTTGTAATTTCATATACTTCTTTACCAAAATGTTTAATTAATGAGAAAAAAGGAGTAATTTGATCATCGATTTCAACATAATAGCTCTCTGATTCAAATTTCGACTCAGATTTTAAGATATGAAATTGTAATAGAGGGTGAATTCAGCGATACACTTCAAACATACTGATTTTGGTTTTGAATGTATGCTGGGTTTAATTTTGGTTCAGAGATTTATTTTTCAGGTATCTTAGTTGCTGCATGTTGTTGTATGTTGTTGATTTCAGTTTTTATTTGTCTTACTTCATATGTTTTCTTGGTTTTGAAGTTTCGGTTGCCATGAATGAGAACCGCGACTATGTGTTAGGTTTGGTTTTGATCTTGAATGTTTGTTGGGTACTGCATGGATGAGAGTTGGTTTGTTTTTTTTATCTCAGCTTATGCATTTTGTTTGGTCTGAGTTGTTGATTGTTGTGTTAGAGAATTTTATATGTTGGTTGTGATTTTGTTTTATGTTGGCTGATGCATTTTGCTGGGGTAATAATTGTAAAATGATTTATGAAGATGTATGATTTAAAGTAGACTTGCAGTATCTTTCAACCCATTCCCTTTGTAGCTAAACTTATTGATTTTACCCATCTGACCCATTCAGGAATCGAAATTAAAGATAACACAAACCTAACCATTCATAAGTAACTGTTTAAATTGCCACCTTTAGAAGCATCAAACTTTGGATTTTGGTGTAAACTGATGTTCCTACAATTTAGTAAGATTTTGTTGCTATCTTTGCTTTGCAGACAAGCGGCTGGAAGCAGTGGGAGGAGGAGACATCGTCCCCTGACTACGAATTTTCCAACGGTTAATTTAATTTTTTACTGCCAATAGTGTGGTGTGCAAAATAATTTTTGTGAGTACGTTACCTTCCATTTTGATTATAGAAATATCGTTATTTCCAATTTTACGCATTAACTCTAAACAATGCATTGAAAATACAGACCCTTCACGATTCAGACTTACTCATGAAACGTCTTTCGTGAGAGCCCACACCAGTTTTTGGACTCGACTCCCAATATTCTTTTACATTGTAAGTTGTCAAGAACTTTATCCCAGTTTTTGGGCTTCAATAATCCCATTAGTCGTAAGTGCCTTATTTTATTTATTTATTCACCATTCTTTAAAGATTAATTACGAATAACAGACGTGATCTTTTTTACTGTCCAGATTATCTTAGCTGTTGGAACTAAGCTTCAAGCCATCTTGACAAAAATGGCTCTGGAAATCACAGAAAGACACGCAGTCGTCCAAGGGATTCCTCTTGTGTAGGCCTCTGATAAGTACTTTTGGTTCTCGAAGCCGAGCCTAATGCTTCATCTCATACATTTTGCTTTGTTTCAGGTACTTGGCGACTCCTTGGGAATTTAATCACGCCTTTCTTTAGTCTCATGTCTCTAACTGTTTTACTAGATCATTTGTGCTCACAGAATGCTTTCCAAATAACTTACTTCTTTTGGATTTGGGTAATGAAACAGTTCTTTTTTTCCATATGATCCTTGATGGGTTTTTCTAACTTTAGAGTTTAATATATCTTCATTAAAGTGCTATGTATTAAATGGCCAGTTTCATTTTTGCAATTGAATTGATGTTACTTGCTACCAATTTGATTATGGTTTCTGTTATTGAATGTTGCTGGTGTTGTTTGTGTCAAAATATAGCTAATGAGATGAGCAGGACAATAACTAAAATTCAGGCTACTGTTTAGTGTTGTTTAGTGTCAAAGTACTGTCGAATGGGGCTGTTAGGATGAGCAAAACAGTTGTGAGTCTGCCCAGTAAAGATAATTATTGTAACTACAAAACCATTTTAGATTTTTTTGGTTGTTTTGTTGCAGTTCATCGTTGGCTGCAGCTGGAGTTGTGTACGTTATGTTGTTTTCGTATTCCTATATATGTTATGTGGCTTGCTTGCTTTATGTATATAATATTGGTCACGTTGGTCGCTTTTGTACACGTTCCCACAACTTTGACTCTATCTTTGTGTTGCAACTCAGTTTTAATGTGATGTTATGTGGAAGATAAATAGTTATAAAACAAATGTGTTTTGCGAATACACGAACCGTAAGAAACTAGATTCTGGGCCTCGCACCTCAGCGACGATTAAACTGTTTACTAGCCGAATACTAAGGCTTGCATAGCCGCAGCAACGCGCGGCATCGATAACTAGTTATATAATATAACATTATAACTAACTTATAAATAATTTTTATCTTTATCACATGTAATATTTGAACTCAAGATTTATAACATTTTCATTTTAAAGAAATATATAGCACCTCACCTAAACGACAAGTGAGGTATCCAAAACTATTAGAAATGAGAAGATTTTGGTTCAAGTCTCACCACATAGCAAATATAATGTGGATTCAGTAAAAGTGTTTTCTCATTTATGTGTTTTCTCTAGAGGGGGTTGGAGTACGGTCCCGACTAGGAAGCAGATCAATGGATTCTACTAAAATAACACATATACTTCGAAGCAGGTCGTTCAAAAATATCTTTAATTTTATCACTAAACCATCAGCCTACATGACCAGTAAAGATAAGAGATGGTGGGCATTTCTTAGTGGGTGTTTGGGATTACTTTTTAAAACTCCTTCTGACTTTTTGTAGGGGTAAAAATACAAAAATACATCTCCAAAAGTCACCAAAAGTTAAAAAATGTCACCAGAAGTTAAATTTTTTTTAAAATGTCACCAGAAGTTAAAATTTTTAACTTCTAGTGACTTTTGGAGAGATATTTTTGTTTTTTTATCCCTCCAAAAAATCAGAAGGAGTTTTAAAAAAGCAATCTCAAGCACCCTCTTAGTTCTGGTGGGACTTTATTTTTAAAGCTAGTACCAAGTATATATGTTATTTATCATCCAAGTTCCTTAATAACAGCTTATTTATTGTTCGTTATTTTTTTAATGCTATGAATGCTAATATTTTTTCTACTTGTCCTTTCAAATTATTATTTTTTCTCATTTAGCCGTTTCTTAAAAATGTCAAATTTTTTCTATAAAAAAAGTAATATCTCTTTCCGAGTAGTTACACAGATGGTATTTGTGGTTTACTTAGGTTTTTATTTTGGTACCTTGAGGTTCTAGAAATTACAGGTTTGGTTCAAAAGCGACAATGCAAGCTCGGATGGTGTTTATGCTGGTAGTAAGTACTGGATTGGTTTGTTTGGATAAATGAAACACCTTTAATCCTTGGTTCAAATTAACGTTAGAAAATTATGTTAAATGAATTACAATCCCATTTAAAAATAAATAAATATATTCAACCCACCCCCCATATCCCATCACCAAAAGCACTATAGTAACTACACTAGTCTTCTTCACCACCATGAAGAAATCAGAAGCACCACGCGCCATCGCCACCACCATATCATGTGTGTCAATCGCATTGCCATCACCTCTACTCCACCACCATAATGAGTAAGCAACTCATGAATTCTCTCTGTTTTAGACAATTGTTGCCGCCACAAGACCTTACTACGATCACCCTTAATTTAAGGTTCCATTCCTATCAGACCTTACAATTGGATTACACATCAGACACATAATAAGTTAACTATAAATTTTATGAATCATGGCAACGACATCCATTCCAAATATTCAACACAACACATAATCTAAAACATGCAAATATACATTCTCTAAAAGCAAAGGATGCTGTTTTCACATGTCCAACATCATAACAACATTGAATTCCTTCACTGAAGAATTTGTCTAAAAACAAATGGGTTCCATGAAGTCGAGCGACGTAAATACTAGCTAATCGCTTAAGGCTACTCTCTATCGCCTAAAAGCTAAGCTAATTGAATCCTTTCATTAAAAATATGTTTTTTAGAAAATAGTTGATGACTTTGATGTCATTCTTTTATATAAGTATCATGTATATTCTGTTAATTAAAAACACCCTAACGGCATGAGATGTATTCAAAGCTCTTTAACACCACGCAGGCGTCACATCATATCCTTTACCCCCCTTTCAGTTCACCTCAACCCAGAGAAACTGCTTAACCTGCATAATCCATCTCAACAAGCCACTATTAAACATTAACGCTCTTTAACACACTCACACCACCCCCTTATCGTTACCGTCATGGGGGAGCATTATTTAACACCTATTAAAGGCCACATAGACCTTAACGCCCTGGGGCATAGTGGTATACTAGAAGGCCTAATTCGTTTAAAATTTTTAGGAACCGACCATTATAAAATAGCCATCTATATTCTATATCATTGTATAATACAACTCTTTGTCCCATGATGTAATTTCAAGTCAATTTTAAGATACTTAATTAAAGAGTTGTTGCATCTGATACAAGTCACGCCTAAATAACTCGTCATTTACAATTTTGTTCCTTAGGTGACTAAATTTTTCCATCCACATCGGCCAAGCCAATGAGTGTTAACCTATAAAATTGGTCCATGATAGTAGGAGAAACCTGCACTAATGTGTGTTTTTTTATGCATGGTGTAGTTTGATTTTTCACTATTGTTTTCTACAGTTAGAAATTTATAGCTTTTGTTTCAATTTGATTTTTCCGATACAATTCCGATTCATATAGTACGGTTTAATCCCGGTTCACATGGTTTGAGAAAAACCACCCTGTTCAATTGAAGCATTCATAATTTTATCAGTCTAGTGCTTAAATTTTTCTATTCTATATTGTCCAAGCAAAAAAACAATGAACATTTAACAACTATAAAAAGGGTCTATGATAGCCAGGGGCGGACCTACCCCCATGGGAGGGGGGGCGGCCGCCCACCCTAAATTTTTTTTTTTTATGTTATTATACGTTCGTTTTTGTATCCGCCCCCTGTAAAATTTTGTAATCGCCCCCCTTTCGAAACCTAATTTTTTTTAATATAAACTAGACTTGTAAAACCCAATCTATTTAAACCAATTTTCAAGCCCAAATTAAAATTTAACCCAAAATTAAACAATTAACCCAACCTAAAATTAAACAATTAACCCAACCCAAAATCAAATCCAATTACTTAAAAAATAACAAAACCCCAATTGACCCATCCCCATTCCACACTCAACAGAGGCCTCTGCTCACCCTCACCCATCGCCATCTGCTGTGCAAAATCAATTGGCCCCAAGCGGCCAAGCCCCCAACCCAAAATCAAATCCATCGGAGCCTGCAACTGCCTCCCCGTCGGGCCGCCTGCCGAGCTGCGCAGCTGCGCCTGCAACTGCCGAGTGCCGACATCGGAGCCTGCGAGTCTGCGTGCGACCGCCTCGGCCTCTGCATCTCCTCGAGTCCTCGGTCCTCTCCTCTGCATCAAGCCATCAACCCTCGCATCTCCGATTAAGGTACAATTTTGTATCTTAGTTATTTGATTTCTTAATTTTTGGTTAGAAACTAGGGTTTGATTGGTTTGAATATAGAATTATATGTTTATATTGTCTATTTATGGTTTGAAACTAGGGTTTGATTGATTGGTTTGAATATAGGATTATATTGTAATATTGGTTTGAATTTTGTATTCTAAGATTGTGATATAATTTGGGTTAACATAGGAATTACTAGTCACGTTATGGAACGATTTTTCAAGAGTAAAGTTGGAGAATCTTCGTCTAAAACTCCCGAATATGTTGACGTGGGTACACTTCCTTCGTCTAAAACTCCCGAATATACGGACTAAGAGCATTAATTTTAAAAGAAAACGTTTCCGCATTCTATGTACATTGTTTTGCTCATCAACTACAACTTGTTGTTGTTGGGGTTGCGCATAAACATACAAGTGTTTGGAAACTTTTTGAAATGGTAGGGTGTCTAACAAATGTCATTAGTGCATCTTGCAAACGACAAGATAAGCTTCGCGAAAGTCAAAAAAAGAACTTGGAAGATAACCTTATTACCGGAAGTGGGTTAAATCAAGAAATGTCACTTTCAAGGCCCGGGGATACACGTTGGAATTCTCATTATAAAACTCTTTCTCGTTTGATTACTTTATATCCATCGGTTATGGAAGTCCTTGAATATGTTGAAGAAACGGGTGTCAATCTTGCAAGTGTCAAACAAGCGGATGGACTTCAATCGGAAATGAAAAAATATAACTTTGTCTTCTACTTACACTTGATGACGCATATTCTAGATATCACAAACACGTTGTCTCAAAGTCTTCAAAGAAAAGAGCAAGATTTGTTGAATGCGGTTTCATTGGTTTCTTCTACCAAACGTCAACTTGAGAAATTTAGAATGGAGGGTTTCAATGAGTTATTTGATAATGTTAACTCTTTTTGTGAAAAATATGAACTTGAAGTGATAAACATGGATGATGAGTATATTAACCCAAAGAAGCCAAGACAAAAGACAAATATCACATATCGCCATTATTTTGAGTACGATTGCTTCAATGCGGTTTTAGATATGCAAATACAAGAGTTTGGGAATCGTTTTAACGAGGTAACATCCAACTTACTTGTTTGTTTGAGTAGTTTGAGTCCGTGTGATAATTTTGGTGCGTTTGACGTTTCAAAAATAGTAAGATTATCCGAGTTGTACCCGAATGATTTCGATGAAAATGATAAAAGAAGACTTCCGGTTGAACTAGAGATCTATATTGACAATTTAAAAGCGGATAGTCGATTTGCCAACTTGGATGGTTTATCAAGTCTTGTGCACTTAATGGTTCAAACAAAGAAACACCTTTCATTTACATTGGTATATCGTTTATTGAAGCTAGCTCTCGTATTACCCGTTGCAACCGCAACAGTTGAAAGATGCTTTTCGGGAATGAAGTACGTGAAGTCCGATTTGCGTAATCGGATGGGTGATGAAAATTTAAGCGATAGTTGTATTTGTTTTATGGAGAAAGATTTACTTAGAAATGTCTCAATAGATGTTGTTATGGAAAGATTTCAAAAAATAAAACCTCGTAGAGAACAACTTTAGGTATATTGTACCTTTGTTTTATTTTTGTAATGACATTTGATGTGATTTTGTTGGTTGTATGAAATTTAGTTTGCTTGTCTTTTTTTTTTATGACCCGACCCGATCCAACCCGTTACCGCGTTAGTCGATCGACCTTTAAAAATTTTCCGCCCCCCGTGAAAAAATTTTCTGGATCCGCCACTGATGATAGCTGGAAGAAACGTGTACTAATGTGCACTTGTGTGTGGTGTCGTGTATTTTTTGTGCATGACCAATGAAAATTTGATTTTTCACTAATATGTTCCATAGTCAGAAATTTAAAGATTTTGTTTCATTTTGATTTTTCGGGTATAACAGCCGTTCATATAGTACGGTTTGATCTTGCTTCACCCAACTCGGGAAAAACCTGTTCAATTAAAACCAAGCAAATACATGGTAACTGGACTGGTGGAACTAGCGGCCCCTAGTTAAACTGGTCAAATCAGCTAATTCGTTTTGATTTTTTAAACATGCAATGCAAGTAAATAAAGTGAGCGTTATTGTGTCGCGTAGCATGGATTTACATGCTATTACTTTATAAAATATTTGGGATGAGTAATTTGGTAGTTTCTCTAAAGTTGAAAACACTAAGGTGCTGTTTGGTTGGGTTTGAATGACCCTATTCAAACATGTATGTCCGACCCGATCAGACATACGTGTTTGGTTGGGACACGTCTGAATGAAAAATGCCTCTGAATCATCTCTGAGTGGATCAGATTTGAGATACATCTGACTGAGATGATCCCCCTTCAATCAACACCAATGACTTTTTCTACTTCCGCCTCTACCTGTACCAGCACTTGGAATAACCTAACAACCAGAAACGATCAATTTCGTTCAAACTCATCGTCGATTTCATTTTCTAAACAACCAAATTCAAGAATTTTAGATTGTTTCTGCACTTCAAACCCTTACGATTCTTCAATTTCCAAAACAGAATCCTTTGAAGAGCTCCACCGGCACAATTGAATTACCCTCTTCTTCGTTTTCACCATGTCCGACGGGTTCACCATGGCCGACCCTGGGAGCTATGTTGGGATTTGGGGGTTTCATCATGTCCGAAGGTTCGCCATGGCCGACGGGTTCACCATGGCCGACCCTGCGTCCCTCTCGTCACCACCACCGGAACCTTTTTCTTCTAGGGTTTCTGATTGTGGATTTTCATTCACTAAATGGATTTATAAATTGTTTTCTGAGAACAGGAGGTTGTGATTTCAACAAATTGTTGTTTTCCCCCTTTCCTTCTAGAGTTGGATAGATATCACTTCTTGTTATTATTGGGTTTTGGTAAAAAGAAAAGATGATTTGTGTTGTTTGGTTTTTAAAGAAGATAAACATTCATGGTTTGAAGAGCTTTATGGGTTAAAAATAATTTTTGTTTCATTCAGAGATAAACATTCAGAGATCCAATCAAACAGACCTAAACTGGTTTAACACTTACTGATTCAGACATCTTACTAGTTCATACCTCTTATTGGTTCACTAGGTTAGTACACGTGTGTCACACGGTTGGTTAAAACAATAACACGTTATCAGGAAATCAATGAAACAATTTAATTATCATAAGTAAAAAAATTTTACTTTTGACATGTAATAATAAAGATACAATTGCATTGATAGAAATAAATACTGATTCATTACCGGGGAAAGCTGAAAAAGAACGATCATTAATTTCATAAACAGACTCATTTTTTTGTTTGAGTGTCCCTCTTTCACGAAAGAATTCTTTATCTTTGTAGTTATTGAGAATAGATGGATACATATAATAAAAGTAAATTTATCATATAAGTTGAAAAAATTTTAAATCCGTTAAATAATTAATAATTAAAATTAGAAATCATAAAACAATTCTGTTACACCAAAATATCAAGATGTCACGATCAAAGAAGAAATAATTGTGCATCATTTACTGGTACTACTTTGTAATATTTGTAAGGGTAGACCATCATTAGTTTCGAGTTTCAGCATCATTTTGTCAATTAAACATAAACAACGGCAAGATCCACACTTCGAGTTATTTAATTCCTTATGGCAAATTTTGTTATCGGCTCATCTTAGTAGCATTGTAAGCATGAGTTACAAATTTTCATTTGAGTTTATGTAGCAACTTTGACATATGCTTTTATCATCAGTCTCATAATGCTTCTATGGAAACTACTATTTCTTGGTCTTTAGTTGTGAAGATGTAGACTTCTACATATAAGAACTCAATCAAAATACATTTTATGTTGTGATGTTTAAATTTTCATGAAAGGATTCTTACCAATAATGGACTTTTCCTTTAGTTTGAAAATATTCTAGATGTTTGAAATTCAACCCAAAAACATTTATGTGTCGGTATCAACCCATTTGAAATTTAACTTTTACTTAAAAACTACTCAATTTGATTCCTGATCCACAACTTGCGAACCCTAGCTATCAACAAAAAATGTGATATGAAATGCAATTGGCAGCATAAATCTTATATATACTTCTACTCTACTTTATGAGTTAAATTGTTTTCTAATTTAGTGTAAATTATATTATATTTTATTTTAGAGGGTAACGAATTTATTTGATGCTATCATACAAATGTGTTTCTTTCGAATTTCGAAGAATGACACTTTTTATTATCCCTATATTTTGCAATAACAACTAATAAAAATCAAAAACTTATTGTCCATGGTAGGTTTGTTTTTGTGTCAATCGGTTTTCATATATGAATAATTGTACGTGACGATATAAAGAGTTAAACATTCAATGTTGTATACATGTTTTTCTAACTCATGAATAGTTATATGTTATATTATTAAGAGTAAAGATTATAGACAGAGTGAAATTACCACTATTATATGATAAGGGTAAACTTATTAAAAGACAAGTAATGTGATGTACAATAGACTTTTAGAGATTTATAGTTTTCACCTATCAATGTAATTGGATTTCTATTATTAAACATCGAAAGTAATGTTTTTGTTTTTGATGATATATATATTGTCTCTTCAATGAACTAATGACGTGTAATGGTTTAAACTAACCGTGTAACACACGGGTTGGATAATTGAAATAAAATTAAAAATATATTTTCTTATCATCTCAACTAATATCAATGATTACACTCGATAAATATTATTTCATTACAACTTACATATGTAAGTCATAGACGTGCAAAACTTCCTTGTAAAGCTCACTTAAAGTAACATTAGTACACTTCTTATCCTTATCTAAAGCCAACAGTTCAATCCTTCTCTACCCTTAACTCTTAATATAACGACATAAAGTTAACCGTATGTAATAATAGGTTCTTTTAAACACAATTCAACTCTTGACAGAGATTGTCATTGACTTTTCTTTATCATCATTTCAAAAAATACAATCGTAGAAAGATGTTTTACTTTAGTCTTGAAAGGAATTATTTTGTATGAATGTGTCGCATGAATCTTAAAATTAACCTTTGATTTTTAATGTTACTTTCAGATATAACTTTCGCTTCTGTAGCACGAGTGATATCACATTGAGTTTAGTTTCGTTACAGAATCCATCTTTTGATCAATATTTCAAGAAGCATTAATGATTAATCAGAATATAGCAAGAGCATTTTAAACTAATAGTTGATCACAAGTTTACCTTCCTAAACATGCATTAATGATTGAATAGAATATGTTGTTCGCATACATATAGACGAAAAACTATTTGATAATTCAACTGTGACTGATTATGATGACAAAAACACAACACCAGCTAAGGAAGTTACAAAGCCCATCAAGAAAAAGTCTTTCCTTTTTATCATGTTAATCCTCCTTAAAGGATTTTGTAAGGGTCACAAGTTTAATAACTTGGTATATCATGTCATATTTATGCATAAAAGTATAAAAACGTAGAGGCATTGTATAAATATAGATTTAGTAAATAAAATGATCTAGATTAGTGTATGCTTGTGATTTCCGTAAATAAAGGTGGAGCATACATATATCAACTGAGTTCAAGATGAAAAGACTTAAAATGAACCCTAAATACTTGTCTCATCAAACTTATGCAGAACGATGAAAAGACTTAAAATGAACCCTAAATACTTGTCTCATCAAACTTATGCAGAACATTTTCATTCTCCAAGAAATGAAATCATTAATTTCTACATAAATAAAATAATAATTATAAAAACTAACTGCATAAAAAAACTCACCGGTTGTTTTCGGATGAAATCAAGATATATTAGTTTAGTTTGAGAGGAATCTGATTATTTCCCTCCATTAATATTCCCTAAGTGGAGAATTGCAGGCAGAACATGGAATATCGCTTCATATAAGGGGAAGAAACATTTTAGATTACACAACACTGATACATTATAACCAAATATAACATGTATTACTAAACACCTGCTGTCACACCCCAACCTTGACGACGGAATCATCGAGGTGTGAGGGATAAGATTGTTCACAGCCACATAACGCTATGTTTAAATGTAAATATTCAAACTAATAGTTTCAAAAGAAATTACAAACATAAGTCTCAATATGCAATAAGTTCAAACATAAATCAAACATAACATGACATTTTATTTATTTAACTAGGTCCACGTCCTAGTTTTATTGCAAGCTTCAAAAGACCACTTTAAACTTGGGGGTTACCTGAAACATGATAAAAATAAAAGGTCAACTAAAAATAGTTGGTGAGTTTCCAAGGTTTTCATACATAATATGAAAAGATTACAAGTAGCAATTCATGTCATAGGTTATAAGCTAGTAAGGTTATAGAACACATATCTTTACAATCAAACCTCGACTTGATTACAAGTATATAAGATTGACTAAGTGTATTTTGTTCCCTAGTGCACAAGCATACGACTCCTAGGAGTCGGCAATACATCGACTTTAGCACCAAATAGGCTTGTCAGGCCCAAAGATCTAAGACGTCGCCAGGCTAGTAATAGTTAATGATTGTAACAAACTATGTATCTCATATAATCACTTACAACACACAAATAACCATGACACAATATAAAGGTGAATTGCAAGTGCTTCATAAGTCTCAAACGTTTATAAGTGTATGATGTATAAGTATCATGTTTCACCCCAAAACGGTGTGAAATAAAGTAAAAAAGGGCAAGGAAAACTCACATGGCAAATAAGTATAGGAATGATGATTATAGTTAAACGTTCCAACGCAGTCCTTCACAACGTACCTAGATATATATTTATATTTACAAGCGTTGAGTTAATAATAATATTAAAGTTCTAACGAGAACTAGAGTTTCATTAGAATTGTGGGGTTTTGGCCAGTAAATAAATTTATATAATGAAATTGTTTGTATTTTGATTAAGTGGAAAGAATTATACTATTTAATTATTTTTAATATATAGGAGTAGTTAAGCATATTAATTGATAAGGTTATAAAATGCAAATGAATCTTGTAATCTTTCAAAATGTACAACATCTGATAATGACTAAAATAACATGTTGACCAATAACAATTTATTAACCTAAACTATTAGTTAAAATACGTTTATAAGTAAACCTAAAATAACTCTTGTAAATATTTTATGAATTTATAAAATATATATTTTATCATGATTAATTAAAGATAATATGGAGTCAAGTAATAATTTAACGATTTTAATTATTATTTAAAGTCTACTTTATAAAATAACTCTAAATTTTACCTTTGTAATTAAATTGTGAAATTATAAGATAAAATATATATATAATTGCAATTATCATGATTATTATTAAGAAATCTAACTATTTATAATGTTTTATATAACAAATGTTAAGGTTTTTAAACAAATAAATTTACAGAAAATGGTTAAATACTTTCATAAAATTAAATTTATAAAACTGATTTTTTGTAATTTTTAGAATTTTTTATGTATTTTTTTAGAGTTGAAAAGGGCTATAAAAAAAATAATGGGGTTGGCCGGGTTCGAACCCGGGACCCGAAGTTCATCAGGCGCGAGTGTAACCGGTAAACCAAGGCCTTAGCCGCGGTTTTACACGGTTTTTAAATCTTAAAACCCTTGAATACAAACCTCCCCCAAACCCGTAAACCCTAGAAACTGGTTTGATCAAATTGAACCCTATTCGAACATTGTAATCGATCGAGGGGTTAGGGCTTTTGATCCCCATATGGAATCGAGTATAAAGGTGGTTTTAGTTACCCGAATGGTGATGGATTGAAGACAAACTGAACGAAGAATAGACGCGACGAGAGGTGTTTGATTTGAGGAGTTTAGATGTGTTTCGAGTGGAATTGAGTTTATCAACTGATTAGGATTAGATATAAGATTGTTTGTGCGTGTTTATTTGACTAAATTTAATGTGTAGTGCGATCGATGGACTGTTAAAGTAGCCGACCACGTGGGGAAGGAACAGAGATGAATCGCACTGAAATTTTTAAATTAAACTTGAAGCACGAGTTCGAATCTCCCACGTGAATGTGTCGGGGTGTTTGTTTCGATTAAAAATCGAGTGGTTTGGCTGCTGTGGGCTCGCCAGAGCCGTTGGCCGGCGGCGAGAAGTCCGACGGGGAAAGGGGGGGGGGCAGTTTGGTTGTTTGAATAATTTACACAAATGGTCCCTGTACTTTCAAACTCTATTATTTTATGTAATAAATCTTTATTCAAAGTTTTCAAAATGACAAAACGACCCCCTGCACTTTAATTTTAAGTTATTATTATTATTATTATTATTATTATTATTATTATTATTATTATTATTACCATTAACATTATGGTTATTATTTTTATAATTAAACTAGTATTATTATTACTATTATTAGTTATTATTAGTTATTATTATTATTTTTTTTTGTAATTAACTATTATTATTATTATTATTATTATTATTATTTATTATTTATTATTAGCAAAACTAACTTTAAATTAATTCAAAATTACAAGATGTTACAGTCTCCCCAACTTAAAAGAATTTCATCCCGAAATTAAAAATGAAACTACGCGAATAAATACGGGTATTTATTCTTCATGTGCTCCTCACGTTCCCAAGTAAATTTAGCGCCATGCTTATTCTCCCAACGAACCTTGACGATTGGGGTTGTGGTGGTTCTAGTCTTCTTCATAATGCGATCCATAACTTCAACGGGTTTCTCGACAAAATATAATGACTCGTCGATCTGGGTGTCATCCAACGGGACATGCAGACTTTTGTCAGCCAGACACTTTCTCAAATTCAAGACATGGAACACATGATGAATTCCACTAAGGTCGGAAGGTAATTCCAGTTTGTAAGCCACTTTCCCAATCCTTTTCAAAATCTTAAAAGGTCCTACAAATCTTGGAGCCAGTTTACCCTTCCTTCCAAAGCGAACAACTCCCTTCCATGGTGAAACCTTAAGAAGAACCATCTCCCCAACTTGGAATTCCAATGGCTTACGTCGCTTATCAGCATAGCTCTTTTGTCGACTTCTTGCCACTTCAAGGTTCTTTCGGATGATAAAAACTTTATCGGTCGTCTCTTGTATGAGTTCAGGACCAGTGATGAAGTTTTCACCAATGTCGGTCCAGCAGATCGGTGATCGACATTTACGACCATAAAGTGCTTCGAATGGTGCCATCTTGATACTCGAGTGATAACTATTGTTATACGAAAATTCCGCAAGCGGCAGATGCATATCCCAATCACCACCAAAGTCAAGGACACACAGGCGTAGCAAATCCTCCAGGGTTTGGATCGTTCGCTCGGTTTGACCATCAGTTTGAGGATGGTAACCCGTGCTTAGATCTAGTTGTGTACCCAAGATTTCTTGCATAGACAACCAAAAGTGCGAAGTGAAACGAGCGTCTCGGTCAGATATGATATGAAGAGGTACCCCATGACGACTTACAATCTCATCAACGTATATACGAGCCAACCTTGATGTCTTGTAAGTGTCACGTATGGGTATAAAATGTGCCGATTTGGTCAATCGGTCAACGATCACCCATATGCTATCATGTCCTCGAGAGGTTCGGGGTAGTTTAGTTATGAAGTCCATGGATATGTGTTCCCACTTTTACATAGGAACATCGGGTTGTTCAAGTAACCCACTTGGACGTTGATGTTCGGCCTTAACCTTCATACACGTGAGGCATTTAGCTACATAAGTCGCTATGTCTTTCTTCATTCCAGGCCACCAATATTGACCACACAGGTCCATGTACATTTTATCAGAGCCAGGATGAATAGAATAACGAGTTTGATGAGCTTCGTTCATGACAAGGGTACGAAGATTATCACGATTTAGAACCCAAATTCGATTCGCGAAGTACATCAACCCATTAGGTTTCGTCTCCAGTTGAGTTAGAAGGTTATGCTCCAGTTCATCCTTCATTCTTCCTTCTTGTTGAATCATTTGTTGAGCCTCCAAGATACTAGACTCGATGTCACTATCTATTCTCAAATTTTGTTGCAGTACGGTAGCCTTGTTGACGTCTAGTCGAATTTCAGTATCGAATCTTCTCAAAGTATCAAACCATTGTCTTCGATCATGAATTTCTTGGACTAAGTCATCTTGTTATGGACTTTACGACTTAGTGCATCGGCTACGACATTTGCCTTCCCAGGGTGGTAACGAATGTCACAGTCATAATCATTAATCAGCTCAACCCAACGATGTTGTCTCATATTGAGATCTTTTTGATTAAAAACGTGTTGAAGGCTTTTGTGATCGGTGTAGACTATACATTTCGTACCATAAAGGTAATGTCTCCAAATCTTCAAGGCAAAAACAACAGCACCAAGCTCGAGATCGTGTGTTGTGTAATTCACCTCATGAACCTTCAATTGTCTTGATGCGTAAGCTATGACCTTTTCTCGTTGCCTAAGAACGCAACCAAGGCCTTGTTTTGATGTATCACAATATACGGTGAAATCATCGTTTCCATCGGGTAGGGTCAAGATAGGAGCATTGCACAGTTTGTGCTTTAACGCTTCAAAAACTTCTTCTTGTTCGGGCCCCCACTCGAATGGTTTATTCTTTTGTGTCAAGGAAGTGAGTGGCTTCGCGATCCTTGAAAAGTTGGCGATGAATCGCCGGTAATAACCAGCAAGACCAAGGAAAGAACGAATCTCGGTAGGAGTCTTGGGACACACACCAATTCTTTACAGCTTCCACCTTTGCAGGGTCAACGTGAATTCCTTGGCTATTCACCACGTGTCCTGGAAATTGAACTTCCTCGAGCCAGAAATCACACTTAGAGAACTTCGCGTACAGTTGTTCCTTCTTCAACAGATCGAGGATTTGACGGAGATGAAGTTCATGATCGGAACAGGACTTGGAATAAATAAGAATTTCGTCGATGAAAACGATGACAAATTTGTCTAGGTATGGCTTGCACACCCGGTTCGTAAGATCCATGAAGACCGCAGGAGCATTTGTTAGGCCGAAAGGCATAACCGTAAACTCATAGTGACCATAACGAGTAAGGAACGTGGTCTTTGGGATGTCATCATCATGGACTCGTAATTGATGATATCCAGAACGTAGATCAATCTTCGAGAATATAGCAGCTCCTTGAAGTTGATCAAACAGATCGTCGATACGAGGAAGAGGATACCGGTTCTTGATGGTCAACTTGTTGAGCTCCCGGTAATCGATACACATACGAAATGACCCATCTTTCTTCTTCACGAATAAGACAAGTACACCCCAAGGAGAAGAACTAGGGCGGATAAACCCCTTCTCGGATAATTCCTGGAGTTGGCTAGAGAGTTCTTGCATTTCAGATGGTGCAAGTCGATATGGTGACTTAGCCACGGGGTTTGCTCCCGGTATCAAGTCGATTTTAAACTCGAATTCACTACGGGAGGTAAACCACTAAGGTCATCGGGAAGTACTTCAGGAAAGTCTCGTACGATAGGGACATCCTTAAGTTCTTTCCCTTTGACTTTCGTGTTGACCACGTAAGCCAAGAAGGCCATATACTTCTTGCTTAAGCACTTTTAGGCTTGAGTGCAAGACATGAGTTTAAGCCCTTTGGAATATTTTTCGCCGAACACTTTCAAAGTATCCCAGATGGCAACGGTATACGGATGCACTTCTCGAAGCAAACGATCTCAGCATGGTGTTTGGCTAACCAATCCATACCAATGATGACGTCAAAGCTTCCAAGTTTCATAGGAATAAGATCAATAAGGAAATCGTGCGTGTCAAGATTTAAGATGCAATCACGGATAACGACATCCACTGTGATCGGCTTTCCATCGGCAACTTTAACGGTGAGAGGTCTTTCTAGTTTCGTATATGGCTTAGCAAGTATAGGTTCAAACTCTAATGAAAAAAAACTCCTATCGACTCCAGAATCAAATAGGACATAGGCATAAGTCTTATTAATAAGGAACATACCTGTTTAATTTTTAAGGTATTTAACGATACAAGTACTGTATGAAAAGAATCGGATCACAATAGTCAAAAGTAAGTTAACATACCATTCACTACATCGTTGTTTGCTTGTGCTTGGTTAGCGTTGATGTTGAAAGCACGTCCTCGAGCTTGAGGCACATTACCCACAAGGTGAGGGCATTGTGGGCGGAAATGACCAGGTTCTCCACAATTGTAGCAAACACGGTTTGTGACCATGGCGGCGTTGTTAGGCGCACGGTGACAAGTCGCCACCCAGTGACCATATTTACCGCATAAGGTACAGATACGGCATGGTTGATTCCCCGGATGATGATATCTACACGTGTTGCACATAGGTTGCAGACCAGCATAGGCTCCAGCCCAAGGCACTTGTGCCACAGGTGCAGCGACATGTACAAGTTGTCTTTGGGGTTGTTTGGGTGTAGCTACGGCATAGTTGCGTGTCGTTGTAAACTTACGCTTCTTGTTGTTGTTGTTGTTGTGAGAAGGTTGAAGTGCGATTTATATATATAATAATTAAATTAAAAATGAACTATCGACATAACTTAGTTTTAAGGAATATCCTAAACTAAATCACACAAAACAGGCAAGTGTACCTGGTCTATGTAGTGCAGTAAAGGCAAATCCAGATATCGAACCACGGAACACTCTCTACGGCCTCTGATACTAAATGCTTATCGACTCCTAACCTGTTGATTAAAAACTTTTAAAACAATTAAATTTTAAATTAAACTAAATTACTAAATTAATTAAATTAACTAAATTAACTGAATTAATGAACTAAAAGAAATGACAAGATAAAACGAACTCTCAAGTGAGGAAAAAGCAACTATCTAGACTAGGAATCCTATTGGTGAATCTAAACTCTCGGGAATTGGATAAATGATTGGTTTCCGGATTTTAAAATTACACTTACTAAGAAATACACTCGGCAATGCTAGATTACCTCTCGGCCTCACTAACGCAACCTAATGAATCTCTAGAAAATGTATGAAGCTTACGGGGTTGTCGGTTAAATCTCCTCTCGGTCTCATTAACCTAAAGATATTCAAGTGTTCAAAGAATTGTTTATCTCTCGATCTCATAACTCACAATGCATCCTGAAGTGTAAGGGAATGCAAGAAACGACCTAATGATATTGACTTTAACTCAAGATAGCAAGAATTACCAAGTTATCTAAGGTTAATTCACTCTCGTGCAACTAAGTCCCTAAAACTCAACAATCAAGACTATATGATAATCTATCTCCTCTCGGTCTCAAGATTAGTTAGCTTACTGATTTTAAACCAATTAAGTTACCTAATTCTATGGTGATCTACGTCTAGAATCAATCACAAATTAATCAAAACACAAGGTCAAGATTAAAACATGCAAACCTTAATCAAAAAGTACAAAACTAATCAATCAAAGCATACATGGAACATGGCAAGCATAAATCATTACAAAGCAGCAAACTTTAACATCAAAATCAACAAAGCAAAAGGTTTTTACTTGAACATCAACCAATCAACAAGAATCCACTACCCGAAAATTAACAATTCAACCAATATTCATCCTAAATCTTGATAGTTTACGAAATTAGCTACTCATGTTCTTAAAACAGAAATAAAAACAAGTTCCAGCAGCAAACATCGCTTAAAAACAGGTTTCAAACAAAGAATAAGATAAACAAATTGAATTAGAAGTGAACTAAACCGAAAAGCTCATCAAAATCTTGATTCTCTTGCCCCAAAAGCTCCTCCAAAGTGATTTTCGTTCGTATTCTACTGCTCCTTTTCGTCCAAAAAGTCTGCTCCTCAAATTTCTCGCAAGATGTGTTTAAATATGTGAAAACTAGGGTTTTGGCCGTCTTTGAACGATGCGGCCCGCATCGTTGAGATGATGCGGGCCTCTTTGGCTAAAAATCCCCAATTTCTTCTTTAAAACTTCACTTCTTCATTCTTCTTGCACGGGTCACGGTTTTTCCTCCTTTTTCTTCCGTTTATCATCTTTTCCTACAAAGTTCATCAAACAAATCATTAATTCCTATTTCTCATCGTTTTTGATATAAAAACGTCTAAATGTGGTTATATTTTCAATGAAAAACAAGATGTGTTTTCAACACATCAAAGGTTCATCTTTAGTCTCCTTAACGGCCTCAGTAGCCGTCTTTTCCACCTTCTTTGCACCCTTCACAGACATGGTGCCCGCTCGTATATGATTCTCGGTGAGTTGAGCGGTGATAGTGATGGCTTCCTCCAAGGTTGTGGGTCGGCTACCCACCACAGCATCTTGAATTTGGGGTGGTACACCCTTTATGAACTTCTCAATATTGCGGGGGACATTGTCGACCATATGTGGCAGTAGTAAACTCAACTCATGATGCCTAGTTGAGTAGGCCAAATGGTCACCACCATCTTGCTTCATGTTCCAGAATTCTTCTTCCAACTTTTGCAATTCACTTCTCGGGCAGAACTTCGCTATGGCGATGTTCTTGAATTCATCCCAAGAGAGTGTCAATATAGCATCAGCTCCTCGGTTTCTCTTCTCGCTATTCCACCAGGTAAGTGCCCTTTGTTGAAACATACTAGTGGCATAACGGACTTTGAGTGCCTCGGGACACTCACAATTGACAAAAGTGTTCTCCATGCTTTCGAACCACTCAAGAAGACCAGTGGCTCCTTCCTTGCCACTAAAACTAGTGGGATTGCAAGAGCTAAAGTGCTTGAAAGTGCAAGACTGGTTGTTACGGCCTTGGTTTGCACTATTTTCCCCTTGGTCGTTGCTGTTGTTCGTGACGTTGGCGATCATAGTGCTGCTGAGTTCAGCCATCATATTCGGGATGACCGCAGCCATTTGCCGGGTAATCATGGCGGCAAGTTTACGGTCGGATCTTCTTCGGTTTCCGAGATGGCGAGACATACTGGAAAATACGAATTAGATTAGGAACGGGTAAAAGGACAATAAGGATAGACAATTAAAGTAAGAATTATGAATTATACGGAATGTTTCCAGTCGGTAACGCATCACCGTTTGGAAACATTGACACGTCAAGGTAAATTGACCCATTTGCCTTAGAAACTTGTGTGTTGACCATAGTTTATCACTCATCCCAGAAATCCCCAGGTAAGCGTAACTAGTCCCGTAGGATTTATACAAAACGCTTACCTTAGCCCGAAGGCTTTTTGCCAGGAAATCTAGAATACAGGTGTCTATGTGTCACATAATATTTCTTAGGTTCATGAAATCAAAACCTTGATGAGATTTATATAGATTAGACATAACGTCTAAAGATCCAAGTCATAAGCATAAGTATACGATTCCACGTGTCGTCAAGAATAAGATTAAGAGGTTTCATGTTCGGGGAGAGTCAAAGAGTCAAATATAAGTTTTGGGAGACATGTAGAAATGTTTAGGCAATCCTATGCTAAGGCATCAAATTGCACATAAGGGGACATAGCATTATGTAGCATGTAAAGCATATAATTTACAAGATAGAAATATAATTCTATAAGGTTCATGCATATGTTATAGTCTAGGTCACCAAACCTAAATCCCTATAGTTATGGGCTCTGATACCAATCTGTCACACCCCAACCTTGACGGTGGAATCGTCGAGGTGTGAGGGATAAGATTGTTCACAGCCACATAACGCTATGTTAAAATATAGAATGCCATTAATAAATTGTTTTCGAACATCACATACATCAATGTCTCAAAATAAATCAAACGAAAACAAGAATCCAATTGTCTTTATTAAGCCTAGGTCCATGTTCTAGGTTTAAGCATTCCTTCAATCATTGCTTAATTTCAGTTTCCCGCCCGTAACCCCACATACATCACATACATCAAGATTTTTGATTTCATAAACCAAAGAACTAGTGTGGTACATAGACACCTGTATTCTGGATTTTCTGGCAAAAGGCCCTCGGGCTAAGGTAAGCATTTGCATAAATCCTACGGGACCAGTTATGCTTACCTGGGGATTTTCGGGATGAGTGATAAACTATGACCAACATACACGAGTTTCTGAGGTGAATGGGTCAATTCATCTTGACGTGTCAACGTTTCCAAATGGTGATGCGTCACCAAATGGAATCATTCCGTATAATTCATGATTCTTACCTTAATTGCCCACCCTTATTATCCTTTAACCGATCCTAACCCAATTTGTATTTTTCCAGCATGTCTCGTTACCACGGAATGAACTCAGCAGCACTATGATCGCAAACGTCACGAACAACAGCAATGGCCAAGGGGAAAATAGTGCGAACCAACGGCGTAACAACCAGTCTTGCACCTTCAAGCACTTTAGTTCATGCAAGCCTCCCAGTTATAGTGGCAAGGAAGGTGCCACCGGTCTCTTAGAGTGGTTTGAAGGGATGGAGAACACCTTCGTCAACTGTGAGTGCCCCGAAGCACTCAAAGTAAGGTATGCCACCAGTATGCTACAGCAACGGCCTTAACATGGTGGAACAGTGAAAAGAGGAACCGAGGCCCCGATGCAATCTTGGCTTTAACTTGGGAGGAATTCAAAAACATAGCCATAGCCAAGTTTTGCCCGAGGAGTGAAATCCAGAAACTGGAAGAGGAATTCTGGAATTTGAAACAGGATGACGGGAACCATCTGGCATATTCTACCCGTCATCATGAACTAAGCATACTGCTGCCACACATGGTGGATACTGTTTCCCGAAACGTGGAAAAATTTATTAAGGGTGTGCCGCCTCAGATTCAGGATGCCGTTGTGGGTAGCCGACCCGCAACTTTGGAAGAAGCCATCACTATCACGGCACAGCTGACGGAGAACCACATCCGAGCGGGCACTATGTCCGCAAAGGGTGCCAAGAAGACTGAGAAGACGACCTCCGAGGAGGTTAAGGAGGTCAAGCCTGATAACAAGAAACGGAAGTTTGTACCGGCACGGAACTACGCCGTGGCTGCTCCTAAACCGCCCCAAAGACAGTGCACTACCGGGGCTACACCGGCCGCACAAGTGCCCGTGGCAAGGGCTTATGCAGGCCCTCTACCTATGTGCAACACGTGTAGGTACCATCATCCGGGAAACCTTCCGTGTCGCATCTGCACACTATGTGGCAAGTACGGGCACCTTGTGGCAACGTGTCGCCGAGCATTGGGAAACGCAGTGACGGAACCAAATCGGGTCTGCTACAACTGTGGAGAACCAGGTCACTACCGACCCCAGTGCCCTCGTCTTGTGGGCAATGTTCCACAAGCTCGTGGACGTGCTTTCAACATCAACGCGAACCAAGCTCAAGCGAACAACGAGGTGGTGAACGGTACGTAAAAAAAAATTGCAACCCTATCTCCATAGAATTTCTCTTAAAATTCCTTACTTGTGTCCTTAAGTGCCTTTAAAACCTATACAGGTATGTTTCTTATTAATGACACCTATGCATACGTATTATTTGATTCGGGCGCCGATAGAAGTTTCGTTTCCTTAGAGTTCGAGCCGACACTTTCTAAACCTCGCTCAAATCTAGAGAGACCTCTCACCGTCGAAGTTGCTGATGGAGAACCCATCACCGTCGACGTGGTTATCCGCGATTGTCTAATGTGTCTCGACGACCATAAGTTTCTTATCGACCTTATTCCTATGAAACTCGGGAGTTTCGTCGTCATTATTGGCATGGATTGGTTATCTAAGAACCATGCCGAGATCATTTGCTTCGAGAAGTGCATTCGCATGCCCTTACCCTCCGGGGGTACGTTGAAGGTGTTCGGTGAACGGTCCTCCAAAGGTCTCAAGCTTATGTCATGTACTAAGGCTCAGAAATGCCTAAGTAAGAGTTATCCGGCATTCTTGGCCTATGTAGTCAACACCAAAGCCAAGGAGAAGGAACTCAAAGATGTTCCAGTTGTACGAGAATTCCCTGAGGTCTTTCCCGATGATATTAGCGGGTTACCTCCCGTACGCGAAGTAGAATTTAAAATCGACTTGATTCCGGGAGCAAGCCCCGCGGCTAAATCACCTTACCGACTCGCACCATCGGAAATGCAAGAACTCTCTAGCCAACTCAAGGAATTATCCGAGAAGGGGTTTATCCGCCCTAGTTCTTCTCCTTGGGGTGCACCTGTCTTATTTGTGAAGAAGAAAGATGGGTCTTTCCGCATGTGTATCGATTACTGGGAGCTTAACAAGTTGACTATCAAGAACCGGTATCCTCTTCCTCGTATCGACGATCTTTTCGACCAACTTCAAGGAGCTGCGATCTTTTCAAAAATCGACTTGCGTTCGGGTTATCATCAACTGCGAGTCCACGACGACGATATCCCAAAGACTGCATTCCGCACCCGGTATGGGCATTACGAGTTCATGGTTATGCCTTTCGGCTTAACCAATGCTCCAGCGGTCTTCATGGATCTTATGAATCGGGTGTGCAAGCCATACCTAGACAAGTTCGTCATCGTTTTCATTGACGACATTCTTATTTATTCCAAGTCTCGCTCCGATCATGAACTTCATCTTCGTCAAATCCTCGAACTGTTGAAGAAGGAACAACTGTACGCGAAATTCTCGAAATGTGAGTTTTGGCTTGAAGAAGTACAGTTCTTAGGGCACGTTGTGAATAGTCAAGGAATTCACGTCGACCCTGCGAAGGTTGAAGCCGTAAAGAATTGGAGTGCTCCCACAACTCCGACGGAAGTTTGATCGTTTCTTGGTCTAGCCGGGTATTACCGGCGATTTATTGCCAACTTCTCAAAAATCGCAAAGCCACTCACGTCCTTGACTCAGAAGAATAAGCCTTTCGAGTGGAAAGCCGAGCAAGAAGAGGCGTTTGAGACATTGAAGCACAGGTTGTGCAATGCTCCTATTCTGACGCTACCGGATGGGAATGACGACTTCACGGTATACTGCGACGCGTCGAAACAAGGCCTTGGTTGTGTTCTCATGCAACGGGGAAAAGTCATCGCATATGCCTCGAGACAATTGAAGGTTCACGAGGTAAATTATACGACGCACGATCTCGAGCTCGGAGCGGTGGTCTTTGCTTTAAAAATCTGGAGACACTATCTATACGGCACTCAATGTATAGTCTACACGGACCACAAGAGCCTCCAACACGTTTTCAATCAGAAGGACCTCAATATGAGGCAACGTCGTTGGGTGGAACTAATTAGCGACTACGATTGCGATATCCGCTACCATCCCGGCAAGGCAAATGTCGTAGCCGATGCATTGAGTCGAAAGACGCATCAAAAGATGGTTTCCGTTCAAGAGATTCGCGACCGACGCCAATGGTTTGATACATTGGGAGAGTTTGATACTGACTCGATGTCAACAATGCTACGGTGTTATTGCAGAACTTAAGGATCGATTGTGACATCGAGGCGAGTATTCGAGAAGCACAGCAAGCGGTGCAAACCGAAGGGAGTATGAAGTAAGAGCTCGAGCCAAATCTCTCAGCCCAATTGGAAACAAGAGCCAATGGGTTAATGTATTTCGCAAACCGAATCTGGATTCCCAAACGCAATAACCTTCGGGCTTCTATCATGAACGAAGCACATCGGACTCGTTATTCTATTCACCCGGGCTCCGATAAGATGTACATGGACTTACGGAGTCAATATTGGTGGCCCGGGATGAAACGAGACATAGCAACCTATGTTGCTAAATGCCTTACATGCACGAAGGTTAAAGCGGAGCATCAACGTCCAAGTGGATTACTCGAACAACCTGAAATTCCCATGTGGAAGTGGGAACATATATCCATGGATTTCATAACTAAGCTACCTCGGACATCTCGCGGGCACGATAGCATATGGGTAATCGTCGACCGATTGACCAAGTCGGCACATTTTATACCCATACGCGACACATATAAGACATCAAGGTTAGCCCGGATTTACATCGACGAGATCGTAAGCCGTCATGGTGTGCCTCTTCATATTATATCCGACCGAGACGCTCGATTCACTTCTCACTTCTGGTCTACTATGCAAGAACTTCTGGGCACACAATTGGATTTAAGCACGGCTTACCATCCCCAAACCGATGGCCAAACTGAGCGGACAATCCAAACTCTGGAAGACCTGTTGCGTCTGTGTGTCCTTGACTTTGGTGGCGACTGGGATACGCACCTACCGCTCGCAGAATTCTCCTACAACAACAGTTACCACTCAAGCATCCAAATGGCACCGTTCGAAGCACTTTACGGTCATAAGTGTCGTTCACCAATCTGCTGGACCGACATTGGCGAGAATCTTATCACCGGTCCCGAGCTCATACAAGAGACGACCGACAAAGTCGCTATCATCCGCAAGAACCTGGAAGTGGCCAGGAGTCGACAGAAGAGCTACGCGGACAAACGTCGCAAGCCACTGGAATTCCAAGTTGGGGAGATGGTCCTTCTCAAGGTCTCACCGTGGAAGGGTGTGGTTCGCTTTGGAAGGAAAGGCAAGTTAGCTCCAAGGTTTGTAGGGCCTTTCAAGGTTCTGAAAAGGATCGGGAAAGTGGCCTACAAACTAGAACTACCCTCCGACCTTAGTGGGATTCACCCTGTCTTCCACGTCTCGAATCTGAGGAAGTGTCTCGCCGACGATAATTTGCATGTGCCATTGGAAGACATTCAGATCGACAAGTCACTACACTTCGTTGAGAAACCCGTCGAAATCATGGATCGCATTATGAAGAAGACTAGGACCTCTACGACCCCAATTGTAAAGGTTCGATGGGAGAACAAACGAGGAGCGGAATTCACTTGGGAGCGTGAAGAACATATGAAGAAGACTTACCCTTCCTTATTCTTGTAACCCTTTTTTATTCTTAATTTCGGGACGAAATTCTTTTAAGTTGGAGAGACTGTAACATCCTGTATTTTTGCTTATTTTATTTATGCAATTTTATAACATCCTTAGTAATTTTTTTTATATATATAATAATACTAGCAATAAAAATAATAGATAATAATAATAATAATAATAATAATAATAGTAATAATAATAATAATGAAAGTAATAATAATAATAACAACAACAACAACAATAATAATAATAATAATAATAATAATAATAATAATAATAATAATAACAATAACAAGAATTAAAATACAGGGGGCTATTTTGTCATTTTAAAAACTTTGAGTGAAGATTAATTTATAAAATAACACAACTTGAAAGACCAGGGACCATTTGTGTAAACTTCCCAAACCCACCCCCCTTTTTACCCCGCTTTCCCGGCGAGCTCTCCGGCGAGCTCCGGCGAAGCCCCGAAACCCCATTTCAAACCGATTTGACCCAAATTAAACCCCCAAACCCCTCGGCCTCACGATTCAAACCCGAGCCATTGTTTAATTTCAGTTTCCCGCTCGTACCCTTTCCAAATCAAAACCGAATCAAAACCGTGATGAACTCCAACTCGAATCCCGTCCAGGTACACGAATTAAATCAAATTAAATCATTCTAAACTTAAAACGCGGTCGAAACAATCAATCAATCAATTTTAATTTCACGATTACAGCTCGAATCTCTCAAATTTGGTAAACGGGAACGCGGTTTCAAAATCAAACGAGTTAAGCTCGAATACGTGAAATCAAAGCTATATATTGTGGCCTTTCGGTTCATTGTGGAGTTCCTAAACTCCCTGAACCTCCAATTTCACCAAAAACCTTCTCGATCAAAAAGCCCCAATTCGCGAGCACCCGAAGCTGAGTCGATCTTGAAATCACTCAAAGCTTAATCGAAACAGGTAATTAGAACCTGTTATTGACTCAATTTGGTCCAGGGATCAAAAGCCCCATGATGATTCGGGTGTTTAACATCGAATCGGAGGTCAATTTTGACCCTGTTGAACCTAGGGTTCATACAATTTGGGGGAAACCAGAGAGGCAGAGCTTAAACTCAATACAAACCAAAGTGAAACCAAGGCCTTGGCCCTGGTTCACTGGTCTCTGCGCTCCACCTTACAAGGGAGCCCCGGGTTCGACCCCGGGCAGCCCCTTTCCCCCTTTTTCTTTTCATTTTCTGATTTTTTCCTTCTTTTCTTCATTTCTTTTTAATTATTAAACCTTTTTAAATTCTGAAAATTTCTAAAATTAATTTTATAAAATGCAGATTAATTTTCACATTTTTGTTTAATTAAATTGTGACTAAATTAATTTTTATAAAATACTTTTGTATTTATAAATACATTATTTTAGTTTTAAAAAACACAAAAGAAATGAGTAAACATAATACTTGTATATGTATATATATATTTTTAAATAATTAAATTGTTTAGTTATTTATACCTATATATATATATATATTTTTTTTTATATTGTTCTTTTAGTAATTAAATCACTTAGTATGATTATACAATGTTATAATTGTTTAGTATATATATTTATATATATATTCAAACAATTTAATTGTTTAGTTACTTATATATATATATATATATATATATATATATTATACATAGTTCTTTTAATAGCTAAATCATTTATATTGATTATTATACACAATATTATAATTGTTTAGTATATATATTTATACGTATATTCAAACAATTAAATTGTTTAATTACTTATACCTATAAATATATATATATTTATATAGTTCCTAATAATAGCTAAATCACTATTATATACAATACTTATAAACCAGTCTAACGTACAATTTAATCAAGTTTTATTTATTATTTCTCTTACGCGCTAACAATTGATTATACCAAGTATAATCCATTCGTTCCATTTAACCGATCACGTTATTAACATGTAATAGATACGAATAATTATTAAATCCTATTAGACCTACAATTAATCATCAAACAAATTATAACGCGCTATTTTACTTCGTTTAGGTGCGTTGTGACGTTTGTGTTGGAAATCTTATCCGTGGTTATTCTTATTACATCTACAAGCCTCCTTTATTAAACACGTGAGTTCTTATGCCCCGCTTTACGATTATTTCACGTCTTTCGGGGTGAAACATGTTGCTTATACAAACTTACACATACACGCTTTGATACTTATTACACACGTGCAATTCTTTACATAGTCATGGTTGTTTGGATATGTTAAGTATTATATGAGATGTGACATACGTGTGCAATCATTAACTATTGCTAGCCTAGCGAAGTCTTAGATCTTTGGGCCTGACAAGCCTATTTGGTGCTAAAGTCGATGTATTGCCGACTCCTAGGAGCCGTATGCTTGTGCACTAGGGAACCAAATACACTTAGCTAATCATGCTTATTCATATTATTCAGTCAAGGCTTGATTGTAACTATGCATGTTCTATATACTTGCTATCTTGTGACCATTGACTAGAATTGCCACATTTTGTATACTTATTGTATTTAAAACCATGAGAATTCACCAACTAGTTAGTTGACTTTATTTTCAACATGTTTCAGGTAATGTGCAAGCTTAGCAATGATTGAAGGAATGCTTAAACCTAGAACATGGACCTAGGCTTAATAAAGACAATTGGATTCTTGTTTTCGTTTGACTTATTTTGAGACATTGATGTATGTGATGTTCGAAAACAATTTATTAATGGCATTCTATATTTTAACATAGCGTTATGTGGCTGTGAACAATCTTAACCCTCACACCTCGACGTTTCCGCCGTCAAGGTTGGGGTGTGACATTATGAATTAAGGAACAAGATCGCTGCTACCCGCCAAGATGGAAGCACCATTTCGTCATACTATACAAAGTTCCGGTCCTTGTGGGATGAGAATCAATCTGTTTTTCCCATGCCACGATGTACTTGTAATGGGTGCACGTGCGAAGTTGGAAAATGTTTGATTGGACACCAAGAAAAAGAAAGATTATACGAGTTCCTCATGGGGCTGGATGCTGAATTTGCCGTCATTAAAACTCAGATCTTGGCCACCAAACCAACGCCGGGGCTCGGCACAGCTTATCATCTAGTCGCTGAAGATGAACGACAAAAACACATCACCGAAGACAAGCGTCCGACTGTTGAAGCTGCTGCCTTTAAGGCTTTTGTTTCTCAAAACTCGACACATCAGAAGGCAAAGGGATATTCTAAGGCAACAAAACAAGAGGAGGTACAACATTGCACACACTGTGGTTGAGATGGTCATAGTAGGGAGGGTTGTTTTAAACATATTGGGTATCCGGACGGGTGGGCAGGTAAAGCGAATAGGGATAAGCCGAAGCCGAAAGCTTCTTGTGTTGAAGGAAGCTCGAGTCCTATTCCCGGATTCATGACTGAGCAGTACAACGCCTTTCTAAAGCATTTTAAAGACAAAGCCGACATAGGTGATGAAGGAAACAATCGCGTTGTAAACATGACAGGTAGATTTAATGACGATGATGATTGGGTTGTTGATTCGGGAGCTACCGAACATACAACCTACTTGAGTGAGATCCTTGAAAATAAAAGAAAAGATAAACACTAGATCCCTGTGACTATCCCAAACGGCGATGCCATCCCGGTTGAAGGGAAAGGTGATTACACCTTGCCCGGGGGTACCAGGATTGAAGGGATACTACATGTGCCAAATTTCACTTGCAATTTGCTATCTGTTAGTCGCTTAACGAAGAACCTTCAATGCTCAATAACTTTTTTTCCTGACTTTTGTGTTATGCAGGGTCTCCGTTCGAGAAACTTGATTGGAGCGGGTAAGTGCAAGAGAGGTCTATACCGAATGGGGATGTTTGGGGAAGAAAGGAAAGCTATGGTGGTTACCGTTGAGAGATGGCATAAGAGGTTGGGTCACACATCTCAAGAAAAGCTTGCTAAAGTTGATTTTTTGAAAGGTGTTTCTTTTAATTTTAGAAATAATGTTTGTGATTCATGTTCTAAGGCTAAACACACAAGGTCTCATTTTCCTTTAAGTGAAATAAAGACAAAAGGATGTTTTGAACTTTTACATTGTGATGTGTGGGGCAAATACCGTGTTTCTTCTTTTTCGGGGGCGAATTATTTTTTAACCATTGTTGATGACTATAGTAGAAATACTTGGGTTTTTCTCATCAAATATAAAAGTGATGCTAGCACATGTTTGATGAATTTTTGCAATATGGTTAAAACACAATTTAGCAAATTGGTTAAAAGGATAAGATGCGATAATGGTGGAGAGTTCACATCAAATCTTTTGTTGAACTTTTACACCAACCAAGGTATCTTATTAGAAACTACTTGCCCTCACACTCCCCAACAAAACGGAGTTGTCGAGCGCAAGCATAGACATCTTCTTGACACGGCACGGGCTTTGCGTTTTGAGGCAAGATTACCAAAGAAATTCTGGGGGGAATGTGTTCTTACAGCCGCATACATCATTAATCGATTGCCCTCCAAGATCATTAATGATAAGACCCCATACGAGATATTACACAACCAAAAACCTGAATACGATCATATGAGGGTTTTTGGTTGTCTCACATATTTTTGGAGCATCGATACCAAAGGGGACAAGTTCGAAGAAAGGGGGAAACCAGGCATTTTTCTAGGATATCCACAAGGGGTTAAAGGCTACAAAATATTTGATATTGAGGATAAGAAAATGGTAGTGTCTCGCGATGTAAAGTTTCATGAAAATAATTTTGCCTTTCCTGATCAAAAACAAATCGAAAATGATAATGACATATTTACTCCTTTTATTATCCAAAATGTTGAAGCCCAACATCATGAGTTTGCCTCCATTGATAATCCTATTGTTGGGCCTGGACTTGGCCCAGAATGCAACCAAGAAGATATTAAGGGTCCAAGTGAAGTTGTTAGAAATAATCACAGTGGTTTGGATCTGGCCAAAGCGAGACACATACTCACCACAATGGGCTTGAAACAGGCCTATCAGAAACACGCACCGAGCGACCAAAAAAGACAGAGCTCCTCCCAAACACCTAAACGATTTTGTTGTGGATCTCCCCCCTTTGGTTGACCATGCACCCATCGCGCAACCAACTCAAGATACCTCGACGGTACATCCCTCCACACATTATATTTCCTATGAAAAATTTTCTTGTACTCACATGTCTTTTTTAGCGGCCATCACTACAAATGTTGAGCCGAAAAATTTTAAACAAGCCATGCAGGATCCCAAATGGGTTGAAGCCATGCAACAAGAGATTCAAGCTCTTGAAAAGAACAACACATGGACTATCGAATCTCTTCCAGAAGGAAAACGGGCTATTGACTCCAAATGGGTCTACAAGATCAAGTATAAACCGAATGGCGAAATTGAAAGATATAAGGCAAGACTTGTGGCAAGGGGTTTCACTCAAATTGAAGGTGAATATTTTCATGATACCTTTTCCCCCGTTGCAAAATTGGTCACCATTCGGACCTTACTAGCCGTTGCCACTAAAAAGGATTGGTTCATTCACCAACTCGACGTTAATAACGCCTTTCTTCATGGGGATCTTGATGAGGAAGAGAAAACGAGAACCGTGTATGTCGCCTACGCAAGTCTCTTTACGGCCTAAAACAAGCCTCTCGGAATTAGTACCAAAAGTTCACGAATGCCCTCATTGGTATTGGTTTCTCCACGTCCACAGCTGATCATTCCTTGTTCTTATACAACGACAAGGACATCTTCGTGTCTATTCTTATTTACGTGGATGACATCATCATGGTCGGGAACAACTCCGCTAAGATTCAAGAAATCAAAACTTGCTTACATGATCAATTTAGCATCAAAGACCTCGGTCCACTCAAGTACTTCTTGGGGATTAAGGTTGCTAAAACTTCTCGAGGCCTCGTTTTGAGTCAACAGAAATACACACTTAATATTTTAGAAGACAGTGGTATGGAGGGGTGTCGTCCAAGTTCTTTTCCTATTGAGCAGAATCTTAAACTTGGCATTGAAAAGAACGATCCCACAGTTGATGCTAGTTGTTATCGACGTCTTATTGGGCGATTACTTTACCTCCAAGCTACTCGTCCGGACATAGCATTCTCGGTTAACACCCTTAGCCAATTTGTGTCCGATCCTCGTCAAAGTCATATGGATGCTGTTACACATATCCTTCGATATTTAAAATCCACTCCGGGTCAAGGGATTCTTCTACCACAGGGAGAAGGTGAGAATTTGGTTGCATATTCCGACTCCGATTGGCTTGGTTGTCCGCTCACTAGGCGTTCACGGACCGGTTACATTGCTCTCCTTGGAGGTGCTCCCATTTCTTGGAAAACCAAGAAGCAATCCGTTGTCTCTAGGTCTTCCGCTGAGGCCGAATATCGGGCTATGGCTACTACTGTTAGTGAACTCATTTGGCTTCGATGGCTTTTACACGAGCTTGGCGTCTCCCAGACAGGACCTACCACACTCTTTTGTGACAACCAAGCTGCTCGTAATATCGCAAATAATCCTGTTTTTCATGAACGTAAAAAACATGTCGAGATGGACTGTTATTTTGTTCATGAACGCATATAAATGGTAAGAGAGCAAAATATAAATGTAAGCCATTTCTATCGTTCTGTACCTACTCCATCTTTGCATCAAGACTTGTAGCAAAATGAGATTTTTCTTGTCAAGTGATGAACAACATCCCCATATAATAGATAGTAACACCAACCTATATCAGCATATTATTAACATCCCATATAGTCAACAATCTTGATTAAAATAAACCTATTTCAAGTGTTTTCACATATATCTATACAAATTCAATAAAACTACAAAATATAAAAAAAGAATCAACATTAACAACCTAATCTGTCAATAATGATAATGGGTGATTACTGGAATTCTAGTTCATCAATATAACAACCTAAGATCAGTTACCCACAACACTCAATTGAATTCTTATAAAATTTAAAAGGTTTAGGGCTACTTCTGCTTCAATTTGATGTCTTCTAACAACCTGGGAGTACCATCACCTTCACCCAATTCTTCATTTTATTTTCTTTCAATTTACTCAATTTTGTTATTCCTTTCTCTATTTAATCTAGAAAAAAAGAAATTTTGTCTTGTAAAAGATTAAGCATGTTCACAACTAAGTGAGGAGAATGGGGTATCCACGAGCAAATCAAAAGATTTATTGCAGCAAGCAGGTCTGCACCCCTTTTAATTGCAAGTTAAAGTAAATAAAAAAATCTGAGCTTTTTGTAATGGAGTTGCCATAAGCCAAATTACTACTTGCAATGTTTTTGTATTACAACTGTAAATGTGAATGTTTGAAGATTAAATAGGTACACAAAATACGTCACTAAATCAACACAAAAAAAGTTAATCTAATTCAATCAAATCATTTATGAATACACAATTCCATGAAATCCATGTTCGAAGTTGCAGATCAAACTCGTAGTAGAACTCAATGTATGAAAATTAAAATTTAACTAATAAAACTCAAATCGATGAACTCTAATCCTACTAATATCATTGTAGACACATACCTTGATAATCGCCAGATGAAGAAGCAATGTGAGGAAGCACATTCGCAAGGCTGTTTAGATATACGAAAAGGAAATCAAAGTTCAGCCATCATCGATTCAAAGATTTGTGTTTAGGAAGTAGAATGAAATATTAGCGGAAGAATAATATATTGTTAGAAGGTTTTCGTACCAGTGAAGATGGAAGAATGATTTGGATCTTGGGTTTTGTTTGTGAAAGAATAAAAGGGGATGAGATAACCGGGTATTCTCATGGGTTAAAAGGGTCCGCGTGAAACATAAATATGGGTCAAGATTTAGGCGGGATTTGAAAATAAAAATGGTGTATGAGCTTGCCATGTGTCAAAATGGAGGTTTAAAAAATGACATGTGGCTCAAAAAACTTTGTTTTATTAGAGTTTATAGATACTTCTTATTGGTTTAGTACTTATCAATTCAAATTTTACCAAACAACCCCTAAGATCTGTGTTGTTACATTTTGTTCATATCCCACATCAGTTCTGTAGAAAACCAAAACAGTTTAGTTAAACTAATGTCTTAGATTTGCTCTAGAGATAATGAGATTGCTATTCTTTTACAATGTCACCCCTCAAAAATAGAGTTTGCTATTCTTTTACAGTGTCACCCCTCAAAAAGAGTTTGCTATTCTTTCACAAGGTCACCCCTCAAAAATAAAACAAGTACAAAACAAACCCTCTATCTTATTTTTTTTGAAAGGTGAACTTCATTAACAAACCCTCTATCTTATTCACCCTTATTTCAACGTTTGAGTCTTCACAAGTGAGAGGCTTTGTAGGTTTTGAGTCCGACGAGACACACATAAACACATCACCAGTCACCATCTTCAACCGGCTAAACAGACACACACAAACCCAGTGATTTAGGGTTGGAAGTTCGAACCAAGATTCTATTTTGTTTGAAAGTCTCGGTTTTCGGCTTGAATCGAGGTTTGATTTTCTATTTATATGTTTAAATCAATGTCTTCTTCCTTCCCAGTTTTCAACTTTCGATTTTGTTTACAAGTTTCGGTTTTGATTCGTTCACTTATTTCATCTGAGGTTTTAACTTTCACCTAGGGTTTTAGGAAATAACTAGCTATTAAAGATGTAATTGTAGCTAATACACCTCATTTGTTGTATGATAGTTTGATGCGTATTGCTATAGTGATAACATTGCATTGTTGTTGTGATGATTCAATCCATTTTAATTAGTTGGGGTTTCAATAAGGTAGTTGCAAAGTTGTGTTGTGAACTATGGTTAAAGTTCTTGGGTGGTATGAATGTATGATACATTTTGTTAGAGCAATGCATGTATCTTCAAATATGTAATAACTATAATCATGTTATTCATGTATCTTAGCCCTTAGGACATTTGCTTACAGCTTTAAGATTCACAAGATTATTGAGTTGATTGTAGTTCTCATAGTCATAGAGTATAAAAAAGGGCGTACCCGGTCCGGGGAGGGGCCGGATCGCGAAGCGATCTGATGTACGCAACGTTTCCTTGCACAATTTTGTGCAAGAGGCTGTTTCCACGGCTAGAACCCATGACCTTAAGGTCACAAAGCAGCAACTTTACCAGTTGCTCCAAGGTCCGCCCTCACTCATAGAGTATATTGGTTAGAAAAATGCAAGGCATCACACTTCTGTTTGTTCTGGTTTTACAGAACCTTTAGTCCAAGACTTACAGTTCATTGAAGTTTCTTATATAGTTATACAGATACCAGCCAATTTAGGTTTCTTAAAAGTTTAGCTTGCATGTTTTGACGACATCTCACCGTCCATAACTAATGGTTTTTTAATGGTTCAGGTCGTCAGGACGGACTATTAACTCTGAGATCACAAGATTACAATACAAAAACAATGTCGATAGTTACTCGATCTAGGCGCATTTTCTCCATTATTCAGAAGAGCAGTAAGAATCCTCGCTTATATTCAAGTGAATCCGGGAATAGTCCCAATGAACCTATCATATCCTCCTCTATTCTCGGTAACCAGTCTACATCTTCAACACCACCACCCCCACCACCACCACCAGAAAGTGCAGCAGCTGGCAAAGCAGGTGGACAACCATGGAGTTTCCTTAAGTATACATTAATTGCAGCACTTACTGGAGGTGTTGCCACTGCTGGTTATGCAACCTATGGTATGCGTTTTCTCGACACATGTGAATATCATAAATTGCAAATTGTTTCTTGCAAAATCTTACATGCCTAGTAGTTGGCACACTACTACTCCATCTCATCATCTCTCTCACCCTAAATGAAAAGAGAGAATATACAAGAGAATTAACATCTATAACAGATAACAATTACGAGACTTGAACCAATGCATAGAACAAGATAACTACATGGGTGAATCTTTGCTAGTTTTTTGGATTTCGTTCCAGGTTTGCTATTAACAAATATTATATGACATAAGTTCATCATTGTGTCGGTTACTTGTTTGTATAATGATTGAGGTGGATGTTCAGTGTTCACCGATACACAGTACACTTGATGCAAATACTATGTTTGTCTTCTTTCCCTCTTCATGCGTATTAACCATGCACATATTCCTCGTTTGCAGCATACACTTTAGAAGAAGTTGATGAGAAGACAAAGGCTTTGCGTGCATCAGCAAAATTTTCTGTTGATGATGATATGTCTTCTTTTGATGTGCGTATGTCGTAGTATAATTCGATGTTTTACATGTATGAAGGTTTGACTGATATTTATGCAGTATATGATAATGAAGTTGCTTTTGACTGTATGGTAATAGATAGCATCAAGGGTAGATCTTAACATCATATAGATGTCTTGACACCCTTCTTTGCTATCTTCTTTTTTTCTCTCTTTTGTCTGCAGCTGGCAATAAGCTTGTTTGGACTAAGATAATATGAAATAAATGCTGCAGGATTGACGTATATGATAGTGGCATAGTGCTTCTTGATTTATTAACTCCGGACTTATCTATGTGTGTGGATGATTTGCCTTGGTTGTTTTACACCTGAAAATTGAAATCATGCTATGCTCAAGCATTAATTTGAAACTTGAGTAAACAGCCGTCAGTTATTGTTAGATCTTTTATATACAGTCATTAGCAACCTCAAATGGGATTTCCATGCTGTCCGATGGACGATATAAGGGCGCTGCTTAAATATGAGAGGGTGACATGTGAGCCTGAGGCCTATTAATGGGTGGACTGGATCCACCTAGGTGTGCTTTAGTATCCATGGTTTCTGCTTAGAAAATGCATGTGGTGATTATGCTTTGCTGATTGGTAACACTTTGATGCAATTAAACCATGTGGTTTTACAAAAGGTCTTACCGAAGCTGAAACCTTTTGAAGCAATTCCATGTAAGTTTGATAGGTAGAGATGAAATGGACTTGAAATGATTGATCGAGTTGTTGCAACAGATTTAGCTTGACGGGGAATTTTCTCGTTATATTAGTTCAAGGAATCTGGCACTAGCGTAACACCAGGAAAAAGTAGTGTTTTGGTGGTCGTAGTTTTGTAACAATTTAAATTTTTAAGGAATTTTGATCATTTATGCATGTAATGAGATGGAATTTTAGATAGTATAAAGCAAATTTTTTTTGACATTTATTATCACTCGATTGAACCATTTTAAACCACATATTTGCAAATATCAGGATACATCTTTGTTTCTTCATTAATCATTTTAGCAATCATATCTAGATCATTGAATGTGAAGTTTCAAGTTCTAACATATGTACATACCTTACATGCAGAAATTTCAAGCTATTCTAAAATCAGCTACAATGACAGGTTCGTTCGAGTGCTTTTTTCTTAAAATATGCTACATGTTCACTATTCTTAATTGTGTTGGGTCACTTGTCAACTGAACACAATATCTTGACCCTTTTGGCTTCATGAAGTTAACAATTAACAATCTGTAATCTTTTTCTTACACACACACACACACACTAGCTTATCAACTTATTGTGTGTGTGGTTTTGCTGCCCTTATGTTTCAGTGCCTGCCAAGCTAGTTGAGCTTTATTTGGATCTGCGTGCTTCTGCAGAAGAACACGTCCGAGTACGTATATATTATTCTTTTCAAACTTGTTTATCGTCACGTTAACCTCTTTCTTCAATTAGATTAAGTCACTGCTATTTTTTATTTTATTATTATTATTATTATTTATTAAAATTTTTTGCTAAATAACTTGATTTATTGCAGGGTTATACTGAACCCTCATCAGAGATGCTTCTTCCAGATTTACACCCACAAGAGCAGCATGTGTTCACATTGGTTCTGGATCTCAACGAAACTCTACTATATTCAGATTGGAAGGTGTGTAACAAATTTCATCAATGATTTTGTACTTTTACTCTTACTCCTTAACGTAGTGGGGTTTCTTGTTGACTATTTTCTTTTCTATCATGTACATGCTTAAAGCGTGATCGAGGTTGGAGAACATTTAAAAGGCCAGGAGTTGATGACTTTTTGGAACACCTAGCTCAATTTTATGAAATTATAGTGTATTCTGATCAGCAAGCTATGGTATATCATTTTATTACCCTCTCTCTCACTTTTGGGTTGTATTCCTCACAAACTCTAGCTTTTGTTTGTGTGCAGTATGTTGATCCTATTGTTGATAGATTAGATGGAAAGCACTGCATAAGGTATAGGCTATCAAGGGCTGCAACTAGATATCAAGATGGAAAGCACTATAGAGTATGCCATTGCATTTTTAATCTTTTGATAGATATCTTACATGGCGTTTGTTTTGAGCAGTATGCCTTTTTCGCAACTGGGATTTTTTTCCCCTGGTGGAGGTGCGAATGGGTGTGTCAGTTGGGCTGCTTAATGGGTAGTTCTCAAATACATGTTAAAATTAGAGGGGTTTGGTTCACCTGTAACAAGTGTGTCAAATATGAATTACAAAAATGTACTTATTCCTGTATCATGTAGTGATACAAGAGGTTTTATGTTTTAGAGGTAAACCGTAAACATTTAGTAAACTTCTACCGCTTGATCCTTTTCCTTTTAAGCTATTTTCAAAAAAAAAAAAAAAAACTACCTGTTAGGGGAGATAAAATGAACCTGAATGGCTGATACCAATTATAATCATTTGAGTTGAAACTAGTTTCCATCTGAATTGCTAAGCAACAAAAACTTGTTGATGGCGGGAATATTCACGAGGCACATGTCGTGGACGTTAAGTGAAATGTAGGGGCAGTGTTCCATTAAAGTATAAAGACATGTTATGAACTAAATGTATTATTGATCCTTAACCATTAAAAAGCCAGTATGAATTGATGCTTTCTTAAAAGTAGTTAATTTCTCAATCATACAACAATTGCAATATTTGACTTGACAAATAGTTAAGTAAATTAGATCTAACTACTTTTTAAAGATCTAAAGTAGACTTCAATTAGAAAACAACAAAAAATAGGTAAATTTAACATGATTTTGTTTTCTAGAAAAAGAAAATGTTTCAGATTTTCATGATCACCACATTTGTCACATAAAATGTATGATTGTTTGAAATGTTGTTTCTTCTTGTAGGATTTGTCAAAGCTTAACAGAGATCCTGCAAGGGTTTTGTATGTGAGTGGTAATGCTCTTGAGAGTTGCCTTCAGCCAGAGAACTGTGTACCAATAAAACCATGGAAATGTGAAGCTGATGACACAGCGCTTCTGGATCTAATACCATTCCTCGAATGTAAGCACTGGATTTTGCTAACAAGTTGACGTATCAATGATAACTGAATTTGATTCCACCTTTTACTGCAGATGTCGCACGTCATAGGCCTGCTGATATTCGACCCGTACTAGCTTCATATCAAGGACGTGATATAGCCAAAGAGTTCATTGAACGTTCTAAAGAACATCAGAGGTAAATTCTAGCAGTTTTTAATCGCCTTATAACCTCTTACAAGTTCTCTAATCCACTCGCTACCTACTTTAAAAAAATTCTAATGCACTCTCTCTGGCAAACTCAAAATTGATGTTTTTACTTGTTTTTTCTTTTTTTTCTTTTTTATTTAAGATATAGTTCATTTTTTCTTCTTAATAATTTGTAGTATTTGATATTAAAATAAATCTGAAGTATACACCTTCGTTCAGTTTTCCTGTCTACACTTCACTATAAATTTTGTGAAAACATTTTCTTGTGGTGAAATAAATTGGTAATATTTTTTATATAAAGTACATCCTTCCTCGAGATTTTCCACCAATGTTGTCTTAAAATACACGTTGTGATGATTCAGGAAAATGCAGGAGCAGAAGCAACAAGGGCGTCTGTGGCGACGCTGATTTGATGGTTTCTATGAGACATGATAAGTAAATCTGTTTTAGCAGATTTGATTTTAAAAATGATTACACCTATAAAGATTGTTGTTTCGTTCAGGCCGTATGATATATTATCAGGGGGATCTAGTTATTGTGATCTCGTTTCTTTCCATGACATTTTTGACCCCTCGAGAAGTTTTTAGAATAAATACTCGCGCATGTATCAGTTTTGGTTCTTCACCTGCATATTCTTTTGCATGTAGTTTTGTTTGTTTTTCTTCCCCATGAGTTTGTTTAATTATTTTGCCAGTTCAATTTGTACTTATACGATATCAATTTTATATGAGAATGAGATAGAAACTGATCCTGGTGAATCCCATATATATGGGAATCATTTTGTATTTTCTTGAACCCAAGCCAATCACATTTTGAGGGTTGCAGCAACATCGAGACTGACGTATACAGGTTTGTCTTGGCGTCAAAGGTAGGTCGGAGGTCTGTAAGAGAGTGAAAGCACAAGCTTGGCTTGAGGATCCTCGGCTGAGCTTGAGCTTGGCTTGAAGATTATTTGGCTAAGCTTGAGCTTGGCTTGATAGGTCAAGTAGTCTTCACGATACACGAACTCTTATTATACATGCTCAAGTTTAGCTACCACCAGACTTGATATGTTTGTGGCTGGTTTATGAGCTTTTTGAAATGACATCATCACAAAGATGAATTGAACTATAAGGGAGGTTTAACACGCCTGTCTTCCTGATCTGAAATTAAAACTTTCATGTCATGAAACACCCATGTATTGACAATTGGTCTAACCTAGTCACCCATTGATGTACAGTTTGTATTTTTTGACTCGCAAGAAAAAATAATTTCATTAGCTCATGTTTAGGCTTTTTAGCTACAACCGCACTCGATAATCTTTTCTACCTTTTAGTTTTGATGAAAAATTCAGTAGCTCCTGGATAAAATCAACCTCCATGTACGGACATCTGCACCAACTTTTTATCTTGGCTCAAATCGCCCCTGTAGAGGAGATGATTCACTACTAACATTCATTTTTCTGGTGGTTTTGTCTTTTAGATATCTATTTCTAGATATGATTGTGAGTGGTTTTCTTTTGATTTATTCGGGCAGATGAAATATTTTATCAGGAGTCTGTTTTTGAGCCAACACCTAATAAAGCTTCATATCAACATAAAGGTTTTGGTAGTATTATTTATTCGATTCCAGAGTCGGTTCAGGAAGATATACAACATGCAATGCCTACTGTTTCACCCACGAAAATTAAAAGAACTGGAAAACAATCAAAATTATTAAAAAGTATTTGTTTTAAATATAAGGAAGTTTTAAAGTTGGAACTAGAGAAAATATGTATGATTGAAAAGTTTGAAGGCAAAGTTGATGCTTCTAAAAATAATCGATTTGAAGCATAATCGATTTGAAGCATAATCGATTTGAAGCATCGTGTAAAGTCGTCAATTTTGAGTGACGTATCCGAGCTTATCCTTATAGTGATTCTAGTATGTTTCATGTTAGGTACTTTCATGATCAACACATTTGTTCAATGACTTAGAGTGATCCTTATATACGTCAAGCAAAAAAATGTTATTGGTCATGAATTTATACGCACACTTGAAGATAGTGAACAAGAGAAATGATGAAAGATCTTGGTTTTAAATGTAACATTGATATTTCTTACATGCAAGTTTGGTGTGAAAAAGCTTATGCATCGATGATATTGGCAGGATTTGCCAACAATTCATTCAGGTTATTATTAGTTTATTTCCATAATCTAGAAAAGACTAACCTGAAGACGTTGTTCATATTTTAACAGATGATAGTACTCGGTTTGAAATGTTTTATTGTTGCTACCGATGCTACTGGAAAGATAATACGAGCTGACCCTAGAAGCCCGCTCAGCCTACAAGTCGGCTCAGCGCCTCACTCGAGTCTTGTGCTGAGGAGACCCATAATGGCACTGGCTTAGCCTGTAACTTTGCACAAGATTATCGGCTAAATAAGTCTGAAAGCTAGCGTGTCTTACAGGCTGACTGACGTGTCTTACAAGCTGACTGACGTGTCTTACAAGCTGACTGACATGTCATACAAGCTTTCTTAGTCTGTAACTTTACACATGACGTATTCTGGTCGACCACGGTAGAATTATATGTTTCTATGCTTTTTTGCGTACTTAGTAGTTAGCCAGTATGCTGAAAATAGGCTAATTGTATGATAGGGACTGGATGAATCATCCATGACCACTAAAAATTCATAATCATTATGGAAAAAAATGATTAGCCATCACCATTTTGGTAAAATTCTCTATATTTTTAGGGTTTGTTTCGTATGGAGTAATGGAATGAATGAATGAGGGAAATGAATGAATGAAGGAAAGGAATGAATGAGAGAATGGAATGGATGAAAGAATGAAATAAATCATTTCATTCCATACTCTTGTTTGGTTACCCTTTAATAATGAAAATAATCATTACTTTGTGTTGTTTATTACGTATGAAAAAAACGAAAAAATAAAATGTGAAAGTAGTTATGGTGGTGATGGTGGCCGATGGAGCTTTCCGGCGGCGGTGGCGGCCAGTGGTGGCTCCCAGCCGCGGCAATAGCGGGTGGAGGCGCCGGGCGGAGGCGGTGGCCGGTGGGTGCCCCCGGCGGAGGCGGTGGCCGGTGGGTGCCCCCGGCGGCGGCGGTGGCCGGTGGAGGCCCCCGGCGGCGGCGGTGGCCGGTGGACGCCCCCGGCGGCGGCGGTGGCCGGTGGACGCCCCCGGCGGCGGCGGTGGCCGGTGGACGCCCCCGGCGGCGGCGGTGGCCGGTGGAGGCCCCCGCGGCGGCGGTGGCCGGTGGAGGCCCCCGGCGGCGGCGGTGCCCGGTGGAGGCCCCCGGCCGCGGCGGTGGCCGGTGGAGGCCCCCGGCGGCGGCGGTGGCCGGTCATGGTGGCTGGTCGTGGTGGCCGGTGGTGATTGTTGTGGTAGGTGAGTGGGTGGTGTTGTGATAGGTGAGTGGGTGGTGTTGGTGACAAGAAGGGATGGAATGAAAAAAAAGAAGGGGGCCTAGATGGAATGAATTTGAAGGAATAAAATCAATTATGTAATGGTTCATTCCATTACCTTTGCCAACCAAACATGTCTTTTTTCATTAACCCTCAATAATTTATTCCATTCCGTCATTCATTACTCCATAGCAAACGCTACCTTAATGTGGAAGACTAGGGGTCGTAATGCATAGACTGTTTGCTGATGTTATTCCTAAAACATTATAATAATCTTTCACTTTTGATCATTAATGCATATTAAAAGTATGTTTGGTTTTCCATTAAAAACAACTTTTTAATTTAATGGTTTTTTTAACAAGTCAATAAATTAATAAGTTGCTTGGCTTGAGGAAAAAACTTTTTTGTTTTAGTTATTTTGGTATAGGTTAAAAAATTATTTTCTAAAAGTCACAAAAACCATATTTTTTGTTCTTTTTTTTAACTAATTGGTTATTTTCACCACAAAAGTTATTCCAAACATTTTTTTAAAAAGTTATTTTCAAAAAATCATAAGTTAATAATAAAAATAGCATTTAAAGTTAATAAGCAATCCCACACATACTTATGTTGAGGAAAACTATTTGTCATTGTTCTTGTTACTATGCTTGATTAGCATGTGCTACAATCACGTAAAATGGCATTTTTGTAGTTGTTAGAATGTTTGATGTATGTTAGATGAAATTTGTATTCATGATGGAATTTACTAGTTTTTTTATCGGCGAACACACACATTCTCCACTTCTATATCTACTCTACTATTAATATTGCTATACTTACACTTTACAAGATTTAAACATACAATTTTTTGATTGGAAAACATATCACTTTACAAGTAGGATGTCTCTTAAAAAGGAAACTTCTTGATAAACTTTATATTCCATATTGTACCATGATCATGTGCATCAGTGAATTTTAGGGTTTTTTTATTTTTATTTTTATTTTTATTTTCTTGGTTTCCTTGGTTTTGTAATAGGCTAAATGTTAATGGTGTGTAAAAATTGCTAAACTCATATAGTCCAATACATTTAATTTGCGTTCCTAAGTTTTAACCAAATCAAGTTTTCTAGAAGTGAACACTAAACTAAAATCATACTAAGTAGTGACTAAGCGGTCAGTAAAAATTGGTGTTCATTTTGATGATAGATCATGAGTAGCAATCTACTTCCTATTGACAGATTCAATCATAAATACTACAAATTTATTTACATAACACTTACTATTATCTTACTATTATTAATTACTAATTTTTCAATAAATACTAATTTTTATAAAAATAAAATTTACTTACAAAAAAAAGAAAAAGGAAAACAAAGCCATACCATACCAAAAACCTTATTCCAAATTCCAACCATTATCAGCATATGTAATTCTAAAATCATTGTGTTCTGTCTTTAACTCCATACTTAAATCTATATCGCCTTCAACGCTACTCCATGCAAATTATGTGCACAATCACATCCTGAATTTCCCAATGCTTAGATTCTACGTTCGAACTCGCATCGTAGGCTTGTACACCATGCAATCAAAGCTGTACCATTCCCATTTCATACCTAGTTACGTGTTCGAGCTCACCATGTCGGAGGAACCCGACTAGAGGTAACAGGTGAAGGCATGTTTTTGATATTGATATCAACCGGGTACAATCTATATTCGACATCATGTTCTTTAAAGATTCGGATCATTTCATCGATCACTGCACCTTTTCGTATGTACCTCTCTCCCATGTCTTGAAAGTTTATTTTATGTCTCCACCAAATGTGCATCTTGATCGTGTTCATCTCCCACAATGTCAGTGAAACCACAGTTATACCGTTTGGATAATAGTGATCCTTCTTGCCTTCGATGAAGCTGTCAAAAACCCGAATCAAGTTACACTCAAAACAATTTTATGATGATCAAGAACCAGTAGAAAAGGGCCTATTTTAAAAAGAGATAACTTAGGCTGTGTTGAAGTTACGGGGCCATAAGTAATAGATAGAAACGTCTTGACGGGCCAGATCACATGACAACCAGCCATAGGAGTTTTGCCCCAACTGGCAGACCCAAATTCTATCATCTAGGCCCGATTTTGAAGTCAAAGATTTTCCCAAATTTAAGATTTTTAGCAATCTTTATTTATTTCCTTTTGGTATTGTAAAAATTAACGGATGAATAGTAGATTTTAGTAATTCTAGTGTTTATTTAAGAGGTCAATTTCAGTTTTTGAATTTTGGCTTGATCTGTCATATATTGATTTGTCAAATTTTGATTCACTTTGAGCATTCAATAATATAATACTTTTAAAATGTCCTAAAACATCATTTTCTATGTTTATTCGCTTTCGCTGTGTGTCATGATATTTGTCAAGAATTATACAGAAGACAGGTTTCTTACCTGATTATTCTTTGTTTCATGACAGCTAAAGTTTCAGCAGGAGTGGTGATATGGACGAAGAAATCAATCGAATCCCACATGTCAGGACTCCGGTAATGGTTGCTGATGGCTCGGGTTGAGAGAGTACTGTTTGGAAAATAAACCTTCTCGTTGTCCCATTTCAAGAACACAGTTGTTAAGATATTCATCTCTTCTACTATCATCTACAAACAATTAAAGATTCAGAAAACATGCTATGGATTTGATGCAGAAGTTTTCAAACTGTTTTTAGTACCTGAACACCATCAATCTCACAGCGATCACCCACGTCAAAAGGGTGCATGACAAACAAGAAGATTATGGCCTCGAATATGGTCTTGCAGGTATTGCCGAAGATAAAAGCCACCACAACGATCTGGGAGCTAATAAAAACTAGAAATTTGCTTGTTGCTATGTTCAGTATCAAAAGGCAAATAACCACAATAATGATGCCAACCAACACATTCACCATTTGGTGCAGTTTGTTGACTGCTGTTTTTGTATCGTTTAGAGTCAAGGCAAGTGCTTTTCGTTCTCTGAATGCATTAACCTGAAGATTATTATATAAAAATGCAACATATAGTTCACTAGTTGTAAGCAAATAATCAATTGATCAATCATAGATTTTGAGGTTTTCTGATTAAAAATCTTACCACCCATGCTTTCAAAGCTGCCTTGCTAACTTTTTCATCTCCAGGTGATCCTACCAAAAGAGACATTGTTTTAACAGCCTGATCTTCTCTCAAGAACCGCATTAGATCGTTAAGATAGATGAACCTACAAACATCAAACTTCCAATTCTAGAATCTCAATCATGTAATATGATCATTAAATCATGAGTAAATGTGTTTTGAAATGGATATAAAATCATACTTGGAGCCAGCCTTGGCCACATTCATGAAAATCTTTCGTGCTGCTCGTTTGGCTTCAATTTCGCTTCTGATTTGTGTCACCGACTCATCTTCTTGTGTACTCATGTCATGCAACTGCTCATCTAGTGTGCTCAATGTCCCTAGACGAACGATTCTCATCAATCTTTTCATGTTCCAAGCAGATACATTTTTGGGGTTAAGCCGATGCAGATGATCTATCGATATGCCCTGCTCCTTCTCATCAATCTTGATGGCAGGAGCAGGCTTCTGTAACCTTCCACTCCCGATCACCCTCCCGCTCTTTGTCGGAAACACATTTTCCCCAAGTTCTGGAGGCATGTTAGCACCTGCATTCTGCAGTCTGTTAATTTCTGCCATTGTTTTCTCTTCTTCTATTATGTGATTCTGGATCTCAACCAACGGTGGACCCGAGAGGGTTTCAATCACATACTGGTTGAACAAAGCTTCTTGAATCCGATCAAAGAACTTCTTGACATGAAATGACGACGCGAGTACCTTAACCATCAGGGTTTTAACAAGCCACAATGAAGTAGCCACAAGCATACACACCATCAATTTGTTCAAGACCCTGAGGAACCTGTTATGACCCTCAACTTTCTCATCAAACATGTAATGCCAAGCAATTAGAACCAAACCTAACCAAATACAGTTCTGCACCGGCTTCCTGATCCCATACACAAAATACAGAACTCGTTTGCGCAGAAGGAAGTTTCTCTCGATAAAGAAGACGATAAACCTTATACCCCAACCTGAAACCAATCTACCACATATTAAAACCAGCACTAAAACCTCCCATTCCCAAATGTGCAGTCCCCTAACTACCTTTTGCTTCCAGTTTTTGATCAAAAGAGTGCAAATCAAAGCTGACAAAATCGAAATGAGGCTAATCCATTGGATCAGCGTCAATGCATCGAGTTTCGCCCGTTTGAAATCATCTGGATTATCTTCCTCATACAATGAATCATCTTCTTCCTCAATTTCACCTCTAGCCTGTATCCCTGATCGTGCTAATAACACACCTGATTTGTACTGTCCTGACTTACCAGCTGGACCTGATAATGGAACCTCAACTTCAACCTCCGGTGGATCAAACAATCTCGATTGATGAGTTTTGGTTCGCATGATAGTGGCTCTCCGTTGAAACGACGTGCATTTCAAAACCTCACATCCGCCTTTGTCATCGCACGCACGGCTTAGATTGTGCAGATTATTCGATTTCCGTCTGATTTGATGTTGCTCCGGTAATCGAATGTCATCTAATTCATCCTCATCTGACGATTCTGTATCGTGATGTTCGTTCTCCGGCACAATATCGACTACTTTAGACGATTGATGAGGCTGTTGAAACGAAACTTTCAAATCTCTCGAGTTCGGAACCCTAACATTCGGATTAACGCTTCCGCTATTGATCGTACCTTTAACCGGACTTTCTGGAGATTTCTGATTCGCAGCATTGCCGGAATTACTTCCGTGACGAAGCTCTTCCATCTCCAAATCCATATCCAACGTCATCTCACCTCCGGCGTCCTTCTGCTTGCTCAAAAACTCTCCGATGAGCCTCGACGGCGGATCATCCATGCCACCGCTGCCGCGTTGGGCGTTGTCTTGACTCATAATATCACGTCGAATTCTGGTCGCATTGTTTCCTTCGTTGTCCCTATCTTCTCCGTTGATCTTGACGATGAAATCGCGGTGGTCGACGGAGTGAGAAGTCGAGGCGTCGTGATCGGAGATGATCGGCCGGTGAGAGTCGTCGGCGGTGCTGCCGGAGTTCTTCCGTGTGTGCTTGTTAGAACGAGGAGATCTCGATGAAGAAAAATCCATTGATTGAATTCTCTTCACGTCATGCAACCGATCAAATGATCGTTCATCGGTGAATCAATTTCCGACTGATCGGAGATAATAATATTATTGGCAACAGTAATTTTGTTTCTTAAAACTCAAAATGTTAATTATTGGAAGATCTTCTTCCCCTTCCAACAAACTCAAAAGCATTAAAAAAACATGAAATCTTTTATGATAATGTTTACTAGGCGTGTGTGTTTGGGATTCCTTTTCTAAATAACTTCTAACTTTTTAGAGGAGTAAAAAGATAAAAATGTCTCTCTAAAAATCATCAGAAGTTAAAAATTTTAACTCCTGGTAACTTTTGGAGGGAAATTTTTGTCTTTTTACCCCTTCAAAAAGTCAAAAAGAGTTTTAAAAAGCGGGTGAGGTTATTCTATAAACTGTATTTTTGCTACAAAGTGTTTGAGACACAATGAGGCTAAAAAAGTCACAAAAAAATTAATGTCTCACAATCTTAATCGAACTTTAAAAAAGTAATTCGGAGCATCTATTCCTCTCGTTGTCCTCTTTCAGAAAAAAATAAAAATAAATATTTTTTTTCATTGTCTTTATATGACACAATGACTTATATGACACAATGAAGTCATTGTGTCTTTTATAAATGACTTTTTCGAAATAAAAACAAAAGCTTCGAATTACTTTTTTGAAATTCGATTTATATTATGAGATATAATTTTTGTGTCTTTTTTTGACTCATTGTGTATTCTCACACTTTGTAACAAAAATACACTTTGTATTTAAACTTTTTCTTAAAAAGCAATCCTAAACACCCTCTATATCATATGGTTTTGTAGTAAATTCTTAATTTGATTTTGCATCAAAATACATAGGAAAAATGGAAAATCCATCAAACTATACTTTAAGTTCAAATATTATTTTATTATAAGCAAATTTGTAATATATTAGCTTTAATAACACGTGTATTAGACGTGTAAATAAATAAATATTACATAAAATAAAATTTTATTAATTACAAAACGATGTTTTAAGATAAGGTAAAATTGAGATTACGTAGGAGTAAAAACAATAAATAATAAAACAATAATATCAATTTTTTAAACTTATATTTTTATTTTATGAAAAAACAAACATTTTATTTCAAAGCAAACATTTTGTTTTAAAACAAGTTGTTTTAAAAAATATAATTTTTAAATTTTTTCTTGTTATTACTCCCATTATAATAATTTTTGGTTTATAAAAGTTTTACTTTTTAAAAACATCTAATTTTAAAATATTATATTTTTAAAAAAGTTTGATGTTTTAGAGAAAGTTTTTATTTTATAAAAAGTGTTTTTTAAATAACATTAATAAATAGATTTTTTAATTAATTAAAAAACTATTTGTAATCTAAAAATAATTAAATAATATTATTAGTAATTAATATTAATATTTAATAGGAGAGAGAAGGAGAAAATTTTTATGAGGAAGAATGGGAAGATATTATTTGCCTCTTTTAGTTACTTTTTTATTAAAATAAAAAGATTTTTTTTATATTTGTAACTAAACTCAAGGGTTAATATAGTATATCTTTTGTGAATGTTTAATTATATGACTTGAATTCAACAATAATTATTATTATTTTATGATAATTTTCTTTACAATTATCTCTTACTTTAGGTTAAACTTCAAAACAACAATTATTAAATGATAATCAAACTCGATCTATATTTGTTCCATTCAGCTAATTTTGTTTTAAAATTTGTAAATATTTCATAACAATAAAACAATATTAATATGCAGGTAGTTTGTAACTAGAGAAAAAAATGTGAATGACTTTGGTAGAACAATAATTATTATTTTTTACTTACTTAGAAATAATTTCTCAAGTTTGAATACCTTCTTTGCAAAAATGTTTCAATTTTATGTATAATATATTTAATAAATTACCTATATTTTCATTGAATAAAAAGGAATAATTTGATGTGAATATCATACTTAACAAAAAGTTAAATATATAGATATAAAGAATATTAATTACGTATTTATACGTTTGATAAAAAATTAATTTTAGATAACTAAAATATTTTTTCCTCAACACTTTTAATCAAAATATATATAATATATGTTGTTTTTTTTAATAAAAGTTATTCTGAAAAATCCTAAAATTTTTTGTTTTTAATTTGATAAAATTGGTTATATCAAAAGCATCATATTAAATATGTTTATCCCATTGTTAATTTAATAAGTGCCACCTCATGTAGCACATGCTTGATACGGCAATAGCAAAGTCATATGAAGTTAGAGTGATAATCATTTACTTGAGATTAAGGTTCGAGTTGTAACTATGATGTGTTGATGTAAATTAATTATAATGTAAAGTTAGAAAGTATCTTAAAATAATGTATGAGTTGTTATCTCAAAAACATAACCCATGCATAACCTCCTCAACCGTGCCCATGTATCTCCCTAAATCCATAAAACCCCACTAATTTAATTTTTCCTTCTTAATTTACTCGTATAGTCGTATTAAACACTTATATTACACCTTGTAGAATTTAAACTCCCGACCTATGAATCGAGAAAAGACACTTCACCATCAAGATGTCCTTTAATAAACAATTTAATAATAACTCGTCTTTCTTTGTAGGCTATATAATAGCCAGAAGTCACTTAGTTACGAGATACAATATTAATCCTAGAAAATCTACTAAATCTCTTCCCTTTCCCTCATTCAGCTCCATTGTTTACTACTTGAGAATAACTGGACTTGAAACACAACCACAAATTAGTTACATTTTGCCCATGCATTACTATACGTCCGAAACCACCATCGTCCACCGATGTTCCTTCATTCCTTATGTGTTTGACTTGGTTAATTTAGCAAGTTATAATAGTTAATGGGCACCGGATACCATAGGCGAAACATTAAAGGGGCCGGCTCTTTTTTCGTCAGTAGTGTTAAAGTTTGATCCGGTAGTGTAAACTTTTTATATATAACGACTTCGCCCCCCTAAAAAAATAAATTCGCCCCCGCTATGAAAATATCCAAGCTCCGCCACTACTGGATACGACTTATGCTATTCCTTTGTAGGCTATACCAGAAGTTTTATTTTTGCATTTCTTTGTTTTGTTTTGTCTTATTTTTTTAATCTTTGCTTAAAAAGTTGATTACGTCATTTTTCTACGAAATACGCATTGAAGTTTTACGGCGTAGCAAACACCGTTACGACGTGGTTTCGACGTGGTTTCTGTACATTTCTTGATGTCTTAAGTTTTACGTTGTAATACAACCGTTGCGATGTGTTTTCGTATACGCCTTTGACACCAAGGTTCGTGGCAGCATTCCCCACGCAACACATTCGGGGAAACCTAGCTGTGAGATGAAAAAAAAACAGAGTCAGGAGGCTTGCGCGTCATGAAGCCAAGAACATGGCTCGAAAACCTAAACTATTTGTACGGGCACAAATTCTTCATAATTTTTACTCGATCTAAGCAGCCTATTGTAAGTCTCTTGTATTTTACGTTTTCACTTATTTAAACAGGTTCAAGAATCCTAATTGCGCATGATTTATAAAACATGGTTATAATAATTATTTCAAAATTTTAGATATTTCTAAAATCAAGTTCAAATTCATGTTTAACCTCAAAAAGTGTTGTTAAATATGTTCTTTTTATTCATATACACAAATTTCTGTTAAAAGATTCATAAAACTATTTCAGCAAAACAAAATTTTGATACAGAGTCCATGAAATATGAATGCAAACTATAAAAACAAAACCAAACATTATTGACAGGAATAAACTGAAGTTTAGTTCGGGTCGGTTTGGGTCAACATCTAAAATGACAAACCAAACCGAATCACTTTAAGCCGGCAACATTTGAGATTTTCTTGAAATCTAAAACAAACAGCTGAAAGGAATGTAAAGTATATATAACCATTATTAACCAGCATCAACATACAACCAAATGAAAATGAATTATTGAACAAATGAAAAAAAAAAGAAAGAAAAGCCAATCATAAGAATTACTTTCATAAAACGAGATTTAGATGTGCAGGTTTATGCAACGAGTAGCACAAGATCACAAGCCACACAGAAGATATGTACACTTTTTTAATGTTTCGACTAGTGTCATTGTGCATCTTCTTGTCTGAATCTGATTAGATGTTAAGGTTATCCAGTCGATCCTGCAAGTTCATATCAGCAACAAATATTGTTAGTAGAAGAAATACAAATTGAATCCCTAAATTTGGAAGACAAATAAGAGATTTGACAAGCGGTTACACATTTCTACAAATCAACGTTGGAGTTCTTAGTTTTCATAATCTTATTTAGAACTAGAGGGAGTTTGTAATCCTTCTGCCATACAAGATGATGTTATAGGAGAAAAACAAAGTAGGTTGTATACAATAACAGAAAGGTGAAAGTATTTTACTTTTTAATGCAATTTATCCTTGGTTATAATTTTGATATCCTGCTTTTCTAGAATAATAAAATTTAGAGCAGGGGTGGCAATTTTTAACATGACATGATGATTATCAGGTTTTGGTTGTCACAATTAACCCATTTAATAGACAGGTCATATTTAAATAGATAATAACCCATTTAATTAAACAGGTTACCAGTTTAACCCATTTATTACAACACACCAACCCATTTAACATGTTTATAACTTGATCACAACCTGCCAACCCATTTGACTTATTTAGATGAATGGGTTAAACAAGACGTGTTCGTGCTGCACACTTTTAAGTGTGTCCATGTTAGGGTTAAGGTTGATGTCTTTGACACGAATGAACATATGGGTTGTGTTCGGTTTCAACAAGTCAACCTGCTAGCAGCTAGCCCCACATGATTGACACCCTTAAATATAACATTACCTAGACTTATTTATCTTACCAACTAATTCCAATTCTTCAAATTGCATTAATAACCTTGAAACCACAAGTCCAAACACCCTCTTACTCAACTTATGGCCATTCATGAAAGATCAAGGGCAAAGCTCACATATAAATCATAATATACAATACACAAGTTGATCAAAATTAGATGATGACATTATTCTACTTCACTGACCAAAGCTACAGGCAAATCTAAAAGCTAAAACCAACAAAGTTCACAACTTGTTCAGTCAATTTCAGGGTGACCAACTACACGATCCATCTACTTCTAACAAAACGAAACAACTACAACGAAAGTTCCAAAAATAAACATATGATCAAAAAGAAGACTTACTTCCAAAACCAACGGATTCGAATGCAGCCACTGAGGAGGCGGCCAAAACAACTGCGAATAACCAGAGTTACTAGGAATAGGCCCAATGGTACCACTCTCCAAATCAAACACACCCACACCTTTACTCTTGATCAACCCATCATCTTCCCTATTCTGCCCTGTAAACAACACACAATTCCCTTTGCAACCAGGGAAATCCGACGCAGAAGCCGAAAACCCACAATTATCCCCAAGGAACAGCATCCTATCACCTAAATCTTTCACCTCAACCCACTTCTGTTCTTCTTTATCCAGCTTATAAACCTCAAGTTTCACAGTCCTTTCACTCATGAAACAATCGAAATCCTCATAGAACTCATAGTTCTCATCATCATAATCCAAATCATTCTCCGGTCCAACGCTCAAATACTTATCAACCATCATCAACTCGCCCATTGATTCCACCAGAAACTTCTTATCCCCACCGAACACAGAACCCGCAACGACTCTCAACGACGAAGTCTCCGAATCGACGATCACAGTCCTCCCGGTGCTATCCACGGCGTAGAACTCCCCGTTGAAGAATATAACATCGTCGTACGGCGACGGCAGATCGTTGATTATGTTCCACTTCCTCTCACCGTTCCTCAACAACGCCAATTTCCCAGAAACGTGAATCGTCAACAACACGAATCCATCAACGCCGGGGCTGCAAAACGCAACCTTTTCCATGTAAAGGGTAACGGAATCCCCAATCGAATTCGCATTAGGGCGATAGCTAATGTACTGCAACGCGTATTCTTGCCCTAATTCCGTAACCCTAAAATTCAACAAATCGAGGGATCTTGGGAAATTGGGCAAAAGGGGGATGAATTCGGATCCCGTTAAGGGGTTCATCAAATGGGTTTTCTGAGGGTTGTCTCTTTCGACCTTAATCAGCCATGGAAGTAGGTTTTGTTGATCAGGTAATCCGACGCGAAAGATGGTGCGTTTGGAGAGGTAGAAGCCCCAGGTGGTGTCGGAGATTCCGGCGTTGGGTAAGATCGGAAAACGGGAGGAGAAAGGGTGTACGGAGGATCGCCAGGAGGTGCATACTGATCGGAATCGGAGAAGATCGGTGTCGGAGATGAGGTGTTTGGAGATGACATCAAGAAGTTCTCTTGGAAGTTGAGACCAGTCTGCCATTTTTGCTGGATGAAATGAAACGCAAAGGAAGTTTTCTTAATAATAAACAAAGTGGTGGAAATGATTGCAATTAGGAAGATTGATCTATGGACCATGGTATGTTGTATTTTATCCAACTTTAGTTGTATATTCCGCACACACCGTTTTTTTCTGGTCTAAACCGATTCAAACGGTTACGGTTAGGGCTTCCCGTAACCGTTCAGTCGGTTGTGAGACCTAACTGTCACGGTTAGGTCTCACCGTGACAGTTAGAGCCCAGACTAATCTGGGGATCCGTTGCAATAATTGGGTATGTAATTAATGGGGTGTGCGAACGGTTGAAGGAGAAACCAGTAACCACGAGGTCACGGTTTGACCTCCACGTGACCTCTTAGACACACGGTAGGTGCGGTAATCGAGGGACAGGTGCACTAATCGAGGGAAAATCAGATTCAAAAAATATCTCAAGAGGTCACGGTTTGGCTTCCACGTGACGGTTCGAAGCACGAATCCCGGCCCTTTTGTCAACATCACAGTCTACCTCGTACCTTAAAACTGAACCTCGTACCCTAGAGGTCACGGTTAGGCCAAACCGTGACGGTTTGGTGACCGGTTTTTAACTTTATCATGCCATTTGTCGTTTTGTTGTCACGAGGTGTCGGAAGACCGACACAGAAACCGTGACCGCAAGATCTTGCGGTCACGTTAGGTATCAAAACATGACCTTTAGCCCTAACCGTGATCTTTTGGTCCGGCCTACCCTCAAAAAACCCCGCAGTATCCCCGTTAGGACCCTTTTAAAATGTTGTATTTCAACTACCTTTTTATCTAATAATGTTTATGATATAAAGACACCCAACTAGATAATGATACATTTTTATACCACATGTATAATGTTACATGTGACGTATGCCTTTCTTATTTTCAATAGAGCATGTTGATGGTCACATCGGCTATTCAAGCAACCGTATATCCTCGTGTTTAGAACCATACGTCTCATATGGATTTTTTAAAGACAAACGGTTGGTTGTCACATCAGCCATTCGCCAAGATTATGTGTGGTGTATAACATTGTATTTGTCGTATAGGTTACGTTTATACGACACATATATTGTTATATGTCATGGGGACACATATTGCCGATAAGTGGGAACATATACAAGGCGTATGGTGCTATAAGCCACGTATAAATTTGATCTTTAAAGGACAGTTTTCGTTTGAATTATTTGACGCGAAGTTACTCTCTAAAAAATTACTATATACAACGAACAATCGATCAACGATAGTAAATAGCTCGATTTTTCTTAATTTTATTCTCTCAAAGTATATATGTTCAGTTTCTTTTAAATTCAATTGTATACATTCGTTAGTGATATCGGTTTGAGACATTAACTATTTATTTGGCGAATACTATACTGAATATCCTAACATTTCATACGTGACAGAATGCAATATGGACTTATGGAGGAGTATGATGTTCAATCTTTTCACACAACATTGCTTCTAGTGATACAAACAAAAAAAAATTTTCACTTATTTTTCGTTGTTGTTATTAAATATTAACCACACTGTTGTTTCAGGAGTACGTTCCGGGCGATGAATCCTCTTATGTGCAACAAAGCCATTAGGAGTTTATACTTGTTAGTAAACCTTTTTACCTATAACAAAGCGTCCCGAAGTTCGTATTAATTACTCGATGATCGAAGAAAATAGAGGGCTGGTCGTGAATGTAAGACTTATACATGATCGTGGCGGCGAGTAAAAGAGTACAACCATCGTTAGACGGTCTGTGAGCAAAAAAAATATACTGTCCTTTCAAAAGTGGTAGGGATATATGACAATAAGTGTCGTGTTTAGAAGTCAGAGGTGAGGAATGATGATTATAACCTAGGGGTGTTCAAAAAATCCGAAATCCGAAAATATCCGTAATCCGAACCGTATCCGAAATCGAATAAACCGATCCGAATTCTTATTCGGATATTCGGATCGGATTCGGATGGAATCCGAATTTCTTATTCGGATTTCGGATCGGATTTCGGATGACCTAATTTTTTTATTCGGATTGTTCGGATTAATCGGATATCCGATTAATCCGAATAAGAAGCCCACTTGATTTTTTAAATTATATGTTACCCATTAACAAGCCCACTACTTAACAAGCCCATTCTCAAATTAGGGATGGACATCGACTATTGGCTTCACTCCCATTCTCAAAATCTTCAGCCGCTCATCGCCTCATCCCATCGGACCATCACTCCCATTTTCAAATTGACATTCGCAGCCTCCATTTGCATCGACATCGCATCGCCTCATCCCATCGCCTCATCCCATCGGTGATCGACATCGACATCGACATCGCAGCCTCCATTTGCAGCCTCCATTGCAGCTCCTCTTCGCAGCAAAAGGTTCCATTCGCAGCAAAAGGTTCCATTCGCAGCCTCTTCGCAGCCTCTTCGCAGCCTCCATCGCAGCCTCCATTCGCAACCTCGCAACCTCCATCGCAGCTCCTCCAGGCGCCCTTCGCAACCTCCATCGCAGCCTCTTCGCAGCCACCATCGTAGCCTCTTCCAAGCTCCATCGCAGCCTCTTCCAAGATCTATCGCAGCCTCTTCCAAGATCTATCGCAGCTTCCACATCGTAGCAGGTATAAAGCCACAGACCCACTGATTGTCATACCTGGAGTATTTCTTGGTTTAGAATGTTTACTGTTTACTGGTCTATTTCTTGGTTTATTCATATCGCAGCTTGGTTACAGACCCACTGATCTATCGCAGCTTCCACTGATCTATCGCAGCTTGGTTACAGACCCACTGATCTATCTTAGCTTCCACATCATAGCAGGTATAAAGCTCCATCGCAGCCTCTTCCAATTGTGGTTTAGAATGTTTACTGGTCTATTTCTTGGTTTATTCATATCTTTGTCTATGCTAGCTTCTTGATTTGATGGTTCGTTATAAAGCCACAGACCCACTGATTGTCATACCTGGAGTGAGGAAAATACGGTATTTATGTGACTGTTTGGTTGTCACATACTTAGTTTTGATTCACAGTCTCTCTTAGTCTACATAAAGGTATAACCTTTGGCTGTTCCCTGTTTGGTTGTCACATACTTAGTATTTATGTTTACTGTTTGGTTGCATGTTGACTGTTCTCTGTTTTTGTTAATACTTCACTTTTGTGGTTTGTTAAAATGTAAATGATCTTTATGCAGATTGTCAATTATTGAGTTTGTTGTAAAATGTCTATGGAGGGGGATTCTAATGCAACTACTTTGAAAACGGAATGTTCAAAGAAAGCAAGGAGCTATAACCCAAGATCAGTTGTATGGAAACATTTCACTAGGTATTTTGATGAGGATGGAAAGGAAAGGGCGAGATGTAATTATTGTTTAGCAAATTACACTTGTGAATCGAAAGGTTCTGGAACATCTAATATGAAAAATCACATTTCGAAGTGTAAGAATAACCCCGCAAATAGTTCTTCCAATCAGTCAAATCTTGCATTTAGTACAGAGAAGGATGAGGAAACCGGTGATAGTAAAGTTTATTTACACTCCATTCGGTTTGATCAGAAAAAAGGTAAAAGAGCAATAGCTGAAATGTTGATTATTGATGAGTTACCTTTCAACTTTGTAGAAAATGAAGGATTTAGAAGGCTCATGAGAATTTGTCAGCCATCATTTGTTGTTCCATCTCGAAGCACAATTAGAAGGGAGTGCTATCAGATATATCTTGATGAAAAAGTTAAGCTTAAAGATCAAATGAAAAAATCAGTTCATAGAGTTTGTTTGACAACAGATACATGGACATCTTTACAGCGAATCAACTATATGTGTCTTACTGCACATTATGTTGATGAGAATTGGAACTTGCAAAAAAAAGTGATTAACTTTTGTCCTATTTCAAGTCATCGAGGAAATGATATTGGACGAGCTGTGGAGAATTGCTTGATTGATTGGGAATTGCAAAACATTATGACTATTACAGTTGATAACGCATCTAGCAATGATGTTGCAGTTGAGTATTTGGTAGGAAAAATGGTGAAATGGAGTGATAAGTGTCTTCTTAAAGGGAAATGGACACACGTGAGGTGTATAGCACATATAATGAATTTAGTTGTGCAAGACGGACTTAAAGAGGTGGGTACTTCTGTAGATCGTATCAGGGCTGCTGTTCGGTGGGTTAGACAATCATCAGGAAGATTGAAGAAGTTTAAGGAATTTGCTTTGTTGGAGGCAATTGAAAGTGAAAAATGTTTAACTTTGGATGTTTGTACTCGTTGGAACTCTACTTACTTGATGTTGAGTGTTGCATGTGAGTATGAGAGAGCATTTGAAAGATATATAGAGGAGGACTTGGTGTTTTGTCGTGATCTTCAAGAAGGGCATGGGGTGCCAGATTCAAACGACTGGGACAATGTAAAAAGATTGGGAGGTTTTCTTCGTCATTTTTATGAGCTCACCCTTAGAGTTTCAGGTATCAATTATAAACTTTTTTTTGACTTTTTTATTATATTTATTTATTCATGGATAAATTATTTAATTTTGATTTTTATATAACTTTTAGGTACAAAGTATATTACCTCAAACTCATATTTGGATTCCATTAGTTGTATGGATACAGTTTTGAAACAGTGTCGTTTAAGTGATGATGAGGAATTGAAAAAGATGGCTGACTCAATGACATTGAAATTCAACAAGTATTGGGGTGATATAAGAAAATTCAACTTGTTGGTGTTTATTGCTTCTCTTTTTGATCCGAGGACAAAGTTAGCGTACCTTAAGGTCAATCTTCGTGGTATGTATGGAATTGAGCTCGGGGATAAAGTTTGTCAGTTGTGTGAAGAAGTGTTGCTTAATGTATTCAATGATTATAAAAGAATTCACTCGGACAATCACACAACCAAAGCTTCGTCATCATCATCTAAGTCTATGAATGAAGGTACTTCAAGTAGTAAAGGTTTTAATTTGTTTGGCAGTGTTGATGATACATTTAGAGCATTAAGAGAAAGAAACATGGCTGAGGTAAAAAAACAAAAGCTAGAATTGGGTGTGGCAGAAGATTCTAAAACTGAATTAGACAGGTACTTGAAAGAGGAGATTGAAGGAGATAATGTGTGGTTTGAAAGTGAAGATTTCACTGTTTTAGGTTGGTGGAAGAAGAGAAGTCCTGCATTTCCTATTTTGTCATTAGTTGCTCGTGATATTTTAGCCATTCCTATTTCAACAGTGGCTTCCGAATCCGCGTTTAGCACAGGAGGTAGAGTGCTCGATTCATTTAGGAGTTCTTTAACTCCTCAAATTGTTGAAGCTTTAATTTGTTGTCAAGATTGGGTGTTGCTTGCAATGTGGAAGAAAACATTGAAGATCTTGACAAATTTGAAGAAGGTTATTAACTATTTATTGTGTATTATTTATTCTCAACTGATTATTTTTATTACATCTATAAGTATAACTTCTAATTGTCTATTTATTGTTCTTGTAGAGATGAGAAAGATATCGATTGACTGAAAGAGTTGGTTGCGTGTTTGGTGGCGTGTTTGGCGTGCTTGCTGGGACAAGAAGACTTTGTTTTTTAACTTTCATGAATTATGGCGTGTTTCCTAGACCACTTTTTGAAGTTTGAACTTTGTATTTGTGTTTAAAACTAATTTGTATTTGTTGGGTTTATTTGTTTCATTGTTAGGGATGCTAAACTAGTATAATGTTAGAAACTAAAAAATAAACATGAACAAAAAAATAGCAAAAAGTTGATTTGGATTTATTCGGATTATTCGGATAATTTCGGATTATTCGGATATATCCGAATCCGATCCGAATTGAATTCGGATAGATTCGGATCGGATAGAAAAATCCTTATTCGGATCGGATCGGATTTCGGATAGGGTCCTGAAATTTTCAAATCCGAATAATCCGATCCGAATAATCCGAATAATCCGTTATCCGATCCGATGAACACCCCTATTATAACCATGATCTCACTCTACATGTGAAGGGGCACAAAGGAAGTTTTCATAGAATGAACACAATTTGTTGGAGCAACTGACACGACAGAACACGAAGCCACATAAACTATTCGCAGGGGCGGAACTTGAACATTATCATAGGGGGAGGCGAAATTAATATTCTTTAGGGGGGGGGGGAGGCGAAAATAATATTCTTTAGGGGGGGAGGCGAACTCGATATTTATATAAAAATTTACATTATCGGGTCAAAAATTAAACTACCAGACTAAAATTGAACACTACTGACGAAAAAAAAGAGAGGGCCCCCCCCCCCCCCCCGGTCTCCCTTATGCTTCGCCCATGACTGTTCGTCATAAAGAAACAAAACCTCAATAGCGTATTTGTCTCTAGAGATGTATACAATGTTCAACAGAAGATAAGAAATAAGAAAATACCAGTAAAACTCCAGTGTAGAATCTAAAAAACCTACTCATATACGACGTATAGATCTATACACATCGTATAGCCTAGCACCCAAACATGAATGATACCATAGTATCATAGAAGATACTTATACCATAGGTATAAGTCCTTGGGGTGTTGACTTAAAATCCTTAGGTGTCTAAAAAAAAGGATCGATTTATAATGATAAGATATGAATAGTACTTAGTGTATTAACTATGAATTTCCCCGCATAATGCTACAGAAAATTGTATATATGTTTAAAACATAATTAGACAAAAGTGGTGTTGTTTGCTAAAGCATAAATATATTAGTATTGTTCGCTAAGTTTGCCATTCCATTAATTAATGAAAAGTAACTTAGGCTTTCATCTTTTGATACTTTTATCGTGCGCATCTAAAGAAACAATAACAACGCCAACAACAATAAAAAAATATGTTATAATAATAGAATTGAGAGAATTAAGGATCCTTTTTGATGGAAATTGAAGATTAATTTGAAGAAGAAGAAATCTTCGTTACTTCTGTATATCTGTAATCTTGATACATGCATATATATATACACATAGCAGTGAAAAAAAAACAAAATGGGGGGACCCATATGTCTGCCATTATAACACTCCCCCTCAGACATATGGTCTAAACATTTCTCTAATGTAATATGAGTGGATATACTGCCTCATTAAAAACCTTGCTAGGAAAAACCCATTGGGATAAAAACCATAGCTAAGGGAAAAAGAGTACAGTATATAGCTCCCCCTCAAATTATCATTTGTATACATGACGCATCCCGATATTATAAATTTGCTTTCTGAAGATTGTTGTAGGAAGCGCCTTTGTGAAAAGATCTGCGGAATTATTGGTAGACTGAACATATCTCATTTCAACCTAACTATTTTTAATAAGTTCTTGAGTATATGAGAAAAATCTTGGGGGGTATATGTTTCGTTCTGTTACTTTTGATATACCCTTCTTTTATCTGTGAGACACAAGCTGCATTGTCTTCATAGATTAGAGTTGGATTGTTATTTTTCTCTAGTCCACAAGAAGTCAATATATGTTGTGTCATGGATCTCAACCACACACATTCTCTAGAGGCTTCATATAGTGCAATAACTTCAGCATGATTTGAGGATGTTGCAACAAGTGTTTGTTTTTTAGAACGCCATGAGATTGCAGTTCCTCCGTTTATAAATACATATCCGGTTTAAGATCTTGCTTTGTGAGGATCGGATAAATAACCTGTATCTACATAACCAACTAAACTCTCTTTTGATTCGTTAGAATAAAATAAACCTAAATCAATTGTTCCTCGAAGGTATCGAAAAATATGTTTAATCCCATTCTAGTGTCTTTTGGTAGGGGATGAACTAAATCTTGCTAGCAAATTAACTGCAAAAGAAATGTCAGGTCTTGTACAGTTAGTAAGATACATAAGAGCTCCAATTGCATTGAGGTATGGTACTTCTGGACCAAGTACTTCTTCATTTTCTTCACAAGGACGAAATGGATCTTTTTCAATGTTAAGCGATCTACCAACCATTGGTGAGCTTAATGAATTTGCCTTGTCCATATTGAAACGTTTCAATAGTCTTTCGGTATAATTTGATTGATGTATAAGTATACCGTTGTTCATATGTTCAATCTGTAAACCAAGACAATATCTGGTTTTTCCAAGATCTTTCATTTCAAATTCTTTCTTTAAAAGAATAACTGCTTCATGAATTTCCTTATGCGTACCGATTATGTTCAAATCATCAACATATACTGCTATTATCACATATCCTGATGTTGTCCTTTTGATAAAGACGCATGGACATATAAGATTATTTGTGTAGCCTTTACCTATCAAATAATCACTCATACGATTATACCACATTCTCCCAGATTGTTTCAATCCATATAATGATCGTTACAGTTTGATTGAATACATTTCTTTAGACTTCGATTTTAATGCATCTAGGATTTTAAACCCTTCTGGGATTTTCATATAAATATCATTATCAAGTGATCCATATAAATAAGCGGTAACTACATCCATAAGACGCATTTCTAATTTTTTAGAAACTGCTAAGCTGATTAAATATCTGAAAGTGATTGCATCCATAACTGGGGAATATGTTTCCTCATAGTCAATTCCCGGCCTTTGAGAAAAACCTTAGGCTACAAGTCTGGCTTTATACCTTGTAACTTCATTTTTCTCATTTCTTTTTCTTACGAAAACCCATTTATATCCTACAGGCTTTACTTCCTTAGGTGTAAGTATAATAGGCCAAAAAACCTTTCGTTTGTTAAGTGAATTTAATTCAGTTTGCATAACGTCTTTCCATTTATCCCAATCATGTCTATTACGACAATTATCTACAGATATTGGCTCAGAATCATCATCTTCATTCATAATCTCACTGGCTACAGAATAAGAAAATATATAATCATTATCTATTTTATCTCGGTTCCATACTATATATGTATGACCATAATTGATTGATAATTCTTGGTCGTTTACTTCCCCCTGAGGGAAAGTAGTATCATTTACCTTTTCCTGAGGGAATATTTCAATATTTGAATCATTTTCTTTATGATCAATTTCATTTTCAATACATTTTCTTTTTCGAGGATGTTTATCCTTTGAACCGACTGGTCTACCACGTTTCAACCGTTTCTGTGATTCATTCGCCATATTATCCTTTTGTTTGTCGGGAATCTCAACTCGAGCTGGAGCATTTACAGCTGGTATATAAGATTTTGTTACCCTTTTTGTATCAGTAAATGCATCAGGCAATTGATTTGCAATTTCTTATAGATGTACTATCTTTTGAACCTCTGTTTCACATTGTTTTGTTCTAAGATCTAGATATAACAATGAATGTACACACCATGAAACATCATTTTCTTTACTTTTATTTTCTCCCCCTAATGTAGGGAAAACTGTCTCATTAAAATGACAATCAACAAAACGTGCTGTAAAAACATCACCTGTTAAAGGTTCTAGATATCTTATGATAGAAGCGCTTTCATATCCAACATATATTCCCAACCTTCTTTGAGGTCCCATTTTGGTGCGTTGTGGTGGTGCAATAGGAACATATACTGCACAACCAAAAACTCTAAGATGGGAAATATTTGGCTCTTGACCAGAGACAAGTTGTATGAGGGAGTACTTGTGATTTGCACTTGGCCTTATACGAATTAATGATCCAGCATGCAAAATTGCATGACCCCAAATAGACACAGGGAGTTTTGTTCTTATTATTAATGGTCTAGCTATTAGCTGGAGACGTTTAATTAATGATTCCGCTAAACCGTTTTGTGTATGTACATGGGCAACTGGGTGTTCCACAACAATTCCAACAGACATGCAATATTCATTAAAAGCATGTGATGTGAATTCTCCCGCATTATCAAGCCTTACTCTTTTAATTGTATAATCAGGAAAATGTGCTCGTAATTTAATAATTTAAGCCAAAAATTTTGCAAAGGCTACATTACGAGTTGATAATAAATATACATGAGACCATCTGCTGGATGAGTCTATTAGGACCATAAAATATCTAAACGGTCCACATGGTGGATGAATTGGTCCACATATATCACCTTGAATTCTTTCAAGAAATATTGGTGTTTCCTTTTCGATTTTTAGTGGCGAAGGCCTTGTAATTAATTTTCCAAGAGAACATGATGTACACAGTTGCATTTTATTTGCTTGGGGAATCCTTTGATTTTTTAATGGATGTCCATGTGTATTTTCAATGATTCTTTTCATCATTGTAGATCCGGGATTGCCTAATCTGTCATGCCATATGTTTAACATATCAGAATCACAATATTTCTCTTTTACTGTCATATGTGCTTGAGGCACATTTATATATGTATAATGCAATCCAGAATGAAGCATTGGCAATTTTTCCAATATGTGATTTTCCTTCACAATATATAGATATTTCTTGTTACCAACAGTTCTTGACTGGGTATCATATCCATTTTGATATATATTTTTGAAACTTAATAAGTTTCTTGTTGATTTTGGGGAAAATAGAGTATTCTCTATTAACATCTTTGTACCATTAGGTAATTCTAAATTTGCTTTTCCCACACCTTCAATCAAGTCCGTAGGACCGTCCGTAGGACCTGATATTGTATCAATATTTCCCTTTGTCAGTTTCAATTCATAAAAATATTTTCGATATTTAAGAATAGTATGTGTAGCACCACTATCTGCTATACATAAATCTCCATTACTTGTTCGGTCTTGTGCTCCATTGAAATTCATTTTAATCTTTAATTATAAGAAAAATAATAATAATAAGCACATATAATATTATACATTTTAAACAAAATATGTTACATGAAAAGAAAGAAATATATTACAAACATAATTAAACATAATTATAAAAGAAATTATTATTATTCAAAAGCATTTAAATTTCTCCATCATTGAGAAAATCCGAGTGGTGTAGTTCCGCGTTGACATCATCAATTTTATCTACATGGTTCACTTCTTTCTCTTTTAGAGATGCTTGATATAATTGACATAGATGTGAAGGTGTGCGATAAAGTTTCGCCCAGTGGTTATTACTTCCACATCTATAACACGAACTATCATTAGTTTGAGATGTTCCAGCTTTATTTGTGAACTTATTTTGCTGGTTAAACTTGTTACTTTGTGGTGCGTTTCGTCCACGGCCACGGCCACGATCACGACCACGACCTCGTCCACGGCCTCTATAATAATTGTTGGTCGACTTGAACAAGTTGTTATGACCACTAAAATGGTTTTTATTATAATAACCACGACCACGGCCGCGGCCACGGCCTCGACCACGAACTTGGCCTTGTTCCCATTTTTCAAAATTATTAGCAACATTTGCTTCTGGTATTGCTAGCGATCCTGTGGGACGAGTTTTATGGGTTTTCATAAGCAGCTCATTATGCTTTTCTGCTACGAGGAGATATGCATTGAGATCAGAGTATTTATAAAACTTCAACAAACGATATTGTTAAGCCAAATTAATATTTGAAGCATGAAGAGTGGAATAAGTTTTCTCCAACTTTTCCTCCTCGGTAACAAGATGCCCACAAAATTCTAGTTTTGAGCATATTCTATATAAAGCAGATGTGTAATCATTTACTTTTTTAAAATCTTGGAACCTCAAATTGTTCCATTCATATTTGGCAGTAGGAAATAAAACTTCCTTTTTATTATCAAATCTATTTTTTAGATCCTTCCATAACTCACATGGATCATCATAATTAAAGTATTCATGCTGCAATAATTTATCAATGTGTTTATGGATAAACACATCAGCTTTAGCCCTTTCTTCTTCCGAACATTGATTATTATCATTTATTTATTCTAATACACCAAGTGATTTTAGGTGTCTCTTGATATTTGCTGACCAAGACATATAATTTTCTCCGGATATATCGAGAGCCATAAATTCAAGTCTTGATAGATTCGACATTTTTATTGATTGTTATGACAACTTCTTCTTTATTGATCTTCTTGGTTGAGCACCTCGTGCTGATAACGTGTTATAATAATAAAATTGAGAGAATTGAGGATCCTTTTGTGATGGAAATTGAAGATTAATTTGAAGAAGAAGAAATCTTCATTGCTTCTGTATATCTGTAATCTTGATACATGTATATATATATACACATAGCAGTGAAAAAAAGAAAAACAAAATGGGGGGACTCATATGTCTGCAATTATAACAAAATAAAATTAAAAAAAACCGTGGTCACATATATAACAGAAGCAAGTGCGGGCTAATAGAACAACTACAAAATTCTTGATTTACGCTTGTAATAATATATTAATCATCGAGTCATGAATGGTTATTGTTCACGCGTTACAAATGAATAGATAATATTTCTTGATTAGTTTTTATTTACTTTTTACTTTAAATATTACATTGATTATTTATAATTTCACTTAAAACATAGAAGACTATTGGTCTTAAAACAACATTTGTAGATATTAGAAGTTCCCTTATTTAACAAGAATGATGTCCTGCTAGCGATATGGCTTTTTGTTTACTGTATGCTATGTGTTGTATGATTTATTGTATGTTGTCTTGCTACCAGTATGGCTTTTGCTATCGAGTCAGGGGTCTCATTGGAAGCGGTCTCTCTACCTAACAAGATAGAGGAAAGACTCGCCTACACCTACCCTTCCCAGACCCTGCTCTTGAGTGGGATATACTGAGTTTGTTTGTTTATTTAACAAGAATCACCATATTAGTTTTTTTTTAGCGGCGGAATACCGTATTAGTTAATTTTATAATTTGTATTTAATATATACACTTTCATTTAAATACAATCATGTTTATATAATCTCTCATGTTTTAAAAACAATTAAGAAGATAAAATTCTTTTATAATTCTTTTGAAACAAGTGAATGAAACTTAATTAATAAATATAAACTCGTAGTCTTTTATTAGTAATTGATTAAATTCAGTTATGGAATTGGAATAAAATTGGTCGAATTCATTAATTTAAAGTAACTCTTAAGCCATGATGAAGCAAGGTATATGTTCCTGCTAATAACAACCAACAACCAAGAAAGATTCCTCTGCTTCTCGATATATAATATCAGTTTAGATGCTCTGTATGCATACAAATTGTAACACATGAACACAACTAAACAATGATTGACATAATCGTATCAAAATTAAACTTACCTACACAATAATATGATATAATCATGTTAAAATCTATCATCTCCTCTTCACAATAACGAGAAAACATGGATGTTAAAAAACACATAAGGTTCTCTTTATTATGGTCTACAACTAAGAGTCAAAAACACGTATTTTTATAATACGACTTTGTAAAAAAAAATCCAAAGGATTCCGCTCACCAACGTCAGCGGACCCCTTTGGTACCACCCCTATGACCGTCTTTTATATAATAACTTAATGATGCTTTGGAGCGTTAACAGATACTTTTCGTGCAGTGCATGTCCATATCACTATGATTGCCAGTGTTTATGGGGGCGGGCCCGTGGAGATGAACATAATGTCGGATTGGCAAAGGGAGAAGAATAAGGTAAATGTTGGATTGAAAATGGACTAGGAAACATCTGCTTTTGAACAGGAAGGTCTCCTAACGATTCGATTTGTACCAGCACAACGTTTGGTAGCATCGTCTACAAAGATGACGTCATTGATTCTTGCCATTTTTGTTATATGCCAAACTCTCATCACCCTTGGATAGCTTTCAAGCATCAATTTATCAACACCCTGCAACAAATACACAAAAAAAGAAAATTTGTTTAAAAATGTAGTTTTGTGCGTGCAATGAGGCTGGGGCCGACCCAAAACACTTCTTGCCCAATTTTTTTAACTTTTTTCTTTATAAATGAACTAGAGTTTTGCTGGTAATATAACTGTGTTTCCTTGTTAGCTAATTTTTTTATTAGAAGTTGAATAGACCCTTTCGTAACTATATGGATAGAAATTGCAACCATTGTAACTCGATAATAAGCAAGTAGCACCTGGCACAAGACATCCTGAAAACTCAATAATAAGCAAGTAAAACCGTCGCTTTTTTTAGTAACATTTTGGTATAAGAATATTCAACTACTAGTTATAGTAACCCGTGTGTTACACGGGTTGAATAAATAAAAAATTAATATAACAAAATTTATTAATTATAAAATAATATTTTAAGATATAATATCATTGAAATTATGTATTAAAAATGACTGTAAGTTATAAAATAGGGATATCAACTTTTTAAAACTTTTTTTTTTCCAAAAAAAAGTAAACGTTTTCTTCTAAAACAAACCATATAAAATTGTCATTTTTAAAATTTTTTTTATTATAACTCTTAAATTTAATTATTTTTGGTTTTAAAAAAATAACTTTTTAAAAATACCAATTTTAAATATTTTGTATTTCTAAAAAAAGTCTTATGCTTTAAATAAATTTATTATTTTATAAAAAAATTATTTATTTAGAAATAACATTAATAAATCGATCTCTTTATTAATTTATTAAATCAAAAAAGTGTTAAATAGTATTATTAGTAATTAAGGTAATTATTTAATAGGAGAGAGAGACGGAAAATTTTTTGTTAGAGTGATTGTGGTGTTGACACGTGTCATCCCAGATACCCTTTTATTAAAGTAGGAAGATGTTAAACAAATTAAGTTATGGTTTATATTAGAAACCAATTAGAGACGGTATATGTGACACCTCACAATATCAAGCAAAGAACATTGTGGGTCCACTTTCACATTAGTGTGATAATTCAGATGATACAGATGGATTTGATGAACAAAAGTTCTAGAAACATTCAAGATATTCCCAAATCAGAAAGGAAACCTAAGATTCTTCTTGTTGAAGATTATGTGATGAATGTGATGGTGTGTAGCTGTAACAACCCGAGCGTTTGGGTCATATGAACTCCGCGTTTCATATATTGTCAAACGAGTAAGTAATGAGTAAATTGTCTATTTAAAGTTTGAAGTTTTTAGATGAAATTTTTATGTTACAAGAGACCGTTTGAATATAATAATAATATATTATTCGAACCTGCTCAGTTTTTGACGAAACTTAGGTTGATTTGTAGAGAAAAATAAGCTCGTCACAACGACATATTTGAAATTTCATAATACCCTATATATTAAAAGTTATAAGAGAAAAACGAGTTTAGCAGCTGAATTAATTATAATAATATAATAATATAATATAATAATAATATTTATTGCACACAAATTGCAATTGAGATTCTGCAATTCAGTATACGTCCCACATCGAGTTTGAAAACTTCCTCATCCCACATCGCCTCTCAAAACTTTCTCACTTGCTTCTACTCCCTTATAAATAGGAACCTTAAAGTTGAATTTAGAACATAAGTTTCTTTGGGAACGCTCTAATATAAAGAGAATCCCGAGTTCTCAATACCCCGTTGGGTGTTGCTAGTAGTCGTTTTGGTACTCGAGTAGGAGCGCGACTAGGAGCGCGAGTAGGGGAGACTCTACATCAAATTGCCGTAGATAGTTTTCAGGTACGTCCTTGTTTAAGTTTATGTTTAATTATTATTATAGTCGTTATTATTATTATTATTATCATTATAGGTATTAGTATTAATATAGTTATTATTAATTTATTATTATCATCTTCATAGTTATTATTATTATTATAGTTGTTATTTTTATTGTTATAGGTAGTATTATTATTATTTGTTATTTTTATTGTTGTAGTTGTTATTATTATTATTATTAGACTTTAAGGTTATCATTAGGGAAGGTATTGGGTAACCCCGAGGGTTGGCTCGGGTATGATGGAAACGCCCGAATTATGCCAACTAGTAAGGGTTGTACCAAAGGGTTGGCATAGGATAAAAGAAAGTGCTCAAATAAAACCAACAAATAGGAAAAGATAATAAATCATCCCTAAAGTTGTTACTAGCTAGAATATAGCTTAAATAATGTTATTTTACCTATAGGGTAATACCTGATAGCAGTGAACCCGAGCAGACGATATCACTGACTTGGTTGATTGAGGTGAGTTCCTCTGAACTGTTTTCTAAAACGGGATGTGATGTTCTGATAACTGGTAATAATTGTAGAATTGACTATCAATAGCATCTGTGATATGTGGCAATGCTTGATAGGATGCTTGAGGGTTGCTTGTATGATTCTGCTTTAGCCAGTGGATTTTGTATACATAGCCTGGTTATGTGAATTTATACTGTGCTTACTCTGTTCCTATCTGTTTGCCATGGCTGTATCTGCTTGATGCAATAGTCAATAATAACATGTTTTGAATCTTGAAGAATGCCATGTTTATGAACTCACAAGCTTTATGCTGAGTCCCAAATGTTTTTATTTTTATGGACACACATCCTAGGTGCCAAGTGATTGCAGGGATTGAAGATTACGAGCTAGTTTACGAGAAAATAAGGTTCTAGAATGTTGTTGAATATTCGAATCTTTAGTATAGTTAAACTGATGTAATAGTATTACCTATTATAACAGATGTATTATACGCTTTTGATGTATAGTTAAAGTTATATTTCCGCTGTGTATTCTCTGATTACTATGTGTTCTGTATATCCGATGCGTAACGCTCCCCACGGTGAGCCCTGGGAGGCGGGTGTTACAGTAGCATCTGTCACCGGTAGGTCTGTCAATTTACATTAAGCTCGTTAACTCATCGTGTGTATTAACTAGACTCACGTATTTCTTATAGTCTAAATATTATTTTAACCGAATTATCTTCGTGTACTCGTCTGTGTGTGTTAACTACCCTTACATATTTATTATTATATATATTGTTTTAGTTGAATTTCTCGTATACAGGTTCGTGTTAATAATAATAATAATAATAATAATAATAATAATAATAATAATAATAATAATAATAATAATAATAATAATAATAATATTAACAATAATAATAATAATAATACTAATAAATAACAATAAATAATAATAACAATAATAATAATAATAATAATAAAGTCCAGGAGGCAATTGGCCATTTTTGAAACTATCAAAACAAGTTTATAACATAAATTAATAAAACATAAACCGCAGGGACCATTTGTGTAACTTTGAAAGTTTCAAAACCAACCCCCGCCCAAACCCCGTGTTTCCGGCCACCTTTTCCGGCCAAACTCCGGCCAAACACCGTCGACCACCAAAACCACTTGAAAACCCGATTTTAACAGCTCAAATTACACCGAATCGACTCGTGAACAAGATTCGAACCCAATGCATCTGATAAAACGCGTAGAAACGGTCAAATTAACGGCTATAATCTTTATCACTTTATCCCCGACCGTTCAACGGTCGATTAATCCACTCAAACAACAATTATAAACAAATTGATACCACTAAATCGATCATCTATTTAAACCTGATCGAATGCAGCTTCTAATTGCAAACAAACACACACACACCATTATCGATCACCATCTTCATCCTCGACCTGCAACTTAGTCGAACACCACTTTTCGAGCCTTATATTCTGCAATTAACATAGGGCTTTTGTCATTCGAAGCTTTCAGTGCAAGCAATTTGATTTCCATCAGTGTTTAATCCCTTTTCGAATTCGAGATAGCCGCGGCTGTTCTTCGAGTGTTCTAAGCATCATCTCAACACAAAACAGGTAATTAAACGCATATACATACTTGATTTATCATGGGGAACAAAAGCCCCATGAAATTATATATTAACAGGATCAAATTGAGGGTCAATTTGATCCAAATCGAATTAGGGTTTATATCAATTTGGGGAAACTGGGAAACCATGCTTAAAAAGAAATAAAACCGAATAAACACCGCGGCTGAGGCCTTTGGTTCACTGGTATGCTGGTGTGTGTGTAAGCTGGAGGTCCCGGGTTCGAACCCGGTTACCTGCAATTATTTTTTTAAATCTTTTTAAGCTTCTAAAATTTTTGGAAAAATCCTTAAAAATTATAAAAATAAATTTTATAAACTGTCCTTATTTTAAATCTTCCATAATTATTTTCTGTAAATTTATTTTGTTTAAAGCCTTAAAAATCTTTATAAAATATTTTCTATAAATATTATAAATAATCATTTTTATAAAAATGGACTCTAAATTGTGTTTAATTACGAAATAATCACAAAAATTATAGAAAATTACACATAATATAATTTCATAATTATTTACAAATGTAATGATAGGATATATTTTGATACGTCAACTAATAAATTATTATTAAACGATTACAAAGAATACATACATAACATATTTAAATGATATAATTCTTTCGAATAAATCGAAATACAAGAAAATATATTGTTATCCAAAATCCCACAATTCAATTTAAATCCTAATAGCATTAGGTATAAAATCAAACTCAAATATATATATATAATCGTGTACGTCAACCTGAATCTAACCAAATATATCTATTGGCGTTGAATACATTTTAAAGTCTTAGTTACAATAAATAATAGGTATTGAACGTGTTTGATCGTGCATTGCCTTATTCTGTGAAGTCTTTGTGCATTACATCAATTCAAGGTGAGTTTCGTGGCCCCTTTTTATGCTTATACAAGTTTTCAATGTTTTCAATTAATGGGGGAAAAGTATGCTCACCCGTTTTCAATGCTGTACATCATATATTCAATGTTCATACTTGGAATCAACGTGATACTGTTTTGCATACATACATGGTGTTATTCTATGGATTATTCTTACAACCATTAATTCCCGATTTGGGAACCCGCGGTTAGGTATTGGTAGTACTACTGGGTTGACACCCCCACCCATCGACGATTGGTTTACTTGCGAGTTACCAACACAGCTGCCAGCAATCAGGCCATGGGTGAATATATTCCGTCTAATTTATATGCATAACGTCATTAGGTTTGGTTGTCTAAAACACATGTTATGTGGTTTTTGCTTGCAGTATGATTCCACATCAAATTCTATACAACATCAATTACATGTTTTCAATTTAAACCTGCGTTAACTCACCAACATTATGTGTTGACATTTTTGAGCATATCTTTTCAGGTGAACATAATCAAAGAGGATAGCTAGAGCTGATGCCTTAGCAGAGACCCTCAGGAATTCAATAGTTTTGCATTAGTAATGTATATTATTTGTTTTCATATTTGAACACTGTGTATCTTGGATTATAGAATTAATAAGACTATGATAGTCGTGGAACTGACTAACCACGACACAAGTCACCATTGTGTCGGGCGACGTCATGACACGAGGATTTTGCATATGTTATGTATCTGTAATTATACCAAGTGTTATGACGATCCCGTCCGTCGCATCCTCGTGTTTCCACTATAAGCGAGGGTGTGACAGATTGGTATCAAAGCCTTGGTTATAGAGAATTAGGTGGAGAATTTGACCTAGACTATAACCTAAGAACCTTCATATAGAATGCATGCTAGGGATTGTGTGCATTTGATTTTACCTAAATGTCTTTCATGATTTGTGTGACACATAGACACCTGTATTCTGGATTTCCTGACAAAAAGGCCTTCGGGCTAAGGCAAGCGTATTCGTATCAATCTCATTGCGAGACCAGTTACGCTACCAGGGGATTTCTGGGATGAGTGATAAACTATGGTCAATACACAAGTCCATAAGGCAAATAGGTCAAGTTTATTAAATCTATGAATTTAATATACGAGTATGTTCCTACATACTTGATTTTATACATATACACGTGTTATCTGAACATCCCAAGGAAGACATTATTACTCTTAGTCTTTCTCCATGGGATACCTAAACATAAGGGAACTTCGGTGATCACGCGTAGCGTCGATCTCGGATATTAAATCCGACCCTATCATGGTTATGACTGAAATCCTGAAAGTATGACGGATATGCAGTTATCATTAGACATAATGTGCTTATATGCTTACTTGCTATTACATGCTACTATTGGAATACTATTAGCTCATGGACAGGAGGGCATCATATAATTTGTGCTTGTTGAATCTAAATAATACTATGATGTTAACTTGGGGTAAGTGAAGCTAAGGGTGATCATGCAAGGTAAATTACCATTACGGGTGCACACGTAATTGCAATTCACCATGCATGAGAAGTCTGGCTAATCTTATCATGAGGTAACGATCATGAGTATCACAAGTTTCTATTCTATACCCTAGGGTGCTAGGGTCATAATTCTAGTAAGTCCTTGTTGAAGGCAATCAGACATTATCAACATTTACTCAAGTCCTGTCCTACTTAGAGCCTTCATGGTATTTCCAATCACGATATTGACCTTATGAGACATTCCTCCACTTAGCGTTTCAGTAACTAGTGATTAATGCTTAGAATGAAAGTGGAATACATGAATGTAGAGGAGTAATGATACTCTCTACCCATACAAGACGTTATTCTTTAAGTAGGTGCTAAGAAAAATTAAGATGTTATGTAACTAGTTTAAGTATTATTCAAGGTATATTGTGGATGTGGTGGGAACGCTACGGGGAACCCTATATATAAACATCACCGGTATACTAAGAATGTGTTTAATCTGGGCTACATAATGATCTTGATGGACCGAAGCATAGGTTATTAGGAATTGATGAGTGAAATCATGCGGTAACTAAAGTTCACATCTTTCTGTAATCAGAAGATGGCGCCTAAGAGAGTCACCCGTAGAACAAACCAAGAAGCTGAAGCCCCGCAAAACAGGAGAAGGGATAGACCATCAAAAGCTGGTGGTGCTCCAGCTGGAAATAATCAGGAAACTAGCACTCCTGATATAGCTGCTATGATTGCACAGCAGCTAGCCGCATTGGTTCCTACTATTGTGACACAAGTAAGCGACACCCTGCTGAATCATCCTCTCCACGGGGATCATAACACCAATGGCCAACATAACCAAGGGGTAGTGGATGATACTGGCATTGGCAGAACAAATGGAAACGAAACTGGTGTCAACCATACCAAACGGGGATGCTCATATAAAGAATTTGCGGCTTGCAAACCCCACGAACTCGATGGGAAAGGCGGAGCGATAGCCTTGACCAGATGGATCGAGAAGATGGAGGCAGTAATCGACATTAGTGAATGCCTCGACAGTCAACGGATCAAATATGCCACCTACTCACTGCAGGGCAAGGCATTAACCTGGTGGAACACCCAGGTTCAGGCTAGAGGAAGGGAGTCTGCAATGCAGATGACCTGGATGAGTTTAAGGCATTGATTTCTTAGGAATACTGTCCTCTCAATGAAATGCAGAAACTCAAACAAGAATTCTGGAATCACGCGATGGTGGGGGCTGGGCACGCAGCGTACACCGATCGATTTCATGAATTGGCAAGATTGGTTCCGCATTTAGTCACACCGGAATCCAAGAGGATCGAGAGGTATATTTGGGGACTCGCGCCTCAAATCCGAGCACTGGTAACAGCAGCTGCTCCTCCTACAATCCAGAGCGCAATTTTGAAGGCTGGCGCTCTTACTGACGAAATGGTGAGAATCGGAATGCTGGGGAAGGGAACCGAGAAGAGAAAGGAGTTCGGGTCTAACGCTGGAAGATCCGATAAGAAGGCTAAAACAGCCCGAAGTTTTGTGGCTGTAACCCAAGAAAGGAAGGATTACACTGGACCGCACCCCAAGTGCAACAAGTGTAACTATCACCATTCCCTAGCAAGGCCGTGTCAGGAATGTGCAAACTGTAGGCGCTTGGGTCACTGGGCGAAGGATTGTAGGATTGCGCCAAACCTGGTAGCGGCCATCAATGCGGTTAACCCCGCCGGGAATGCCAGGGCATGCTATGAATGCGGAGGTCTCGATCACTTCCGAAACACGTGCCCCCGACTGAACAGAGCACCCGGTCAATAAGGCAATAACCAGCAGCAAGTGCTGGCCATAGCTGGTAACCCGGGTCACGGCAATCAAGGAAATGCTGCAAGAGGACGAGCCTTCTTCATTGGAGCCAATGATGCCCGTCAGGATCCCAATGTCGTCACGGGTACGTACCTCCTCAACGACCACTTTGCCTCTATATTGTTTGATACGGGAGCAGACAATAGCTTCATATCTTCTGATTTTGCACACATGCTTGACTTGAAACCGAGTAGGCTAGAAACTAGCTTTTCCGTAGAAATGGCCAACGGTAGATTCGTACAAGCAGATAAGATCATTAGACAGTGCTCCATAATATTAGAGGACCATGTCTTCGACATAGATTTAATACCTTTCGAGTTAGGGAGCTTCGACGTAATTGTGGGAATGGATTGGTTGTCGAAGCACGGAGCCGAGATCGTTTGTCGGGAGAAAGTAGTACGAATCCCCATGCCTAATGGGGAGGTACTCAAGATTCACGGAGAACGACCAGGAAGAACTCTAAAGCTTATTTCCTGCATGAAGACGCGTCGATGTCTACGGAAGCAGTGCTACGCACTCCTGGCTCATGTTGTAGAAAAGAAGGAAGAAGGCATCAAGTTGGCAGATGTTCCTGTGGTGCGATATTATCCGGAAGTATTTCCTGATTATTTGTCGGGTTTACCTCCTCTACGTCAGGTGGAATTTCGTATCGAATTGGTTCCTGGAGCTACGCCGGTAGCAAAGGCACCATATCGATTAGCACCATCGGAGATGCAAGAATTATCCAGCCAACTACAAGAGCTGTTGGAGAAGGGATTCATTCGGCCGAGTCATTCACCATGGGGAGCACCGGTTCTATTTGTCAAGAAGAAAGACGGGTCATTTCGTATGTGTATGGATTATCGCAAGTTGAACAAGTTGACTGTGAAAAATCGATACCCTCTTCCCAGAATTGATGATTTGTTTGATCAATTACAAGGAGCTTCATACTTCTCTAAGATTGATCTTCGTTCTGGATATCATCAACTAAGAGTTTATGAGGGTGACATACCAAAAACAGCATTTAGGACTCGTTATGGGCACTATGAGTTCTTAGTCATGCCCTTCGGGCTGACTAATGCACCCGCTATGTTCATGGATTTAATGAATAGAGTGTGCAAACCAAACTTAGATAAGTTCGTGATCGTGTTCATAGACGATATACTTATCTATTCTCGATCGAAAGAGGATCACGAGAAACACCTTCGAGCAATTTTAGAATTGTCGCGGGAAGAGAAGCTTTTCGCCAAATTCTCGAAGTGTAAAATCTGGCTTCAAGAAGTGAAGTTTTTGGGCCATGTGGTTAACAAAGATGGAATTCAAGTGGACCCTGGCAAGATTGAAGTGGTGAAGAAATGGGATACACCCCAAACAACAATTATAAACAAATTGATACCACTAAATCGATCATCTATTTAAACCTGATCGAATGCAGCTTCTAATTGCAAACAAAACACACACACACACCATTATCGATCACCATCTTCATCCTCGACCTGCAACTTAGTCGAACACCACTTTCCGAGCCTTATATTCTGCAATTAACATAGGGCTTTTGATTATAAGCCTCATTCGAAGCTTTCTGTGCAAGCAATTTGATTTCCATCAGTGTTTAATCCCTTTTCGAATTCGAGATAGCCGCGGCTGTTCTTCGAGTGTTCTAAGCATCATCTCAACACAAAACAGGTAATTAAACGCATATACATACTCGATTTATCATGGGGAACAAAAGCCCCATGAAATTATACATTAACAGGATCAAATTGAGGGTCAATTTGATCCAAATCGAATTAGGGTTTATATCAATTTGGGGAAACTGGGAAACCATGCTTAAAAAGAAATAAAACCGAATAAACACCGCGGCTGAGGCCTTTGGTTCACTGGTATGCTGGTGTATGTGTAAGCTGGAGGTCCCGGGTTCGAACCCGGTTACCTGCAATTATTTTTTTAAAGCTTTTAAGCTTCTAAAAATTTTGGAAAAATCCTTAAAAATTATAAAAATAAATTTTATAAACTGTCCTTATTTTAAATCTTCCATAATTATTTTCTGTAAATTTATTTTGTTTAAAGCCTTAAAAATCTTTATAAAATATTTTCTATAAATATTATAAATAATCATTTTTATAAAAATGGACTCTAAATTGTGTTTAATTACGAAATAATCACAAAAATTATAGAAAATTACACATAATATAATTTCATAATTATTTACAAATGTAATGATAGGATATGTTTTTATACGTCAACTAATAAATTATTATTAAACGATTACAAAGAATACATACATAACATATTTAAATGATATAATTCTTTCGAATAAATCGAAATACAAGAAAATATATTGTTATCCAAAATCCCACAATTCAATTTAAATCCTAATAGCATTAGGTATAAAATCAAACTCAAATATATATATATATATAATCGTGTACGTCAACCTGAATCCAACCAAATATATCTATTGGTGTTGAATACATTTTAAAGTCTTAGTTATAATAAATAATAGGTATTGAACGTGTTTGATCGTGCATTGCCTTATTCTGTGAAGTCTTTGTGCATTATATCAATTCAAGGTGAGTTTCGTGGCCCCTTTTTATGCTTATACAAGTTTTCAATGTTTTCAATCAATGGAGGAAAAGTATGCTCACCCGTTTTCAATGCTGTACATCATATATTCAATGTTCATACTTGGAATCAACGTGATACTGTTTAACATACATACATGGTGTTATTCTATGGATTATTCTTACAACCATTAATTCCCGGTTTGGGAACCCGCGGTTAGGTATTGGTAGTACTACTGGGTTGACACCCCCACCCATCGACGATTGGTTAACTTACGAGTTACCAACACAGCTGCTAGCAATCAGGCCATGGGTGAATATATTCCGTCTAATTTATATGCATAACGTCATTAGGTTTGGTTGTCTAAAACACATGTTATGTGGTTTTTGCTTGCAGTATGATTCCACATCAAATTCTATACAGCATCAATTACATGTTTTCAATTTAAACCTGCGGAACTCACCAACATTATGTGTTGACATTTTTGAGCATATCTTTTCAGGTGAACATAATCAAAGAGGATAGCTAGAGCTGATGCCTTAGCAGAGACACTTAGGAATTCAATAGTTTTGCATTAGTAATGTATATCATTTGTTTTCATATTTGAATACTGTGTATCTTGGATTATAGAATTAATAAGACTATGATAGTCGTGGAACTGACTAACCACGACACAAGTCACCATTGTGTTGGGCGACGTCATGACACGAGGATTTTGCATATGTTATGTTTCTGTAATTATACCAAGTGTTATGACGATCCCGTCTGTGACATCTTGAAAATTTGTTAATTAAAAGTTAATGTTGACATCTTCTTGAAAGGACTAATGTTGTCATTTATGAAACTTGTGAGCAAATTATGCTTGTTTCCTTATTTTATATATTCTATCTTTAATATCATGAGCAATTAAATTGAACATAGCAATGATAATATCAAATTATGTTAGTAATAACAATAATAATAACTAAACTACTAAGAATATTAATATTAACATTAATAATAATAATAATAATACTAATAATAATAATAACAATAATAATAATAATAATAATAAACTATAATGTTATTAATAATAATAATACTAGTAATAATAATAATGTATAAAAATTATTAACTTAAGGTATTTAAAACTTAACCAAGATTAGGGGGTTATTTATGTAATTTAATAAACTTTAAAAACAAGTTTTATGTAAAAAGTGACAACAAGAAAACCATAGGGGCTAATTATGTAATTTACAAAAACCCACACACCCCATTCTCTTCTCCCCCCGCAAATCCGGCCAGCCGCCGGCCACCGCCGGCCGCGGCTCCGGCCAAGTCCAAACACCCATTTTTCACCCGATTTTCCACCCAAAACCGTTTCCAAACCGTTCTAGAACACGATTCGAGCTTAATTACACCATTTAATCGAGGTTAAGGCATCGGTTACACCCATTCGAAGTGCATAACCGAAACTTTTTAATCTAATAGCCGTTCGACAATTAAAACTTAATAATAATCAAATTAAATAGTCCATAATCGAACGTTTAATCATTCTAAAACTATTACCAATCTCAATTGCACCTGAAACAAACACAATCAACAAATCCAAGCATCACTTGCTCGCGGACCTGCAACTCAACCAAATCCATATTCCAAGCTTCGAGTGTTGAAATTGGCAAAGGGTTTTGAATCAGAAACATCACACGAGGCTATACACAAAGCTAATTGAGTTATCATCCACGTTTATATCTAATTTGCACCTCCCTCGTCCGCGGCTTGTTCATCATCTTGTTCATCTCCAATCTTTCATCATTCGGGTAAATTAAATACATGTATACACTCGGTTAAACATGGGGAACAAAAGCCCCATGATTATTTCTGATAACCGATTCGATTTAACCTCCAATTTGGCCCTAATCGATTCTAGGGTTTATATGGAATTTGGGGGTTTCCTTTAAATGGGGTTATATAAATTTCGAACCAACTTTAACCGCGGCTGCGGCCTTGGTTCGCTGGTTTCGGGCTCACTTGCATTTCTGGAGGTCACGGGTTCGAACCGTGCCTCCCCCCTCAATTATTTTTGGGCCTTTTTGAGCTTAAAAAAATATATATATATATAAATAAAATTTCTAAAAATTATAAAAATCAGTTTTATAAACTGATTTTATTTTAAAAGTTAACTAATTATTTTCTGTAAATTATTCTTTAAACATCTTAACAATTTTTATATAAATATTATAAACAAATGTTATAGTTAGTTTATTTATATAAAATAGATATATATATATAATAATAATAAACTTTAAATAGTTGAAATCACTAAATTATTATTCGTCATTACATTACCTTTAATTATAGATTAATTAGGTTAATTATAAAATGTTATTTACATTTTATAATTTAATCATTATAAAGGATTAATTAAGTTTTTCTTTCATTGTACTAAAATATATATGTTTTCGACCTTATTTATAAAAAGCCCCAAACTACATTTGAAACCCTAGCACTCGTTAAATGGTTAAACTTATTGTTAGACTTAAATCTTGTAAGTATATACATGTTTAGGTACCCTGTGAAGGATTTCGTTGGAACCTCGATTATTATCCTTATTAATCATCATATATATACCTAATCATCATGTGAGTTTCCTTGCCCCTCTTTATGCTATTTCACACCGTTTTGGGGTGAAACATGTTACTTTATTCAACATACACTTATAAACGTTTAGATCTTATAAAAGCACATGCAATTCATACTTTTATTTTGTCATGGTTATTTGTGTTGTTGTAAGTCTTGTAAGAGTTACATATATTGTTTACAATCATTAACTATTGCTAGCCTGGCGACGTCTTAGATCTTTGGGCCTGACAAGCCTATTTGGTGCTAAAGTCGATGTATTGCCGACTCCTAGGAGCCGTATGCTTGTGCACTAGGGAACCAAGTACACTTAGCCACTCATATAAACATATAATCTAGTCGAGGTTTGATTGTACTATATGTGCTTTATAAACTTGCTAACTCATAACCTATGACATGAATTGCTACTTGAAATCCATGGTATATTATGTATGTGAAACCCTTGGGAACTCACCAACTTTATAGTTGACCCGTTATTTTTAACATGTTTCAGGAAATGCCCACGCTTGAAGTCATCATTTGAAGCTTGCAATAAACTAGGATTTGAACCTAGCTAAATGAATAAAATGCTTATGTTATGTTTTGTATTGTTTGGAACTTTTTCATATTTGAGACTTATGAATGTATTTCATTTGAAACTTATGATAATATTATTTTCATTTAAGGATAGCGTTATGTGGCTGTGAACAATCTTAACCCTCACACCTCAACGATTCCGCCGTCAAGGTTGGGGTGTGACAGATTGGTATCAGAGCCCGTAACTATAGGGAATTAGGTTATTAGAAATGGTGACCTAGACTATAGCATATGCATGAACCTTATAGAATTATATTTCTATTTTTTAAAAGTATATGGTTTGCATGCTACATAATGCTATGTTCCCTTATGTGCAATTTGATGCCTTAGCATAGGATTGCCTAAACATTTCTACATGTCTCCCAAAACTTACATTTGACTCTTAGACTCTCCCCGAACATGAAACCTCTTAATCTTATTCTCGACGACACGTGGAATCGTATACTTATGCTTATGACTTGGATCTTTAGACGTTATGTCTAATCTATATAAGTCTCATCAAGGTTTTGATTTCATGAACCTAAGAAATATTGTGTGACACATAGACACCTGTATTCTGGATTTCCTGGCAAAAAGCCTTCGGGCTAAGGCAAGCGTATTCGTATAAATCTCATTGAGGGAACCGTTACGCTACCTGGGGATTTCTGGGATGAGTGATAAACTATGGTCAAAATACACAAATCTCTAAGGCAAATGGGTCAATTCACCTTGAAGTGTCAACGTTTCCAAATGGTAATGCGTTACCCAAATGGAATCATTCTGTGTGCCTTACAACCCTTAGCTTGTCTTTGTCTAAACTATTATCCTTTGTTATTCTCATTCCTGTAACTAACTCATTTTGTATATCTAGCATGTCTCGTCATCATGGAAAGCGTGGAAGTTCCGACCGAAAACTTGCAGCAATGATAGCCCGACAAATGGCTGCTGTGCTCCCAACCATGGTTGCTGAACTCAATAGCACTCTAATGACCAATTCTAGCAATAATGGAAATGGTCAAGGAGGAAATAGTGCTAACCAAGGGCGCGGCAACCAAACTTGCACTTTCAAGCACTTTAGCTCTTGCAAGCCCACTAGTTTTAGTGGCAAGGAAGGAGCCACTGGTCTTCTTGAGTGGTTCGAGAGTATGGAGAACACTTTTGTCAACTGTGAGTGTCCCGAGGCACTCAAAGTTCGTTATGCCACAAGTATGCTACAACAAAGGGCACTTACCTGGTGGAATAGCGAGAAAAGAAATCGAGGAGCTGATGCTATTTTAGCACTCACTTGGGAAGAGTTCAAGACCATTGCCATCGCCAAGTTTTGCCCAAGGAGTGAAATACAAAAGCTTGAGGAGGAGTTCTGGAACCTAAAACAAGACGGTGGTGACCACCTAACTTATTCAACCAGGCACCACGAGCTGAGCATCCTGTTGCCTCACATGGTCGACACTGTACCCCGTAACATTGAAAAATTCATCAAGGGTGTACCACCCCAAATCCAAGATGCCGTGGTGGGTAGCCGACCCACAACCTTGGAAGAAGCCATTACTATTACCGCTCAACTCACCGAGAATCATATACGAGCGGGCACAATGTCTGTGAAGGGTGCAAAGAAAGTGGAAAGGACGGTTACTGAAGCTGTTAAGGAAACCAAAGCTGAACCATCTTATAACAACAACAACAACAATAAGAAGCGCAAGTTTACGCCAACACACAATTATGCTGTGGCTGCACCCAAACCACCTCAAAGACAACTGGTACCTGCGGCTACACCTGTGACCCAAGTGCCTGTGGCTGGGGCTTATGCTGGCCTTCAACCTATGTGCAACACCTGTAAGTATCATCATCCGGGGAACGCCCCGTGCCGCATCTGTACCTTATGCGGCAAATACGGTCACTTGGTTGCGGTTTGTCGTCGTGCACCTAACAACGCCACAACTATCACCAATCGTGCTTGCTATAATTGTGGAGATCCTGGTCATATTCGTCCACAATGCCCTCGTCTTGTGGGTAATGTTCCACAAGCCCGGGGACGTGCTTTGAACATCAATGCTAATCAAGCACAAGCAAACAACGATGTGGTGAACGGTATGCTAAATTCAACCCTAACGTTTATGATCTAAGTCTCTTACATACATTACCTATAACGCTAAATGCCTTAAACCTTGAACAGGTATGTACCTTATTAATAATACTTATGCATACGTTCTATTTGACTCTGGAGCCGATAAGAGTTTTGTTTCATTAGAGTTTGAACCCGTACTTGCTAAGCCACATACGAAACTAGAAAGATCTCTCACCGTTGAAGTTGCCGATGGAGAACCGATCACCGTGGATGTTGTTATCCGTGATTGCATCTTAAGTCTTGACACCCACGAATTTCTTATTGATCTTATCCCTATGAAACTTGGGAGCTTCGACGTCATCATTGGTATGGATTGGTTAGCCAAACACCATGCCGAGATCGTTTGTTTCGAGAAGTGCATCCGTATACCGTTATCATCTGGGGATACTCTAAAAGTGTTCGGCGAAAAATCTTCCAAAGGGCTTAAACTCATGTCTTGCACTCACGCCCGAAAGTGTTTAAGAAAGAACTATATGGCGTTCTTGGCTTACGTGGTCAACACAAAAGTCAAAGGGAAAGAACTTAAGGACGTTCCGATTGTCCGAGACTTTCCGGAAGTATTTCCCGACGACCTTAGTGGTTTACCTCCCGTGCGTGAAGTTGAGTTTAAAATTGACCTAATACCGGGAGCAAACCCCGTGGCTAAGTCACCGTATCGACTTGCACCATCAGAAATGCAAGAACTTTCTAGTCAACTTCAAGAGCTAACCGAGAAGGGTTTCATTCGTCCTAGTTCTTCGCCTTGGGGTGCACCTGTCCTCTTTGTGAAGAAGAAAGATGGATCGTTTCGTATGTGCATCGACTATCGTGAGCTTAACAAGCTTACCATCAAGAACCGCTATCCTCTTCCTCGCATCGATGACTTGTTTGATCAACTTCAAGGAGCTGCTATATTCTCAAAGATTGATCTACGTTCTGGATATCATCAATTACGAGTCCATGATGATGACATCCCTAAAACCGCATTCCGTACTCGTTATGGGCACTATGAGTTTATGGTGATGCCTTTTGGTTTAACCAATGCTCCTGCTGTCTTCATGGATCTTATGAACCGAGTATGCAAACCTTATCTAGATAAGTTTGTGATCGTCTTCATTGATGACATACTTATCTACTCCAAGACTAACACCGAGCATGAACTGCATTTACGACAAGTTCTTGAGTTGTTGAAGAAAGAACAATTGTACGCGAAGTTCTCGAAGTGTGACTTCTGGCTCGAGGAAGTTCAATTTCTAGGACACGTGGTGAATAGCCAAGGAATTCATGTTGACCCTGCAAAGGTGGAAGCTGTGAAGAATTGGTGTGTTCCCACGACTCCAACCGAGATTCGTTCTTTCCTTGGTCTTGCTGGTTATTACCGGCGATTCATCGCCAACTTTTCAAGGATCGCGAAGCCTCTCACTTCCCTGACACAAAAGGATAAACCATTCGAGTGGGGACCCGAACAAGAAGAAGCCTTTGAAGCATTAAAGCACAAACTGTGCAATGCTCCTATCTTGACCCTACCCGATGGAAACGATGATTTCACCGTATATTGCGATGCATCAAAACAAGGCCTTGGTTGTGTTCTTATGCAACGAGGAAAGGTCATAGCTTATGCATCGAGACAATTGAAGGTTCACGAAGTGAATTACACAACACATGATCTCGAGCTTGGTGCTGTTGTTTTTGCCTTGAAGATTTGGAGACATTACCTTTATGGTACGCAATGTATAGTCTACACCGATCACAAAAGCCTTCAACACGTTTTTAATCAAAAAGATCTCAATATGAGACAACGTCGTTGGGTTGAGTTGATTAGTGATTATGACTGTGACATTCGTTACCATCCTGGGAAGGCAAATGTTGTGGCCGATGCACTAAGTCGAAAGGTTCATAGCAAGATGGTCTCGTTCCAAGAAATTCGCGATCGACGACAATGGTTTGACACCTTGAGAGGATTCGATACTGAAATTCGACTAGATGTCAACGAGGCTACTGTACTGCTACAAAACTTGAGAATAGATAGTGACATCGAGTCTAGTATCTTGGAGGCTCAACAAAGGGTTCAACAAGAAGGAAGAATGAAGGATGAATTGGAGCATAACCTTCTAACTCAACTGGAGACGAAACCTAATGGGTTGATGTATTTCGCAAACCGAATTTGGGTTCCAAATCGTGATAACCTCCGTACCCTTGTCATGAACGAAGCTCATCAAACTCGTTATTCTATTCACCCTGGCTCCGACAAGATGTACATGGATCTGCGTGGTCATTATTGGTGGCCTGGAATGAAGAAAGATGTAGCGACTTATGTAGCTAAGTGCCTCACGTGTACGAAGGTTAAAGCCGAACACCAACGTCCAAGTGGATTACTTGAGCAACCCGAGATTCCTGTGTGGAAGTGGGAACACATATCCATGGACTTCATAACCAAGCTACCCCGAACCTCTCGAGGACATGATAGCATATGGGTGATCGTCGACCGATTGACCAAATCGGCACATTTTATACCCATACGTGACACTTACAAGACATCAAGGTTGGCTCGTATATACGTTGATGAAATTGTAAGTCGTCATGGGGTACCTCTTCACATCATATCCGACCGAGACGCTCGTTTCACTTCGCACTTTTGGTCGTCTATGCAAGAACTCTTGGGTACTCAGTTGGATCTAAGCACGGCTTACCACCCCCAAACTGATGGTCAAACCGAGCGAACCATCCAAACCTTGGAGGATTTGCTACGCCTTTGTGTCCTTGACTTTGGTGGTGATTGGGATACGCATCTACCGTTAGCGGAATTTTCGTATAACAATAGTTACCACTCGAGTATCAAGATGGCACCATTCGAAGCACTTTATGGTCGTAAATGTCGTTCACCGATCTACTGGACCGACATTGGTGAAAACTTTATCACTGGTCCTGAACTCATACAAGAGACGACCGATAAAGTTTCTATCATCCGAAAGAACCTTGAAGTGGCAAGAAGTCGACAAAAGAGCTATGCGGATAAGCGACGTAAGCCATTGGAATTCCAAGTTGGGGAGATGGTTCTTCTTAAGGTTTCACCGTGGAAGGGTGTTGTTCGCTTTGGAAAGAAGGGTAAACTGGCTCCAAGATTTGTAGGACCTTTCAAGATTCTGAAAAGGATTGGGAAAGTGGCTTACAAACTGGAATTACCTTCCGACCTTAGTGGAGTTCATCCTGTGTTCCATGTCTCGAATTTGAGGAAGTGCCTGGCTGACGAAGGTCTGCATGTCCCGTTGGATGACATCCAGATCGACGAGTCATTACACTTTGTCGAGAAACCCGTGGAAGTTATGGATCGCATTATGAAGAAAACTAGAACTACCACTACCCCAATTGTCAAGGTTCGTTGGGAGAATAAGCGTGGAGCTGAGTTCACCTGGGAACGTGAGGAGCATATGAAGAAGAAGTACCCGTTCTTGTTTGTATAGTTTCATTTTTCTTAATTTCGGGACGAAATTCTTATAAGTTGGGGAGACTGTGACATCTTGAAAATTTGTTAATTAAAAGTTAATGTTGACATCTTCTTGAAAGGACTAATGTTGTCATTTATGAAACTTGTGGGCAAATTATGCTTGTTTCCTTATTTTATATATTCTATCTTTAATATCATGAGCAATTAAATTGAACATAGCAATGATAATATCAAATTATGTTAGTAATAACAATAATAATAACTAAACTACTAAGAATATTAATATTAACATTAATAATAATAATAATAATACTAATAATAATAATAACAATAATAATAATAATAATAATAAACTATAATGTTATTAATAATAATAATACTAGTAATAATAATAATGTATAAAAATTATTAACTTAAGGTATTTAAAACTTAACCAAGATTAGGGGGTTATTTATGTAATTTAATAAACTTTAAAAACAAGTTTTATGTAAAAAGTGACAACAAGAAAACCATAGGGGCTAATTATGTAATTTACAAAAACCCACACACCCCATTCTCTTCTCCCCCCGCAAATCCGGCCAGCCGCCGGCCACCGCCGGCCGCGGCTCCGGCCAAGTCCAAACACCCATTTTTCACCCGATTTTCCACCCAAAACCGTTTCCAAACCGTTCTAGAACACGATTCGAGCTTAATTACACCATTTAATCGAGGTTAAGGCATCGGTTACACCCATTCAAAGTGCATAACCGAAACTTTTTAATCTAATAGCCGTTCGACAATTAAAACTTAATAATAATCAAATTAAATAGTCCATAATCGAACGTTTAATCATTCTAAAACTATTACCAATCTCAATTGCACCTGAAACAAACACAATCAACAAATCCAAGCATCACTTGCTCGCGGACCTGCAACTCAACCAAATCCATATTCCAAGCTTCGAGTGTTGAAATTGGCAAAGGGTTTTGAATCAGAAACATCACACGAGGCTATACACAAAGCTAATTGAGTTATCATCCACGTTTATATCTAATTTGCACCTCCCTCGTCCGCGGCTTGTTCATCATCTTGTTCATCTCCAATCTTTCATCATTCGGGTAAATTAAATACATGTATACACTCGGTTAAACATGGGGAACAAAAGCCCCATGATTATTTCTGATAACCGATTCGATTTAACCTCCAATTTGGCCCTAATCGATTCTAGGGTTTATATGGAATTTGGGGGTTTCCTTTAAATGGGGTTATATAAATTTCGAACCAACTTTAACCGCGGCTGCGGCCTTGGTTCGCTGGTTTCAGGCTCACTTGCATTTCTGGAGGTCACGGGTTCGAACCGTGCCTCCCCCCTCAATTATTTTTGGGCCTTTTTGAGCTTAAAAAAATATATATATATATAAATAAAATTTCTAAAAATTATAAAAATCAGTTTTATAAACTGATTTTATTTTAAAAGTTAACTAATTATTTTCTGTAAATTATTCTTTAAACATCTTAACAATTTTTATATAAATATTATAAACAAATGTTATAGTTAGTTTATTTATATAAAATAGATATATATATAATAATAATAAACTTTAAATAGTTGAAATCACTAAATTATTATTCGTCATTACATTACCTTTAATTATAGATTAATTAGGTTAATTATAAAATGTTATCTACATTTTATAATTTAATCATTATAAAGGATTAATTAAGTTTTTCTTTCATTGTACTAAAATATATATGTTTTCGACCTTATTTATAAAAAGCCCCAAACTACATTTGAAACCCTAGCACTCGTTAAATGGTTAAACTTATTGTTAGACTTAAATCTTGTAAGTATATACATGTTTAGGTACCCTGTGAAGGATTTCGTTGGAACCTCGATTATTATCCTTATTAATCATCATATATATACCTAATCATCATGTGAGTTTCCTTGCCCCTCTTTATGCTATTTCACACCGTTTTGGGGTGAAACATGTTACTTTATTCAACATACACTTATAAACGTTTAGATCTTATAAAAGCACATGCAATTCATACTTTTATTTTGTCATGGTTATTTGTGTTGTTGTAAGTCTTGTAAGAGTTACATATATTGTTTACAATCATTAACTATTGCTAGCCTGGCGACGTCTTAGATCTTTGGGCCTGACAAGCCTATTTGGTGCTAAAGTCGATGTATTGCCGACTCCTAGGAGCCGTATGCTTGTGCACTAGGGAACCAAGTACACTTAGCCACTCATATAAACATATAATCTAGTCGAGGTTTGATTGTACTATATGTGCTTTATAAACTTGCTAACTCATAACCTATGACATGAATTGCTACTTGAAATCCATGGTATATTATGTATGTGAAACCCTTGGGAACTCACCAACTTTATAGTTGACCCGTTATTTTTAACATGTTTCAGGAAATGCCCACGCTTGAAGTCATCATTTGAAGCTTGCAATAAACTAGGATTTGGACCTAGCTAAATGAATAAAATGCTTATGTTATGTTTTGTATTGTTTGGAACTTTTTCATATTTGAGACTTATGAATGTATTTCATTTGAAACTTATGATAATATTATTTTCATTTAAGGATAGCGTTATGTGGCTGTGAACAATCTTAACCCTCACACCTCAACGATTCCGCCGTCAAGGTTGGGGTGTGACACCGTCCGTCGCATCCTCGTGTTTCCGCTATAAGCGAGGGTGTGATAGTATAATTTTGAGATGTGACTTTTTATATTTTATTTGGTTATAATTATTCTAAGTTAGACTATACATATAATTAAGCTTTGATTAATGTATGGAGTATTTTAAGTGTTTTTACTGTAAAAGGTTCAATGATCTTAAACATAAAATCAAACCAAAGCAAAACCCTTAGTAATTTGTTGCTTTGGTTTCATTTTAATTTTAAGTGGTTTGGTTTTGATTTACATTGATAAAAACTCATATTAACAGTTTAAGTAAAACCCTGAATAAAAGTGCATTTAACTAAAAAAATGAATATTTTTTATTTAAATACTCTCGAGTAGTTGTTTAGAAACATTTTAATGTATTTTATTTTAAATTAAAGTTACAAGATATCACTCTAAATTTATATTTAAAAACAAACCATTTGATTGAACATGAAAATATTAAAAATTCATATGATAAATCAAAATCTTACTTTCTTCAACCGGTTTCGAATATCAACCTTAAACCAAATAATTTGAAAAGACCTAAAATTCTTGTACCAAAAAAGTTAAAAACCAAGTTGTCTAATTTCTATTGGTTTTATTAGAAAGGTAGTGAATAAAGTGAATAAATGAAAATAAATTTGTAAAAAAATAAAATCTATAAATAAAATTACATTTTATAAATAAAATAAACTAAATTATTACTACTATTTATGATGATTTTTTTAAACGAAAGTGGCTAGAAATAAATAAGAGTAAAGAAAATAAAATGAAAAACATATAGAAAGAAAATAAAAATTTTATAATAACACATTTTGTCATTTTAAGGGTTAAGGGCAAAGTTATAATTAAAAAATAAGTTTATAAAAATAAAAGTGATTAAAAAAGATAAAAAATAAAAAAAGTAAAGTAAATAAAATAAAGAGTAAATTACATTTTTCATCATTTAATTTTATTGCAAATTTTAGAGATTGTCCTTGAACTAAGGAAATTACAGTAATTATCTTTTACGTTCAAATGTTTTCACACGTTTAGTCCTTTTCACTAACAGACGTTAAAATTTTCTGTTAAGTCCAATCATGTACCTTGCACATGAGGGCAACTCTGTCATTTTACTATATTAACTACCAAAATTTCTTATTGAATAAATAAAATTAAAAAACAAAACAAAATATATAAAACCCAAATCATTCTCTCTCAACTCCCCTAATATCTCCCCCCCTTTTTATCTCCATCTTTCTTCTTCAAGAAACCTTCCCATTGTACTACCGCCATCACTAGCCACCACCACCTCCTACCACCTCCGGTCACACCCGCTATGAACCACTCGAACCTCCAAAGAACATATCTGACCACCACAACCACCGTGAACCCATGGAGCGGCTTCTTACTCAGCTCATCCCCACCCCCACCCTACACCACCAACCACAACCACCACTGGCTGCAACCATCACCGGCTGCAACCACCGTAATAACCACCGTGAACCCAAGGACAACTATCTTTCTACTCTCTCTCACTGTATCAGTATATCTATCTATTTTTCTTTCTTCTTCAACAAAAACCCCACACCTCCATCTTTACTTCCACCACCGCCAGCACCTACTCCTTCCACTTCTGTCACCAGTCATCCTTTAAGGTTCTGACCACCCACCGTCACCCTGTCTGATTCTTCCAACACCCCTAGATCTAGATCTTGATCTGGGGTTGTTTCCGATTTCACAAACCCTAGATCTGATAGAGGGGGTGCTGAACCGCCGGTGAAGTATGGTGAATGGTTTTGATTATTCGATGGTTTATGGTGATGGAGGTGACGATGGTGGTGGTCGGCTGGTCACAAGTTGGGAATTGACGCAGGTGGCCAATCGCTTGTGGTTTAGGGTGGTGGAAGTGGTATATGGTGATTTAGATGAGAATGATGGAGACGGTTTAGATTATGAACATGATGGTTTAGAGACATTAGTTGTGACCAGAGGTGGGTCGGGGAAGGCAGCGGAGGATGGCGGTGAAGGTGGGTCGAAGGATGGCGGTTAAGGTGGGTCGAAGGATGGCGGTTAAGGTGGGTCGAAGGATGGCGGTGAAGGCGGAGGATGGCGGTGCTCTTTGTGCGGAGAGAGAGAGAGAGAGAGAGAGAGAGAGAGAAATGGGGCAGGGTAGGTGAGTGGGTTTTAATAATTCATATATTTATTAAAAGGATAAAATGATCGAACTACCCTCATGTGTAAGTCATGTGACTTGACTTAACCAGTAAAACTAACGGACGTAAGAAGAAATGACTAAACGTGTAACGAAATTTAAACGTAAAGGACAATTACTGTAATTTCCTTAGTTTAAGGACAATCTCTGAAATTTGCTATAAAATTAAAGGAAGAAAAATGTAATTTACTCTAAAATAAAAACACAAAGGAAAAAAATAAAAAATTAATAAAAATTACCGATTTCATCCTTTTAAAGCTAAGGGCAAAATAGTATTTTACACAAAATAACTGAAAAATTTAACTTTTATTAGTAGAAAGGGCAGAAATCGTGATAAGTTTTCAAATTTAAGTTTAAAAACAAGATCTATAATTTTATGTATACTTAAAGATAAAATTTATAATTTCCTCAAAAGTTTTTGTTTATCATTACAAGTTTTAAAACACTATGTTTTACTAAATTTGAATTCATTGTTGCGACATATTTATTTGTATTAATGTTTTGATGTACATTGTTTTGAAATCTGAGTTGTCGGAAACCGTAAGAAGTTATCAATGTAAAATTTATTGAAACGAAGCTTTATAAGTTTCAACACACTCATAAGTCATAAGAACACGTAGGTTTATCCACTAGTGTACAAAATTTATTCTAGACACTCGTATTATTTAACTGTATTGGAAGAGACGCGATTATTAAAACAAGGGGTGACAAATAATAGAATATATGGAGTCAAGATGGTGACTTATAATGTTGGCGTCGAGGTCAATGCAAGTCGTCCTATAATGATTTAATCATCAATACTATGTTTATTTGATTACACAACAGTGATAATTTTAACTAATTAGTTATATAAAGGATTGAGTGAGGTATTTCGGATTACAAAAATAAAATTAAGAAAATTTTATCTTCAAAATAAACATGCAAATGGGTCGAATATACTAGTGAATTTTGATGTCTATAATCATGAAAAATAAATTCACTACATATGAAGTAAATTAATCGTGATCAAATAAAGGCTATATTACTATAAAGCAGAACATTCTATTGGAATCACGTAGAGGCCATGCACACGTATGCATGGAAGTTATGTTAAGTTATTTGTTTGGTTTTAAGTCCGGGTCATGGGGAGATGAATGTAGTGGAGTAGTGGGCAACTATGCTCATGGGTCTATTGAGTCTTCCTTTATTGTTGCTATTTCCTAATTTCTAGTAGTAGTTTGTTTATGCACGATGTACTTAGTAGGCTATATATAGCCGGTTATTGCTTAATGAAAGTTTATCGAATTCAGTATACTTTGTGCTTCTATATGCGCTTGTCACTACAAGTGGTATCAGAGCACAATTGAGAGATCCATTAGAGGGCTGAGTGAGATCAAATCAAGAGAGCAGGAAAGAGAGTTGTAGCAGAGAAGAATGGCGGAGGAACCAAGCCATTTCCAGTCAACCCACGTACCAAAATTCGATGGAGATTATGATCATTGGCACATGGTCATGAAGAATCTCATCCAATCAAAGGAGTGTTGGAGTGTGGTAGAAGACGGGTATGTTGTGATCAAGGCTGGAGAGCAAGCTACAGCAACACAGAGAAAGGCATATGAAGAAAACAAGTTGAAAGACTTGAAGGTCTTGAATTACTTGTTCCAGTCCATTGACAAGTCAATTTTAAAGACAATTACGTAAAAGGAGACTTCAAAACAAGTGTTGGATGCCATGAAGAATAAGTATCAAGGAAGTGCTCGGGTCAAACGGGCACAGTTGCAACGGCTGAGAAGAACCTTTGAGACGTTGGAGATGAAGACCGGAGAAAGTGTGGATGATTACATGGGAAGAGTCATGTCTACTGCAAACGACATGAGAAATTATGGAGACAACATGACGGATGTAGCAATTGTTGAAAAGGTATTAAGAACCTTGACAAAAATTTTCAACTTTGTTGTATGCACCATAGAAGAATCAAAGGATCTGGATACTATGACTGTAGATGAGTTGCAAAGCTCACTACTTATTCATGAACAAAAGCTGCTAAAGAAGCCCATGGAGGAGCAGATTCTCAAGGTTGAACAAAAAAACACTTATGGTAGAGGAAGGGGTAGGGGAAGATCAAACTACCCCAGAGGAAGAGGTAGGGGAAGAGGATGAGGGTCATTTGACAAAAGCTCCATTGAATGTTACAGATGTCATAAGCTGGGACATTTCCAATATGAATGCCCCTCAGAAGATAAAACAGTGAATTATGCCGAGTATGATGAGAGTGAAGAACTGATGCTAATGGCAACTATAGATGTGGAGAAGTACAAGCAGGAAGAGAAGCTCACAAAGGCCACATCTAAAGCTGTGAAAGAAGGCAAGGAGAGCATATGGTTCCTAGATTCAGCTTGCTCAAACCACATGACGGGAAACAAAGCTTGGTTCATTAAGCTTGAGATGAGTTTTGTTCACTCAGTCAAGTTGGGAAATGACAAGAGACTGGAGGTTCAAGGAATTGGAGATGTCAATTTAGTTGTTGATGGGAAAGCACAAGTCATCACCAAGGTATACCACACACCTGAATTAACATCTAATCTCATTAGTGTTGGACAACTCCAGGACAAAGGAGTAACATTCATCTTCAAGGAAGGAACTGGAAAGGTATTCCACCCTGTGAGGGGGTTAATCTTAACCTCAAAGATGACTAGGAATCGTATGTTTCCAATATTTGCTACTCAAGAAGAATCTAGTAGATGCTTGCAAGTCACATCAGGTGAAGACTTATGGCATAGGCGATTTGCTCACACTAATCACAAAGCTCTTAGAACTATGCAGTACAATGACATGGTTGAAGGATTGCCCAAAGTTGCTCAAAGGACTCAAGTATGTGAAGTATGTGCTGTGGGCAAGCAGAACCGGGTGGAAATTCTGAAGAAAAGTAAGTGGCATGCCTCAGAACGACTGCAGCTCATTCACACTGACATATGTGGGCCAATCAAACCCACATCTCAAGGTGTAACATTTCGTATTTTTGTTAACTAAGAGTTAATTTCATTATTCTTATAAGGGTCATGGTTGTCAATCTGGAAATTTATGGGTGATTTATACTTATTTCTTGGTTGTTATAAAAAAAGTAATAATTAAAATGTTTTCTTGTGTAATAATAATAACTATGATAACATTAATAATAGTAACAATCATAATAAGTCATAATAATGATAATAATACTAAAAATAATAACTAACATAATAGTAATAGTAATAATAATAATAATAATAATAATAATAATAATAATAATAATAATAATAATAATAATAATAATAATAATAATAGTAATGATGATGATGATGATAAACTATAGTAACGATGTTACTAATAATAATAATACTAGTAATAACAATAATCTATAAAAAAATATTAATATAAAGGTGTTTAAAACTTAAATAGGATTAGAGGGGTGGTTTTTGCCATTTTATAAACTTTAAAACGGAAGTTTGGGCATAAAATAGCAAATTATTAAAAAGCAGGGACCATTTGTGTAATTTTTGAAAACCCAAACCCCACCCCCCATTTCTTCCCCGTTTATTCGGCCGAACACCTGCCACGATCGAGCACTAAACCTCAATAATAATCAAATTAATCAAACATAAATAATCATTTAACTAATCCTAACCTATCACTACTTGTAATTTCATCTGAGAATCACACAAACCCACGTTATTTCACCTCCATTGCCGCGGACCTGCAACCCATTCGAACACCACCCTCCGGCCCTTCTAACTTGAAATCAACGAAGGGTTTTCGTTCATTGAGATCACCAGAAGGTATCTGTGCAGCGAATTGGTTTATCATCATCTTTTGCATCTCAAACTGAATCGACATTGATCGTGGCTTGTTCTTCGTAGTGTTTCACTTTGAATCATCATCATTCGGGTAATTGAACGCATCTACATAATCATTTCATCATGGGGAATAAAAGCCCCATGAACATAGCCTGTAATTGAAACGAATCGGGGCTCAATTGGATCCAAGAATGATCTAGGGTTTCACGGATTTGGGGGAATTGGGTTAAAGGTGTTTAAAATCACTTGGAACCAAGTGATACCGCGGCTGTATGCCTTGGTTCACTGGTTCCCCACTTGCGTGTCCATCTTGAGGTCCCGGGTTCGAACCCGGGCACCCTCATATATTTTTAAAGCCTTTTCAGCTTTAGAAAAATTATAGAAAATTTCTAAAAATTATAAAAATCAATTTTATAACTTTTTTTATTTTAAAAGTTATCTAATGATTTTCTGTAAAATTATTTCTTTAAAAACTTTAATAATTTTTATATAAAATATCATTAACAAATGTTATAATTAGTTTATTTTTATAAAAATAAGCTTTAAATAGTTGAAATCACTAAATTATTATTAGTCATTACGTTATCTGTGATTATAGCTTAATTATGTTAATTATAAAATTTTATTTACATTTTATAATTTAATCATTATAAGGATTTAATTTCTTATAATTTCATAAATTATTATAAAAGGATTAATTAAGTTTCTTTCATTGTATTAAAATATAAATGATTTCGACTTTACTTATAAAAACCCCAAATTCTTATTGAAACCCTAGTTCACGTTAAAACGGTAATCCTATTATTAACCTAAATCTTGTAATATATATACATATATATATACACACACATATATATATAGGTGTCTTGTGACGTTACATCTTGGAATGACGCTTATTATTGATCTTATTAAATCTTCATCCTATACTTATTTGACATGTGAGTATTTCTATACCCCTTTTTGTATTTTCACACTTTGGGGTGAAACATGTTACGTTATAATCATTGCACTTGTAAACGTTTGATTCTTGTAAACTTATGGCAATTTACTTGTTTGTTGTGGTTAGTCGAACCTTGTAGCTACCATGTAATGTCGAATATATGTTTAACCATTAACTATTGCTAGCATGGCGACGTCATAGATCTATGGACCTGACAAGCCTGCTTGGTTAATCCAAGTACACTTAGCTAATCGTATATACTTTTAACGTTTAAGACTTGTAAAACTTTATCAAGGTTTGATTGTGCATTCTGTCTTACGTACCTAGTTACTTTGTTCTCTAATTTACAACATGAATTGCCATCTTTTATATACTTTTGTATTGAAAACTATGGAAATCTCACCAACAATATTGTTGACCTTTTATTTTTAACATGTTTCAGGAAATGCTCAAGTTTGATTGATATCTTGAAGTGTTTTCACATCTAGGAGTGGACCTAGCTAAATAAACGAAATAAATTAGATTGTTACATCTTGTGTTATGTTATTTACTTTTTGAGACTCATGTTTGTTATGGTACAATTGGCACTTATGATTAATAAATATTTGGGTTATTAATAGCGTTATATGGCTGTGAACGATCTTAACCCTCACACTTCGACGTTTCCGCCGTCAAGGTTGGGGTGTGACACAAGGAGACAAGAGGTATGTGTTAGTGTTTATTGATGATTATTCCAGGAAGACATGGGTTTATTGTAACATCGCGTATTTGCGTTAAATAAAAAAATTAATTTTGTACAATACATTGATTTTTAATTTCAATAATTACAATAATTATAATAAAAATAATAATAATATTAATATTAATAATAATAATGTTAATAATAATAATAATAATAATAATAATAATAATAATGAAAATATAAATTTTAAAGCCTATAATCAATAATTTTTGCATAAAATAATAACAACTCAAATCTTCAGGGGGTTAAAATGTAAATTGTTTAAAACTAAAACAAAACATTTAATTGCAGTTGTTAACTTCTACAACCACAGGGACCATTTCTGTAATTCTCGAAAACATCCCAACCCCACCCCTTCTTCCCCGTTCGTTGTCTTCTCCATTATCGGCCGAAGTGGAGCAAAATTCGGGCACTACCGACTTTTAAAATCAAAAATTAAACCGCACTAACGAACTTTTAAGCGTATATAACCTGTCTTCATGTTCGATTGCATCAAAAATCAACAAAAACAACTCATTTGAACAACCTCACGATCGCGACCTGCAACACTATCAAAATCCCATCTCCGATCAATTTTAATCAAATTTGATAAGCGGCTTTCGATCAGGACTATCATTCGAAGCTTCCCTCAAGTTTAATTCGATTATAATCACTGTTTGAGCATCATTCGATTGACACCTTGGTCGCGGACCTGTTCTTGACGAGTTCAACATCAATTCATCACCATATAGGTAATTCGACACACACACACACTCGGTTTTACACGAGGGTCAAAAGCCCTATGATTTCAGAAGCAATCGAAATCAAATTTGGGTTCAATTGGGGCTTCGATCGATCTAGGGCTCATTCGAGAAGAGAGGGTTGATGGAGACTGTGTATAAAACAATTAGAACCCATGAACTCTCGCGGCTTAGGCCCTCTGGTTCACTGGTTCCTGCGCTCCATGTCCAACAGGAGGTCCCGGGTTCGAACCGGGCAACCTCCCTTATTTTTTTGAAAGCCTTTTTAAGTTTAAAAAAATTCCGAAAAAATTTCTAAAAATTATAAAAATGTTTTTACAAACATTAAAAAATTTTAAAACCACATAATTATTTTCTGAAATTTATTTTAATATTTATTTATTTATTTTAATTGTTTTAAATAAATAACAAATCTAGTTTAATTTCTTATAAAATTAGACTGTAAATAACGGTTAAAAATCACTAAATAACTATTATGGGTTCAAATAATATTTATGTAATATTATTTAAATCATGATTATCTCAATCAAATATAAAAGTTATATATTTAAATCGTTCCAAAAACATTTTCATTTCTTTAGTCATCTAAATAATTAAATATTTTAATTAATTATCATATAATTAATTAATAAAATTAATTATTTGTTTTTCCACACTTTAACAATAAATCAAACGATTATGCGTAATAATACATTTATTAAATTCTAAACATAATCACTTTCAAATTGGTTTATTTATTTCAAGACATTCAAACTAAATAAAATTAGTTTATTTAAACTACCATTTAAAACCCAATGGAAATCCTAATACATTCCCAAATTCTCAAATCACTATTATTCTAATTCGAGGTACCGTTCCTTAGGTTAATCATAAGCAAATCGTTGGTGTCTAATCTATCACGTCCAAATTCTAATCTTAGCAATCATGTGAGTATTCATATCCCCTTTTTATATTATTTCTTATTTGGGGGAAATCATGTGATACGATATTCAATCATGATATTCAATTGTTATTTCATTCTAAATTCAATTCAAGACAGGTTATGTTATTGCTTGCAATCATGTGAACATACTATGATAAACTGGACGATAGTAAAACCCTAATTCAATCAATCAATCCTGGTATCAATGGTAGATCTACTGGTTTGGATAACCCACCCCATATGAATAGTCGAGTGGTGATTGTGCCAGAGGTAGGAGTCAATCTATGGTGTATGTGTGGAGTCTATTATATGCAAGTGTCAAGTCAAGGGGTTGTTATTGTGTCGGTTTATCTATATGCTTTACTATTGCAATATAAGTCTTAACGTTACCTTGTGAATTGGATTATTCTCAATCAATCAATCAATCTATATGTATACTCAAAACTGTGATTACTCACCAGCTAATTCGTTAGCTGACTTTATTTTCTCACATGATTTCAGGTTAAGCAAGTTAGTGGACTTCTACATGCTCATTTAAGACCCGGACTTAGTCAAAACAAAAGACAAATATTATTTGTGATTTCAACTATTGTATTTGCTTATGTTAAACACATGTTATCTTGTAATCTGATTTAATATTACTTCCACTATTAGACAATCATGTGTTATAAACAATCAATCATTCCCTCGTCCGCTCCGATGATTCCGCCGTCGGTCGGGGTGTGACATTTATATGTTAGCTTCAAAGGGGGAAGCATTTGAATGTTTTAAAAGGTTCAAAGTATTAGTTGAAAAAGAAACTGGTTTAAACATAAAATGGTTGAGAAGTGATAGGGGTGGGGAATTCACCTCTCAAGAATTTAAAGATTTTTGTGAAAAAGAAGGAATTAAGAGGCAATTAACTACTGCATATACTCCCCAACAGAATGGGGTGGCAGAAAGACGAAATAGAACCATTATGAACATGGTTAGATGCCTATTAAAAGAAAAAGACCTACCAAAGTTCCTGTGGGCTGAGGCAGTGGCATGGGCTTGTCATGTTCTAAATAGAACTATGAGCAGAAGCCTGGATAAAAAGGTGCCAGAGGAACTATGGTCAGGATCAAAGCCAAGTGTGGCTCATTTCAAAGTGTTTGGCTGTCTTGGCTATGTGCATATACCAAGACAATTGAGAACAAAATTAGATGATAAAAGTCACAAGTGCATATTTCTTGGAATTAGTATGGAATCAAAAGCTTATAGGCTTTATGATCCCATCACCAAGAAGCTTATGATAAGCAGGGATGTAATATTTGATGAGGAAGGGAAGTGGAATTGGGATGTGAGTAAACCAACAGACCTTGTTATTGGAGAAGAAAGTACAAGCAAAACAGCTCAAGATCTAGATGTTCATAGCCCAAATGAAGTTGAAAATGAACATGTTTCAAAAGAAACACCAAACACAGAAATTGACATCAATCTGGGGGGGACAAGAGGAAGTTGATGAAAGTAAGAGCCATGCTCCCATCCATTCTGGTACCCGGGTATCCAATAGGGTCAAGAAAACACCCTCTTGGACGCAAGATTATCAGTCTAACTTTGCAGAAGAAGATGTGATGGCTCTTGGTAGCACTATTGAAGACCCTAATTGTTATGAAGAAGCTGCTCAAGAAAAGAAATGGGTTGATGCAATGCAAGTTGAAATAAAGGCAATAGAAAGTAACCAAACATGGGAACTGGTCAACAGAGTTCCTGGTGTGAAACCAATTGGAGTAAAGTGGTTGTATAAGACTAAGTTGAATGAAAAAGGGGAGATAGAAAAGCATAAGGCTAGATTGGTTGTGAAAGGGTATGCTAAAAAACAAGGAGTAGATTATAGTGAGGTGTTTGCACCTGTAGCTCGGTGGGATACAATTAGAATGTTTCTTGCAGTAGCAGCCAAGAGAAACTGGATTGTGTACCAACTAGATGTTAAAGTGCTTTCTTGCATGGAGACTTACAAGAGGTAGTATTTGCGGAGCAGCCAGAGGGATATGTAAAGAAAGGGGAAGGAGATAAAGTGTATAGATTGAAGAAGGCTCTCTATGGCTTGAAACAAGCTCCAAGAGCCTGGTACCATATAATAGAAGCTTACTTTAAAAGAGAGGGGTTTATGAGAAGTGGCCATGATCATACTTTATTTATCAAGAAAGTAGAAGATAAATTTCTGATGGTGAGCCTGTATGTAGATGATCTCATTTATGCAGGCAGTGACAAAAGGATTTGTATTGAGTTTAAGGAGTCAATGAAGAAGGAGTTTAAGATGACAGATCTTGGACGAATGAGGTATTTCCTGGGTATTGAATTGAGCCAAACTGATGAATATATTGAAATCAGTCAAAGGAAGTATGCAAGGGAGATAATGAAAAGATTTGGTATAGAAGAAGCAAATGCAGTCCACATTCCCATGGTGCCAGGAGCTGTTCTCACAAAGCTTGGATCAGGGGAGGAGGTCGATGAAACTACATATAAAAGTTTGGTTGGCAGCCTCATGTACCTAACAGTCACTAGACCAGATCTTATGTTTGTAGTAAGTCTTATTTCCAGGTTTATGAGCAATCCAAGAGAAGATCATTTTCATGCAGCAAAGAGAATCTTAAGGTATGTGCAAGGCACTTTGAATTATGGGCTCAGATACATTAAAAGGGGAGAAGAAGGGCTGGTGGTGTACACAGACAGCAATTATGCGAGGGATCTTGAAGATAGAAGAAGCACATCTGGTTATGTGTGTTTATTAAATGGTGCAGCTGTAAGTTGGTGTTCAAGAAAACAAGAAATTGTGACTTTATCGTCAACAGAAACTGAATATGTGGCTGCAGGGCTTTGTGCTTGTCATTGTGTGTGGATGAAAGGACTACTAAAAGAGATGGAGGTAGAGACAGGCACAGTGGTGATTTATTGTGACAACACATCCACTATAAAGTTATCGAAGAATCCAGTCATGCTTCGGAAGACTAAGCATATAGATGTTCGTTATCATTATCTAAGGGAGCTGGTTGAGAAGGAAGTAATTAGGCTGGAACATTGCAGCACAAAGCAACAAGTTGCTGATGGCATGACTAAAGCAGTAAAAGAAGATACTTTCAAGTCAACTCGAGCAGCTATAGGAATGGTTAAAGTTAAACAGGAATCTGAAGAAGATTCTGTTTAAGGGGAGGAATTTATTGGATTCACGTAGAAGCCATGCACACGTATGCATGGAAGTTATGTTAAGTTATTTGTTTGGTTTTAAGTCCGGGTCATGGGGAGATGAATGTAGTGGAGTAGTGGGCAACTATGCTCATGGGTCTATTGAGTCTTCCTTTATTGTTGATATTTCCTACTTTCTAGTAGTAGTTTGTTTATGCACGATGTACTTAGTAGGCTATATATAGCCGGTTATTGCTTAATGAAAGTTTATCGAATTCAGTATACTTTGTGCTTCTATATGCGCTTGTCACTACACATTCTGCTCAACAAAGGTTATATGGTCCCTGATTATACTTAGTCTTTTTGTAAATTCTTTTCATAAATCTATATCTCTTAGTATTTTTGTAAATTCTTTTCATAAATCTATATCTGACTTTTAAACGCTTTTCATTTTATAAAATTTAGTGAGTTAATTGTTAGGAATATTTTGAAAATGACAAAAATAAGTATAGATTTTTGGGGCTGAATCTTAGGTAAAACAGAAAAGAGAAACAAAGATTTGATTTGTGTTGGTTAGTTTAGATAAATGCACCTATTGAGAATGGTTGTCAAAACGTTGCAATTCAAAGGTTTGTGACCTTTCAGTTAAGGGTTACCAATAATGTTTTCTATAATCTAAAAATGTCCGTTTGATTTTAAATTTCCAACTCGAATGGGAATGAATGGTCCTCCTAAGTAACTTTTTTCTACTTACATCACTTTCCTTATTAAGGTGTGTTTTTCTTCAGTCTTGCAATCAGAGAAGACATTAGCATGAAAATGGATTATATTTCTGCACCATAACTCTTCATAACATTGTCTATTCAAAAGAGTGGTGTGACCATTTGCAAAGTCACAAAGATGCCTACATATAATTGCAACCCAAAGAATCATTTAAGGACGTACTTTGTTTCTTGAAATAATAGATTACTAGGTAATTATGTCGAACTGACCATGACTTCTAGCAACATTTGGAATTGTCAAAAAAAAACTCATTTAAGTTAAATTAACTTAGAGCATTCACACCGTATTATCGCATGTATGACTTGACGTGACTTGCAAATCCATGGTTCCTTCTAAAGCAAACCCAATCGACTTCATATAAACCAAATTGTTATGTATTGAACTAAAATAGTCATAACCAGAACCACTAATTTCCATCCATCTATTAGACTAAAATAATAACTTATGTTATTAATGAAAAATAGACTTATATCAACAATAGGTCAATCTTATGAGTCAATGGTGTGGTGTAGAGAAGACAATGGTAATGATCTATAACATTATTTCATGGTCCACAAATGACTCGTTCAAATTCCAATCAAATCCAAGACCCTTTCTTTTATATTTTCTAATATTTCAAAAATAAAATCACCCTTCCCTTGTTGGTAAGTTTTGAAACTGTTAAAAAAAATTCCAAAGTAAAATATTTTAATATTATAGCATTAGTGTGTTAGGGATTTACACAGTTACTCAAACTACAATAATAAAAATAAAATTATATTATCTATTACTAGTTACTCAAATTACAATAATACTAATAAGTATATTATCTGTATTTTCTTTAAATGTGGGCCCATGAAGAGAAAAATCCACCCAATTGCGTCGCTCCATTATAGCTCATGTGCCTTTATAAAATTCCACAAAGACTTGAAGTCAATCCTGTCAATTTTTGTTTCATAAAATCTCCTTGTATATAAGTATCAAGATCGATTAGTATGTTTATACCTGTTCAAAAAATTTCTTCATGGAGATGAACCCGTTGGAGCTCGAATTGCCCGGCTTTCGGTTTCACCCGACCGAGGAAGAATTGCTAGAGTTTTACCTCAAAAAGATGATTTTAGGGAGCAATACGTGTTTTGAAGTCATTGGGTTTTTGAACATATACCTCTACGATCCTTGGATTCTACCAGGTAACCTTTCCTCACTCGAAGCTTATCCCAGCTTCAATTCATTTGATTTGAAATTGTTCTTTTAGTCAAGTCGAATCAAACTGATTTGAAATTGTGTAAACAGTGTTGATGTGCGAATTTTTAATTGTTTTAACTATAGAAATGTCAAAGATTGGGGAGAGAGAGTGGTACTTCTTCGTTCCAAGGAACAAAAAGCACGGCAATGGAGGGAGACCAAATCGAACCACCGCTAATGGATATTGGAAGGCAACTGGGTCGGATCGTAAAATATTCTCTTTATCTGACACGAACAGGCAACTTGGGTTCAAGAAGACTTTAGTGTTCTACGAGGGAAGGGCACCCGGAGGGCGAAAAACAGACTGGATAATGAGCGAATACCGATTGCCTGATTCTTGTCGGCTGTCAAAGGTAGCAACTTATATTTGTGCAGATTAATTTTGAGCAAGACGAATCACACAATGAGTTAAAGGCTAAATGTTTATGGCCTTCTAACAACTAAAATTTTATTTTCAAGTAAGGTCTCTTAGAGATAGTGCATGCTTGAGTTAGCTTTATTAAGTGACTGAATTAGTTGCAATTACCACTAATGCAGTCACATAACAAAACTAACTGAACCACTCAACTAAGTTACGAGTCTGAGTAGTAACATCATTACACGTAACCTGTGGTAGTGACATAACTACAACTAAAGTAATTATTAATTATTTGACAAGCTAACTCAATCACCATTTGGCTGAGTTGAGACTCTAACAAAATTTAAAAACAAATACAACTTCATTTGTACAGTTGTACATATAGTCTATTGAATATATAATAAATAAAAGTGAAATTGATTGAAAATCTACAGGATATAGTGCTGTGTAAAATATACAGAAAGGCAACTTCCATAAAGGTGTTGGAGCAAAGAGCAGCCATGGAAGAACAGCCTCCATCACCACCAAACTCTACTGATAGTCAAGATCTTGACTTGTTAGCACCATCACCTATGAGATTAAGCCACGTGGCATCCTGCACGAAAGCCTGCAAGGAACCAAGCCTGAAACTACCGATAGGGTCGGAGGAGATATCGCAGCTCCGATTACCAAAAAGTGACATGGGCTGGTGTCAAGATTCGCAGTCACGTAGCCCATGGCTGCAAGATCTCATTTTCACCCCTCCCCCCTCTGCCAATGTACTTAATTTCCTCGATTAGCTGCGTAAGATATGACAATTGCCGTTTATGTAAACTGAATAATATTATTAACTTGTGTCGAATGGCATTAAATTATTTTGTAAGGAAGCCGCTCAAAGAATGGACAGGAAACAAAACACCTATTTACATGAATGATACTTAGGAGTCCTGTTTAAGCCCAAACTCGTTTTCATTTTGCAGGTCCTCTAAAACGGACCCACAAAATGAAAACGAGAAGCTAAACAGAACAAGCCGGCCCAAAAATTGGAGATACACTATCCTACATTCCTACCATCTACTATGTCTATGTTAAAACCAGAAAGAAAAACAAAAATACATCCACTTACAAAAGTGTGACCTTATGGAGGGCATTTAGATCAAAAACAGCCAATGAGCCATTGTGAGCCTGATGCACTTGATTGACAAGATGGGCTCGAGCTGGTCCGGTTGACACTTACCGAACCATAAACTGACCCTTTCGGTTTCATGCTTTTGTTTCACTAGTTTCTTTCATTGTTCTTTATGACCCTTGCTCTTTCTCTCGTGAAATTTTGTCTTCTTCTATACGTTGCAATAGTTCTTCACAAGTTTTCAAAGATGCAGCTGTAAATCTTTCCATTGCCTCAAAAACAAGCCGTAGGTTTGTCTGTGCGCTAACGCTTTTACTAGTCTCACTTTGATACACTGCCGAAAGATCATTATCTTTTTCAGTAGAAAGGACGAGTCTTTTATCGAGCACTTGCAATTCTTTATGAATCTTTTGATCATCCCTCTCCAAATCCTTAACCTTTCTATCCATGTTTTTATGAATCACTAGTCTCCGTCTCATTTCCTGTTTATCTCGTTCCCACAGCTGAAGAACAACGTTCACAAAATCCCGCATCGACTGCACTACTTCCTTATCAGAAATCCGCTCTATGGCTTGAGCCCACTGGTGACATATAATGAACACAGTTGGTGCACCTATTCGGCTAGGAGAAAAGGGAACCGGTCCATCGGCGGTTTCTTCAGGTACATACAAAAGACATTTTAAAAGCCAGTTGTTTAATGATGTCACAAACCCCTTTTGTGCTCCAAACCAACATGAGAACCGAAAAGTCCAGTTTAAAAGTTCACGTTCTAATTGTAATGTGGCGTCAAGACTATCATCAGAAAAGTGTTTGCTAGAAGCAATGGCGTCTAACCGTTTTGCAGCTCCAATGGCTCGACACTGACTATGATGGCACTCAAGCATTGATCTCCACATCCTTGTTAACCTGCAGACACACATTATTCAAAATCAGATCATAAATTCTAAAATTTAGGTAAAAAACAGAAACTTTATCAACTATTTAACATTACCCTTGAATGAATTCGTTTAGCTGAGGCCACAACTCTTCGTCTCTCAATCTGTTTATTTGTTCAGAGATCTTATCAACGACTTGGATTGCGATTCTAATTTTGGTTGAAAGACTTCTAACTAAAGCTCTCGTTGCATCCACTTTCTGCGGTTCTGCACCCTTTTCATCTAAACGTTTTAGTTTCATGTCCTTTTCATCATGGAGTAATCTCATCTTCTCCTCAACCTACGCCATACATAACCATTGACAGTTGCTTAAAAAACAATGTACTTCAGAAACACGTTTAATATTACCATTAAACAAACAAACAAACAAACGTACCCAGTAAATCCCACTCGAAAGCAGGGTCTGGGAGGGGTAGGTGGTGGCGAGTCTTTCCTCTATCTTGGGGGATAGAGAGACTGCTTCCGGAGAGACCCCCGACTCACAAACGTTTAATATTACCATTAATGGGAGTAATAGTAACATACCTTAACTTCCTCAAACAATTTCTTTTCCCATAGATAGAGCTTATGCAAAGTAGATGAAAGATTTTTTGATCGCGTTCTTAAATCTACATCAACATCTAAGTTGGCAGGATCAGAAGTTTTAGAAGCTGCTGTTGCTAGTGATGGTGAAAATACGTTCAACATCTTTGAGGAAACTGATTCATAGATACATATCATGATAAAAGTCAGCAACTTTTGATAATTCTAAGTAAAATCCATAAGATATCAGCATAAAATTAACTTAATTTACAGTAATAACCAGACCTTGATAGGCTGCGTGTTTTCGGTTGTGTGGAACTTTGCCAACTTCAAGAATCTTTGCTAGTTCATTCCCAGATTCTGAAGCACGATCGAATTGGATTTGAATTTCTTTTACAACTTCAGAATCATCATGAAACTTGGGTTGTTCACCTCTAGACGTTTCTCCTTTATCAACCACATGAACTTCAAACTCTACGGGCTTCTTCTTCTTCTTCTTCTTCTTCAGGTACACTTGGTCCACTTCTGTAATGCAAATCAACCACAGAACTTTTCTCACTCTCATCATCAACAACTACTGCTTTCTTTGACTCCACATTACCACCCCCACCGCCACCGCTGCCAGAACCACCACCGCCGCCGCCGCCGCCATCAACGAACTTCGGTTTCAAAGAATGCACTTCTTTGACAACTTCTTGCTGGAAGTAATCTTCATCTTCTAACTCAGGAATACCTTCTTCCTCCCTAACTTCTCTCGAATCCCGACTCGGCGTATAAGGAGGATAATAGCTGTCAAACGCTTCAAACGGATTCAAGAAGTCCCACGTAGAGCTCGTGGGAGGCGGAGGGGGCGGAGGAGGCGGTGGTTTCGAATTCGAAGACGATGCTTCCGTCTGTAAAAACGCCGGAGGCGATGACACACCACCGTACGGTGGCTGTTGAGAAAAAGAAGACCCGAAATACTCGCCGTAATTAGAGTAATTATTGTTATACGAATACGAATTAGGGTTTTGATAATTATAATTGTTGTTGTAATACGAAGATGAAGAAGAAGCTTCACCGTAATGTATAGCTTCCGAACTCATAGGCCTTTGCTGGTACACGACGGACGGAGTCGGTTGCTTCCTCATAAAGTTCATAGTGTAACGACCCGACGGATAATCCGCCGGAGGATATCCCGCCGGAGGATATCCCGCCGGTGGATAACCTGTCGGAGGATAACCGGCGGGGGGATAATTTAACGGAGGATATTCAGAAGGGGGATAATTTAACGGAGGATAACCGGAAAGGGGATTTTCCGACATAGGGTAACCGGCGGGAGGATAAAAGGGGGGGTTTTCAGGGTGATCGTTATACGTTAAATCAGCGTACCGTTGATGTGGATGCGGAGGCGAAGACTCTCCAGCAACGTGGTGCAAATGAAGCGACCCATCATCGTCGCCGGAATCTTCACCGGAATCGGAGTGAAAGTGAAGGTGCGACGAACCAGAATTAGAATGCGAATGGTCACGCACCACCGCCGCGGGCTTAGAACCGTCCCCTTTCCTCTGAGGGGGAAGGTTAAGCACCGGCGACGGAGGGCTATCGCCAGCGTGCACGGCGGCGGAATGAACATCAAAAAACCGATGCAACGAAACACCGACGCTCTTCAACGAGTGACAGTAAGCGAAATGAGCTTCGGCAAGAGCGTAGCGCTGGTGAATCGCTGTATCGAGGAAGCTGCAGCGCTGCCTACAGAGCGCCACGGCGGGCGACTCATCGGGCTTGGAACCCACACAGCCCATACACAAAATCTTGGTAAAAGGTGGAAACTTTACCAAACTGAGTGGGAGAAATTGGGGATTTCTAGATGGGGTTGATTGAGATGAAGAAAAGAGGTGAGATTTTAGGGTTTGGAAGGGAAAGGGGGCCGGTGGGGGAATCTTTGACAGCGGTGAGTATATCGTCGGTATGTAGAAGAAGAGGACAGAGGTAGAGGTAGAGAGAGAGAGGGGGAGAATGCATCGTCGGTGTAGTGTGTGAGAGAGAAAGAGAAAGAGGAGCGTACTTTTAGAGACTGAAAGTGCGTGTGTATGTCGATGATGGTACGACTACATTTGCATCTTCGCCCTTGTATTTTGCTATCTTGCCATACTTGGTCCTTTGAAAACCGTACGTCGAAGTAATCTAATTTACTGAGTTATGGGATTGTTTTTTGAGAAGATCTCGAATCTTGCGTTGCGTTTTTCTTTTTGAAATTTATTACAACTGTTTATTTCTTAGAAGACATAAATGTACCTTTATGAAAACTTTTTATGTATATATTTTTATTAATAGGTTACTATATTATATAGAGTAAATCTCGGTTTTGGTCCCTGTGTTTTGCAAATTGACTCCACTTGAGTACCAACATTTATTTTGTCTCCATTTGAGTACCAAACTTTAAAAAAGTTGTCTGTTTGAGTACTAAATTTTAAAAAAGTTGTCTGTTTCAGTCCTTTTGACTAACGGTGTTAACATTTTCTGTTAAATTTTTTTAAAAAAGACGAAAATACCCCTAAGGGCTATAAAAATATCACCATCTCCTACACACCACATACCACCACCACCACCACCACCACCGCCACCACACACCACCGCCACCACACACCACCGCCACCACACAGAAAATTCAGATCCGGTGAGATCAACCGGAGAAGAAGAAGCTCACCGGTGATGAATCTAGTATCTCACCAAACCCTGTTCGCTGGTCAAACTCAAAACCCCTAAAACTCAAAACCCCCAAAACTCAAAACCCCAAATCAAGGGAAGAAGAAGGGAGGTACAGTATACAAATACCAAAACCCTAACACTTGAAAATCTAAAGTTCCCTTTTTCGAGAACGACGCCATTGTTGCCGGCCGAAGCCGTAATCGGCGATTTCCGACTGAGTTTCACGGTATTGACGTGTCAGAGGCTTCTCCACCGGCAACGTAGACGACAGAATAACGCCATTACTTCCGGCGACGCTCTTCTTCTGCTTGCTCCTCCATTTATGCCATTTTTTGCTCAAAACAGACGCCGCTGACCAGAAATTTGACCGTGAGGGCTTCTTCGACTGTGAATCGAGATCTATGTGATCCTTCATCGGCTTCAACTCATCTGAAACCACCTCAACGTTCTCTTCAATATCAGCCGCTTCATTCACAATATTGTTCTCTAATTCGTGCACAATTGTCGCGTTTGGTTCTTCCATAACCCTAATTTCTTCTTCTTCTACGACTTCGTCTCTGTGAATGGGATCCTCCTCGTGTCCTTCTTCTTCGTCTTCTCTATTCGTTTCGAGGAGCGTGGTGGCTGCAGCGACGGCAGCACCGGCGGTGGAGGTGGCGGTGGTTGGTGGTCAGTTGGTGGATTCATGACGGACGGCGGTTGTGGTGTGGTGGTGGTGGTATGTGGTGTGTGGTGGAGACGGTGATATTTTTATAACCCTTAGGGGTATTTTGGTCTTTTTAAAAAATCTAACAGAAAAAGTTAACACCGTTAGTCAAAAGGACTGAAACAGACAACTTTTTTAAAGTTTGGTACTCAAATGGAGACAAAATAAACGTTGGTACTTAAGTGGAGTCAATTTGAAAAACACAGGGACCAAAATCAAGATTTACTCTATTATATATATATATATATATATATATATATATATATATATATTTTATATGTAGTTAGTTAACAATATGAATTCACAACATTGAGGAATAGTGGTGTTTCGAATACTTTTAATTTAGACTATTTGTGAGTGTTCATGTTCCTAACCGTCTTCTCCCTTTTAACAATTTTGTCATTTTTGTATGGTCGTTTTTTATATAGAGAGAGTTGAGAGCGGATAACCCTGTCAATGGTCGTAAGATCTGGTCATTAGCCATTAACGTGGTGTTTTTTGTGTTCATCTTCTCCTTGAACCTCCTAGGGTTTTCACATCAATGAAGCTAACTGAAAGAGAGAAGCGTATCATATCGTTGTCTGCGTTCATGTCAGCTGACGACGGTCTCTAGCGGTGATGGAGATACAATCGCCTAAGACGGTGCCCCCCCCCCCTCTCTCTCTCTCTCTCTAGTAGCCCACTGTGTTCTCGATTCTTCTTTTTTAAACTTTTGGGGTTTTTTGTACACTCACTTGATGATGGTGATGAGACTCTTTTCATCGAGAGCTTTTTGATTTCTTTGATGCTTTTAATTATTTGTAACCTCAAATATGTTTTATGAGTAAGAAATGATGAGGAATAGTATTGTTTTTAAGTTCGACTCGATGACAAGGAGCACTAGCTCATCAAAGATATCTATTAGTCCGTGTTGTGCTAGACTTCCGCATTGCTTCGATGTTATTTCGGCTTTGTTTATGCACTGGTTGCACATAAGCTTGAAGGTTTGGATGATTTTGTTTTAATGTTGAGGGGGTGTGATGGCTATGATTATGTAGTTTTTGCATATGAGCTTGAAGGTTTAGATGAATTTATTTTTGTTGTTTGATGTTAGATGATGAACCCAAATAGTTTTTGGTGTTGTGGGCTATGATGACAAGTATGCACTCATCCATGCCTCGATTTCATTTGAAATCTAAAATAATTTTCTGTGTCTGAGCATCGGATTATTTTGTTACAAGATCTTGATCTTCTCTTTCTATAAAAACTTACTAGAACTGCTTATATGTTAGAAACGAGGAAAACATTGTTTTTTTTATTTTTTATTTTTATATTATTTTTTATTTTTAACTATTTTATTATGTTTTCGTTATTCACGACATTGTCGTTGAAAACCTGTGGCTCACTTTGGTTTTTTGAGTTCTCATAAAAAATGGGTTTTCACTATTACAGAAAAAGGTATTTGCTACGGTCAAATTCGTAACAGATCCATAGCAAAACGAGTGTTTGCCTCGAATTTGTTACGGATTTGGTTTGTAGATGATACTTTCGTCGCTAATTTGTCTTGTTACGGATTTTTGCTACGAACCAATATTTGCAACGAGTTTAGTGTTGTAGTGTTTCTCATTTGAAACATCCCCTAATACATAAATATAATATAAATGTGTGTGTGTGTGTGTGTGTGTATATATATATATATATATATATATAGGATCATGATCATTACAGAACCGTTTTTTATTTTCAGAACTAAAAGAACCATTAATTTACGTAAATGTAAATTATAAACCATTAATTTACATAGATGTAAGTTAAATCTGCTGATATTTAGTTGTTTTTTATAGTTTATTGTACATGTCTGATATACATATATGTAAAACAGGTCAACTATTACCAGACTTTATATACATTTATGTAAATCAATGGTTCTGTAGTTCTGAAAATAAAATGTATTTCTGTAATGATCCTAACCCTATATATATATATATATATATATATATATATATATATAAAAGTAAATCAATTATAAATTATGTGATTGGATAATAGTGGTTTTCATGGTTTTCAATTATAAACATGGTTTTTATTTGATCTCTCCCCTATATATATATATATATATATATATATATATATATATATATATATGATCAGGATCATTACAGAACCATTTTTTATTTTCAGAATCAAAAGAACCATTAACTTACATAAATGTAAATTATAAACTATTGGTTTACATAGATGTAAGTTAAACCTAGTGATATTTAATTGTTTTTTATAGTTTATTGTTCATGTCTGATATACACATATGTAAAACATGTCAAGTACTACCAGACTTAATATACATTTATGTAAATCAATGGTTCTGTAGTTCTGAAAATAAAAAGTGGTTCTGTAATCTCCAGTGATCTACAAAAATCCAGAATTTGAGCGGCCTGTTGCTAAATACATACAAATGTGTTTATATCTTACTTTATGCGTTTATTACTTGTCGAGTTTCTAGCTTCCTGTATAGTTCTACTACGTCCTAGAAAATTTCTTTCACTCATTTTCTTATTTGCTTGCTGTTAAAATTATTTTTTCTCCAAGTTGATTAAGGAGATATTCTGTTCTTTTATTGAGCTTGACTTCCAGGTAATCAATCATACCATGATGGTAGAATTGGATTATCTGTTCGTCAGTTAACTGTGTAGGATGAAAGACTTGTAGTAACAGGAGTCCTGTACCGTTGCCGTCTTCATCTGTTTTTTCTACTATACTGAATCCTTTATTTTCACTATCCATGTGAAATGCTAGATCCAGCAATTGGTGTTGGAGATTATAAAGAATCAAAGGGAATTGCTCACAAACTTTTTGTGAAACAATCCGCTCAAATTCTGAAAATCTGTCTGTCACCGGCTTCAGGTTTTGAGAACTACAACGTCTGGTAGTACTTGACATGTTTCTAGACTAAAAAGTAAGATTTTTGTTCCTCATCATTAAAAAGTATTGTATTTTAAAGTAAGATTTACTGTAATGTAAGAGTTTGTAAAAGGGAATGATGAAATAATTTTGCATCCAATGGTTGGCAACACAGATCGTGCCGCTGTTAAAATACATACAAATGTGTTTATATCTTACTTTATGTGTTTATTACTTGTCGAGTTTCTAGCTTCCTGTATAGTTCTACTACGTCCTAGAAAATTTCTTTCACTCATTTTCTTATTTGCCTGCTGTTAAAATTATTTTTTCTTCAAGTTGATTAAGGAGATCTTCTGTTCTTTTATTGAGCTTGACTTCCAGGTAATCAATCATACCATGATGGTAGAATTGGATTATCTGTTCGTCAGTTAACTGTGTAGGATGAAAGACTTGTAGTAACAGGAGTCCTGTACCGTTGCCGTTTTCATCTGTTCTTTCTACTATACTGAATCCTTTATTTTCACTATCCATGTGAAATGCTAGATCCAGCAATTGGTGTTGGAGATTATAAAGAATCAAAGGGAATTGCTCACAAACTTTTTGTGAAACAATCCGCTCAAATTCTGAAAATCTGTCTGTCACCGGCTTCAGGTTTTGAGAACTACAACGTCTGGTAGTACTTGACATGTTTCTAGACTAAAAAGTAAGATTTTTGTTCCTCATCATTAAAAAGTATTGTATTTTAAAGTAAGATTTACTGTAATGTAAGAGTTTGTAAAAGGGAATGATGAAATAATTTTGCATCCAATGGTTGGCAACACAGATCGTGCCGCTATATTCCCTGCTGTTAAAATTATTTTTTCTCCAAGTTGATTAAGGAGATCTTCTGTTCTTTTATTGAGCTTGACTTCCAGGTAATCAATCATACCATGATGGTAGAACTGGATTATCTGTTCGTCAGTTAACTGTGTAGGCTGAAAAACTTGTAGTAACAGGAGTCCTGTACCGTTGCCGTCTTCATCTGTTCTTTCTACTATACTGAATCCTTTATTTTCACTATCCATGTGAAATGCTAGATCCAGCAATTGGTGTTGGAGATTATAAAGAATCAAAGGGAATTGCTCACAAAGTTTTTGTTGGAGATTATAAAGAATCAAATTCTGGAAATCTGTCTGTCACCGGCTTCAGGTTTTGATGCCAAGGAGTGTCAAGAATCCTTGTTCTGAAGGATTCAAAAGTCCTGTGTATCTCTGTATTTTCATTTTTCTTCTCGAATTTTTGTAATAACTGTGTATTTTTTGCTTCGAGTAACACAATTTTTTGCTTAAGAATTTCATTCTCTATTTTTGTGTGTATAAACTGTGTATTTTTTCCTTTCTTTATAAGCTGTTCTTGTAGATCAGTAATCAATTGCTCTTGAGCTTTGATTAACTGTTCTGGATGTGTATTTGCTATTTCAACAAATGTCTTGACCTCTTCGGGTTCAATGTAGAAGCCTTTAACCCCAAAATGTTCCCTTGCAGTTTCGATAGCTTGTTGAAAGCTCTCAAAACCTTTATAAATTGGGTTAGGGCATTGTATGTATTTAGCAACAGTTGCCCATTTATTAAAAATTCCGATTTTTGTTCCTCGAGGATAGCTTTATATTCTCAAAACCTTTATATAAAAAAAGAAAGTATTTTCAAAAATTGACTTGAAATCAGGATACAATCAATTAAAGCTTGAAGAAAGCTTTAAACCATGGACAACTTTTACATGTTCAGAAGGGCAATACGAATGGAACGTATTTAGTTTCGGTCTAAAAAATGCACCTTCTATTTTTCAAAGATTTATGGACAGTATATTTTTGAAATATGATTTTTGTTTAGTATATATTGACGATATATTGGTAGCCAGTAACACTGTGCAGGAACATGAACAACATTTACAAGAAGTATTCAATGAAATCAAAAGGAACGGTATAGTAGTTTCTAAAAAGAAAATGGAGCTATTTAAAAGAAACATCTATTTTCTTGGGTTAGAATTGGGAAATGGTAAAATAGAATTACAGCCACATATATCTACAAAAATCTTGGATTTTTCTAAATATATATATATATATATAAAGTGTTATGTATTGTTTTCTAGTTGAAAATAACGTTTTATTCATAATAATTTATCGCTGAAAATCATTTCGTGAATAATTGTAACTTATTATTTATAGTGCGAATGAGTGCTTACAATTGTTGTCCTTTTTATTTGACAAAGTAGTATCATGTTTGGTTAGATAAACTTTTTTATCATGATAACTATCAACGTGTCCCTTGAAGTTGTTAAAGTGATGATTTTGACTTAAAAATAAGAGTATTGTTTAAATATATAGTCTTTTACAACAAAATTGTGTAATAATGATTAATATGTTGTAACATGTTCTTTTTCTTTTGATCAAAGTTAAATTTGAGACAAAATTGGTAACGTTCTCCATTTTCTCTTAAACATTTATAACTTTTGCATTCGAAATTATTATTTGATCGTTGCTTAAAAACCTTGAAGCCAGTCGTCTCGTTTAAGTTAAATAAGCTTTACTCATTTCAAGTTGTATGTCTAGAGTTCTAGCTCTGCTAGAGTTTCACTTGTTTATGATTTATTGATTAATGATTAATGAGTATTTTTATGTATCTATATATAATTAGTTATATATATATATTAGATATTTCATGATCAGATATTGAAACAATCATGTTAGGGTTTTTTATTAAATGGTATCAATATGAGTTTTATATGATCTTTGATGTATCAAATGTGACAGAAACAAATATAAAACATGTGTAGTTTCATGTGTGGGTGTTTCATGATCACAAGACAAAAAACTACCATGAAAATGATGGTTTGGTAAGTTTAAAACTCGTTTATCAAACAACGTCGTCAGAGTTAGTAATCAATAACAAAGTTGGGTTCTTTGATTATCATATGCTAGAACCTTTATAAACAGTTAAATAATGTTGTAGCAAAACTCATAGATCAACAAATAGTCTAAAAGATTAAACAGTTATATCTATCCAAATTTTATATCAAACTCTTATCGTGAGTTATATATTTTCCTATTTTTAGATTTTATATCAAACCCACGTACTATTTTTATTAAATATCTATTTTGTTAAATATATGTTATTCATCTTTAACTCAATTTTGGACACATTTTATCTTGTTATGAGACTTTCGACAGCAAAAGCTAGGTGTCTGAGTGTGTATGAAACCAAAATAACCAATCTATAATGGAAATGACTGACGTAACAAGACCAAAAGAAACAAACCCAATAAAAACTGATATTTTGGGTGGTTGTTTAAAGAACCGATGGATTCGGTTCGGCTTCAGTTTTGCTTGTAACAAGAACCGAAACCAAAGTGAAAATTAAAACATTAAAACCAAAAAACTGAAACATAATGGTTTTAGAAAACAAAATATCGGTTTTTAGTTTCGGTTTGAAGTCATACGAACCAAACGGACTCATACACACCCATAACGAAAACACAAACACATAAACTATTAATGCTACAACTCATATAAATGTAATTGCTTGTATACGAAGTTAGTAATTAATCATATTACCAACAATTTTGTTTATACACCAATTCATTATATGGGATTTATATCCTCCGAGTCGCACCAAATTCTCAAGACTTTAATACAATTAAACTACAAGCTATCGCACCAAATTCTCAAGACTTTAATACAATTAAACTACAAGCTATTGATAGGCTAAACTTGTAGTAACCCAAATTAGTATGTGTAACAACAATCATATCAGTAATTTTATTATATATTTTTATATTACGTTCCTCATCTCCATTATCATCCTTATATTATTTACAACAAACTATAACGATCTCTCATATTAGAGGTCATCATTCAGCCCTTATATCTATTATTATATATTTTTATATGATTGGTTGTGGGCGGATAAAAAAAACAAGTAATGAAAAAGAGAATAATTAAATATTATTTAAATGAAATAATTAAGGATAGATATAAGAAAACTAATGTAAAAAGTTTTTAGGAAATAAAAAAAAAATTAAGACACCAATAACACATCAGTAAAATTAAAACTGCATTTTCCAAAACAAGCTATATTTCTAAATAAACACACATTATTACTATACCTTAAAATGTAAGATTGGTGGAATATATATATTTTTTTATTTCACATTCACTTTATTTAAATAATTTCTTTGCCAACGATGACCTAGACACTTCTCTTAAACCATTCGGTGTGTTGATTGTGTTTCCTATATTATAAGAAATGATCGTAAATGTTTGTGAGTGGAATAGAGAGAAAATTTATTGTCCATCTATATATTGGGAAATCACTGTTGAGTCCCTATAAATTTTTTAATATTTTTGAAAATGGTTGTGAGTGGAGCAAAGAAAGAAAATGTAATGATCACGGTTGAGATAGAGAGTTTTTTCAGTTTTGATTCCCTCCTAAGTGGGATATACTGGGTTTGTTTATTTGTTTGTATTCCCTCCAGAGGCATTTAAGGGTGCAATCCTAGCTGGAAAACGAATATATGGGACCGATTAAAATAACGTGTATCCCCAAACAGAATTATACATTTGCAACTAAAAAACAAATAACTTGAGAATAATAAAGTTTAATTTAATTAAAACAAACCATCATATATGCTATATAAATATTTGGCTAGTAAAATACATAGTTAGTCATCATATTTATTGCATGTTAGCGAATCGTATTAATATTTATAATTAATATGTGAAGCATGTTAAATGGGACGGACCCTCCCTGGACCCTGCGAAAATACGGGAGCTCTTTGCAGCATCAGGTACGCCCTTTATGTGAAGCATGTTAAATAATATTTTATTAAATAAAAAAATTTAGTTATAAATAGTATTTTTTTTTAAATAACAGTGTCTTGAGATTAAATGAAGTGTTAATTTTACCATAAAAATGCATTATAAAGTGGTATAAATCAATAGTTAATCAAGTTAAAAATGATTCTTTATTTGACTAATTAGGTCAGACCTCGCTATAATTTGTTTAGTAAGAGCATTCACATCCCATTCCTTATCTTTATCCATATAATTACACTAAAAATCACTACTTCTTCTCTCTCCTTTCAATTAAATAATATATTTTTATACATTTTTCATTACTTTTTCTCTCTCCTTCACTCACAACCACTTTCAAAAATATTAAAAAATTTATAAGGATTGTACAGTGATTCTTCAAATATACCAATCCACAATAACATTTTCTCTCTCCTTCACTCACAACCACTCAAAATCATTCCATATAATATACCAAACACACTCACATAAATATAAGGCATGGGTTGTGAATGCTCTAACATATTAAACTTTGAATTAGGTTGGAATGATTGAATAGTTGAGTATAATTAGCATTTACAAATCCGATAAACTTATTTAGCGCCATGAAAAACATGAAATCAGAAGGTGTATTTTCATTGTGTTCAATCGCACGAGCATATAGCTAGGTTACTTGTAGGGGTTTAAATTTGTAGGAAATAGGTTCACTTTTATATTAAAAGATAGTAATTTTAACAATACTCTCGTTAGTCATGGGAAATATTATAGTACAATACCGTTTACAAAACGAATAGAAAAATAAATATAAACAATATTTATATACCAAACTTGATTCGAACATCCGTCTTTAGTATATACTCCAACAGTCTTCATATAACATTCTTGACACAAGTATTCATCACGTTCGAATCTTCAACTATACTCCTTGACATCAACAATTAACAAACAAGAGATTAACGGTTGTGGCTGAGGATCGTGTTAGACACGGGTCCCTTAAAACAGATTTCGCGTCTCTACTCAAGACAACGCGTCTGCTTCCCAGGGTACAACAGCCAAAGCAGTATGTACTGCCGGAGAGTGCCTCGGCCCAAGAGATCACCGGGTAAAGTATATGTGTTATGAAGTTATATGGAACAAGATTAAAGATGATGATGTAGGATGAACAATTTAGAGAGTACTCCTCTCTAAATTTCTATAAAACTTGTTGACACTCAAGAAATTAAATTTCTTCTTCTTCTCTTTTCATCATCATGAGTTTGTTTATATACTCATGCTAATAAGTTCATATTAATGCGAGCTTTATGATTTAAAATCAAAACTCCCATTTGATTTATGAAATGTTTTATGAGATCAAATTAAAACTCTCATTTTATTCATGACATGTTTAATACCAATTTTAATAAAAATTATGATTCATAATAAATATTCATAATATTTATTAAAATACTTGATCAACATAAAACATTCATTTAAATCAATATATGTCTTTATTAGTATTAAATAAATTACAACAATTTCCTACTATAGTCACCCAAGTTTTATTTTCTTCATTCCGTACACTCAACTTCGAGCATCGATATCAATTCATCTTAGCTTCAGTTTGGACACGGTATAGTTCGTTGCAAAAACGAGAACTTAAACCAATAAAAGAATAACTATTTATATAACAAATATATAAATATAATTATTTTATGTCCAAAATTCCAACAATCCCCCACATGAATGGAGATCGATCAAAACACACAAAATTCCCAATGAAAACTCGACAGTTGAGTCTTGCAGGATAAGTAGGTGTTCCCATTGAACCTTCCTTTATGAAGCATACTTAGCCTCCTGGTGGTGTGTAGACGCGATGTCTTTGAACAGACCCCATTTGTGTAGACGACAATATACATTCACACAAGACTCTCCCTAGTCGGGCACATCCCCTCATTGTTGTGTCCGTTATGGTCATGGATCACTATCCTGGTTCTGCGAGAGCTCTAGGATTTGCGCCACCCCACAAATCCATTCGAAGCGACCCCACTTCTCTCTAACATAGGTGATTCCATGAATCATTAAAAGCATTATGGTTATATTGATTCCCACAATCATTTAACCTGAATATGCTTAACCTTCCCTTGGTCACTGGTTCGGGGTACTCCCCCAGAGTGAATGGACTAGGAAGTTCGTCACTCCCTTTTAGTTTTAGGATACTCCCCTATAGTGACTCCGTTGGTTATATGATTAAGTTGTCCTATTGAACCTAGATCTTAGGATCTCTAGTAAGCTAGGTTAGGTTTCCCTCATATTCCCCTTTCCGACGGGCTTTAGTCCAATTACTCTCTATCTTGTCTCGTTTCAACCCGCGGGTTGTTGGATCCAAAATTATTATCTATCACTTTGTCAAGTCGATATATATAACTTCAATCGAGATAAGTTTTCATGATGTGTTCTTAACTTGTAAGTTAATAATGGCGATTTTGAAACTTTTAACTGTATATGAAGAATACAATTCTTATTTCAAAACAAACACATCTCCTTTATGCCTTTGGTAGAAGACATCTATCAAGATTCTAAATTTATCCAATTAGAATCCGAGTCTATCATAGACTCCTCATTATCCTTGTGTACTACACTTGATTATGAGTTTGCAATATCTTTAGATTGCCAAAATCCATATTGCTAACATTTTATTTTCAAATGCAAGACACCCCACATTTAAGTGTTATTAGATAACATCCACATGGGGTAATGAAAGGTTCTCCCTTTCTAAATATGTTTGAGAAAACTTCTCACAAAACCATTTCTACATATCCTAAAGGATTGTTTTCTAAAACGGTCTCTCCCCCACATTTCTTGCAATTTGATTTCAAAGTGAGGTTTGCTATCAGGCAAACCTAAAAACTGAGTCCTTCTCATTAGACTTTGTAAACTAGATAACATTATCTAGTTAGTTAAGTTTTCCATAGGTTATATCAACCTCCTTGAACCAAATGATACCCTCTTTCAACCTATACATAATTGACCTCCTTAGAGCATCATATTTGATAAGTACTAGTCTAGCATGATTTAGACTACAGTACTCTAGCATGTGAATAGAAGATGCATCATTCTGATCCCTCACAGCTTTAAGGAATAACACATTATTCCTTGTCCATATCCATATCTTATTTTAGACAAATCATGAAACTTATTAATCATTCGGTTTAGGAACATAACTCGTTTTCTTTTATTCCTCTAATCTAGAGGCAAGTCACCAGACATGACGTTAGACCCGGTAGCCACCTCAGCACCAACTCAGCAGTAGCCAGTTGGTGGCAAAAGTCAGACCTCGCCATTACCACAATAGGTTGGTAGCAACTCAAAGGCAAGCTTTGTACCAATCTAGCGTACACACACTCTGGTAGTTGGCGTTGAGATAAGACCAAGATCTTGGTAGCATCTTTCGAAACTACTCAGCCAACTTTCAAGCATAAATGCGAGTGTGCGGAGTGCAAAGGGCACTATCTTCCCTTTGACTTATAAAGACTTAGTAATAAGTCTTGATTCAATTCACTTTGCTGAACACATTTGTCATTAGCAAGATAAATGAAACTCGTCTACATCATAAAGTTTGTCTGGAGTTATTGACAAACATGTCTTGTTGTTCCCTTTAAGCTATGTATAACTAGGATACTTTCCCAAACGAAAGAAAAATCCTCCACATAGCTCTAACAACATTAAGATGGTAGACGAATCTCCATTTAGATCTTTCAAAATGAATTTAGCAAAATTCATTAAAGATAACATATATTGCTTTCATATGTAGATTTATCCACACTTGTGAATTTTTATGATAATTTCAAATGCAGTTTATCGGTATATCTCATACTTGTGTATTTCATCTCAATACACTTATCATATTTTCCATCTAATGACATTTGATGTCTGAGCTTTGACACTTCAACAATTCAACAACTTTCAAGTTATTTCCTATGCAAATCTCTTATTGCACTATCCGTTTAAAGTTATATATTTTCTAAACGTTATATAATTGACGTTTAAGATTATTTCCCACAAAATCATTTTGAACGTTTTAATAGAAATTGATTTATTTCGTTGTAAATATTCCATGTGTTATCTTAAGATATTGAACATAAATAATATTACAATCGAAACTAAAACTTAAAGTGTAAAACACTTTTTAATTAATAATTTAAACGGATAAAAATTACATATAAACATCAAATCTCAAAGTGTTATTATCTATAACACTTTCATCATTAGCAATGATATCGATTTTATTGCATGTATTGAGGTACTCCCTCAAATGTATTTCATGCACTCATACGATCAAGTTTCTCATTTCATCTTGAAACTCAAAATTTAAATAGTCAAACCGACCAAAAAAACAATAACGTTTTGTATACATTATCTTATTCATAAATAGTTGTATTTGAATAATTATTTCTATTCACAACAACCTCGACTATTATGTGGTTCGAGACGTGCTTCTTCTCCCATAAGTAGTTAACCATTTTAAATTGCAAAACACATGTTTTATTCATTCAAAACATTTTATAGCTTTGCAACTATTTTAAAAATATATCGTATTTATTTTACGTCTTGTTCACAATAGTCAAATCCATAAACTCCAAAAATGGTTTTATAATATAGATTACTATCTAACACGCTCGTTAGATGACAAACAATTGCAAACAATTTTTTTAACACTAGTCTGTTTATAAAATAAGCTGTTTCTAGCACATTCATTAGAGAATAAATGATTATAAAAACGTTTTTAAACACACTTTGGTTTATACACATAAACCGTTTTTGACAAATGATTACAACAATCATTTTAAATATTACGGTTCTTATTAAATAAACCGTTTTCTAACACGCTCGTTAGAGAATAAATGAACACAAATAACCTTTTAAGTTTACCGGTTAAAATAACCACTTCTAACCCGCACGTTAGAAATAAACGAAAACAAAGATCGCTTTAAAAGCTTTCCGATTTATATAAAATAAATCCAGTTCTAGCTTACTCGCTAGAAATAAATGATTACATAAATCATTTTAAAGCTTTTCGATATATAAAATATAAACCGGTTCTAACACGCTTGTTAGAAATAACAACCATAAAAGATTGTTTTTAAGCTTATTGGTTCATATACAATGAACCCGCTTCTAACACGCTCGTTAGCTCTAAATGATTATAAATCGTTTGTAAGCTTCTCGGCTCATATAAAATTTACTATTTCTCTTATTTATTGCATAACATTAGTTTTAATTTCTTTCTAAAACAAAAGTTGGTTTTGCTTAAATCATTGTAGTAATAAATAGTTTAAAACTATAAACCCATAATTTTCTAATGACTTTAAGAAACTTAAACCATCTCTAACACACATGTTAGATTGTAAAACATTTACAAAAATATTTTAGCACAGGATAGAATCAAAGTATTCGTTTGGTAACACGGTATTTTGGATATTAAATTGTACTCCAATCTTTATTAAAACATTTACAAAAATGTTTTAGCACAGGATATAATCAAAGTATTCGTTTGGTAACAAGGTATTTTGGATATTAGATTGTACTCCAATCTTTATTAAAATCCAAACACGACGTTGTACTACGTTATTTCCCAAAACGAAATTATTTGATTTTAACCAAAATCTTAAATAATATTTTATTTAACATTTCGTGAACCTAAAAACCATAGTAATAAGGTTTTAAAAATTCCATCACGAAATCTGTTTTAAGATTGTAGGAAATAGGTTCACTTTTATATTAAAAGATAGTAATTTTAACGATACTCTCGTTAGTCATGGGAAATATTATAGTACAATACCGTTTACAAAACGAATAGAAAAATAAATATAAACAATATTTATATACCAAACTTGATTCGAACATCCGTCTTTAGTATATACTCCAACAGTCTTCATATAACATTCTTGACACAAGTCTTCATCACGTTCGAATCTTCAACTATACTCCTTGACATCAACAATTAACAAACAAGAGATTAACGGTTGTGGCTGAGGATCGTGTTAGACACGGGTCCCTTAAAACAGATTTTGCGTCTCTACTCAAGACAACGCGTCTGCTTCCCAGGGTACAACAGCCAAAGCAGTATGTACTGCCGGAGAGTGCCTCGGCCCAAGAGATCACCGGGTAAAGTATATGTGTTATGAAGTTATATGGAACAAGATTAAAGATGATGACGTAGGATGAACAATTTAGAGAGTACTCCTCTCTAAATTTCTATAAAACTTGTTGACACTCAAGAAATTAAATTTCTTCTTCTTCTTTTTTCATCATCATGAGTTTGTTTATATACTCATGCTAATAAGTTCATATTAATGCGAGCTTTATGATTTAAAATCAAAACTCCCATTTGATTTATGAAATGTTTTATGAGATCAAATTAAAACTCTCATTTTATTCATGACATGTTTAATACCAATTTTAATAAAAATTATGATTCATAATAAATATTCATAATATTTATTAAAATACTTGATCAACATAAAACATTCATTTAAATCAATATATGTCTTTATTAGTATTAAATAAATTACAACAATTTCCTACTATAGTCACCCAAGTTTTATTTTCTTCATTCCGTACACTCAACTTCGAGCATCGATATCAATTCATCTTAGCTTCAGTTTGGACACGGTATAGTTCGTTGCAAAAACGAGAACTTAAACCAATAAAAGAATAACTATTTATATAACAAATTTATAAATATAATTATTTTATGTCCAAAATTCCAACAATTTCATATCCGAAACTCGGCGCCTGTGGGGCGTTAGACTGTTAGAGGGCTAGAGGCTGCAAAGTGGGAGGGACTACACGTGTTTGCAACATGTAAATGTTGTGTATACACGCACTCATACGTAGATACGCATGCAACTCGCTGAAATTACATTTAACTCATTTTTGTATTTTAGACTACATATTATAATCGTCAAATTAAAAAAGTCTACCCATCACAGTCTATATTTTTGTCCTTAAAATTGTCTTTATGTTGACCAAAAATTCAACAATACATTTGTTTTGGACTTTGGTCCAAAACCGACCTCTTTCGCAGATGCCATTTACATAATATTCATTCAACTTTTATTATTATATTTAAATTTTAAATTTGATCCTTAAAGTTTAAATTTTTAGACGTAGTCCTTAATATTTATTTATATTTCATATATGGTCTACAGGTCTATTAGTTAACAGTTATTTATCTTAAATATTATAAACATTTTACTTGCATTAGCCATCTATTTAATTTTCCTTTATAAACTATAGCATTATTTTTATTAAAGAAAATTTTATATTTTTATTTTTCAATTTTTTTTATTTTTATATTATTTTTATAATTTCATTATTAATAAGATTATTATTTAATAAAATACGTTTTAAATACACAAATAAAAAAGTTTTTAAAAATATGTTTTTTAAGTGTTTGGTTTTTAAATCTTTCATTTTCTATACATCATTCTAAAGCTATTTGATTATTAAAAAATAAATTTAAACTGGTTGGTTTCTTAAAGTTTTTCTTTTTTAAACCATTCATTTTTTAAAACATCTTTTCTTAAACTAATTCTTATTTTTTAAAGCAATTAAGTTGTAAACGTTTTTATAAAAGAAGACATTTTTATAAAGGTTTAAAAAACCCGTATATTGGTTTAAAAAAATTATAAACTAAACATTTAAAAGAAGAAATTTTTTAAAACATTTTTTATTTGTGTATTTAATGATAAACATACTTATAATAAAATAAAATATAAATTAAATTGATGATCCCTACAAGTAAAAGATTAGACAAATTTAACATCACTAACTGAACTAACAAAGTAGGGACCATTGATGAAAAACAGCTATAACATTAGAAACTATATTCGCAATTTTAAAAATTTAAGGACTAAATTTAAAATTTTAACCAAACCACAGAGACTATCCGTGTAATTTACTCAAAAAAGAAAATTATCTAGTAACTTCCCCTGCGCAGAGATATAAAAAGCTTATATACCTTAGGATCAAGTTAATTAATCAATCACATAAAAAGTCGTCGTTAACCAAAATAGCAAATTTTTGTCGGTAGATTTAGGGGCTGTTTGGCAACGTCTGATTAAATAAGTATTGAACCAGTAAGGTCTGAACTAGTAAGAGGTCTGAACCAGTAAGAGTTCTGAATCAATAAGTGTGTTTGGTTGTAAAAAGAAAAAATAATAACATACCCATATAAAAACATCTGATTCTTCACCCTTCTCCCTTACCCCACAACCCCAAACCCTAGACCCACCACCATCGATGAGGTTTTGACCGGAATCCGGTCGATTTTCACCCTTACTGGCGAGATAATCCCCTGGCCACCGGTGCATCTTTCCGGCCGATCTCCGTTGTGCATTCCCTCGACCCAATAGCTTCAAAGCCAACTTCACCTGCCACATCCGCCAGACCCTCGAATCGTTCCTCCAGACCCACGAAACGACCTCGACTCGGCCCTCCAGACCCGTCAACATCTGTCAACAGCTGGAAATCAAAAAGGGCTCTTCTGCTCCTTGAATACCCAGATCAAAACGACCTCAACTTGGTCCTCCAGTCCCGCGAATCGTCCCCCCGGCCATGGCGAACCTGCAGGTATCGAACGACATCGTTGTCACCGCCGGAGGTATGAATCGCTCACTCCACCTGCACGTCTGACCGCGGGTCAGATTATGGTTGAACTCTTACCTGGTAGCTGCTTCGGTCGGACCTCTTCTTCAGTAAGAGGCAAGAAACCAAATGTAACAGCCCAACGTAACCGCACCATGATATTGTCCGCTTTGGCCGGGACGAACCACCATCGCCACACGGGTTTGCTTTCACCTGAACCGGGACGTACCACCATCGCTCAGGCAAAACGTGTCTCAGTGGAGAAGGTCTCAAGCCCCTTATAAAGAAGCATTTGTTCTCCTTCCCAACCAATGTGGGATGTTACAATCCACCCCCCTTAGGGAGCCCAGCGTCCTCGCTGGCACACTGGCCCGGCCCTGGCTCTTATACAATCTGTAACAGCCCAACGTAACCGCACCATGATATTGTCCGCTTTGGCCGGGACGAATCACCATCGCCTCATGGGTTTGTTTTCATCTGAACCGGGACGTACCACCATCGCTCAGGCAAAACGCGTCTCAGTGGGGAAGGTCTCAAGCCCCTTATAAAGAAGCATTCGTTCTCCTTCCCAACCAATGATGTCACAACCCTGTCAAAACATTACAAGTCCGACACGTTACAAACCACCAAACCTAACTGAACCTCATGCATTTAACCGAACCTAACATTCAAATTTTCGGGACGAAAATTCCTTCAACAAGGGGATGATGTGACACACCGTAATTTCAGGTTAACATCGTTAATCCTTGTAAATCTATTATATATTAAATTCGGGGTACACATCGCTAACTTCAACCCCGTCATTCGATTATTTCCCATTACATCCATTAAAACAATTTATAATATATATATATATATACATATATATTAGTAATAAATTTTGATTTTTAGTCTTGACCTAACTATTTAATTAAAATTACTTTAAACTAACCTTTAAACTAATTAATTACAAAGTATGAGTATAGTCTACTAAACAAAGTAGAGGGACTAAATGTGGCACCTCATTAAACCTTGCCCCATAAATTTAAAAATAATAATAATAATAATAATAATAATAATAATAATAATAATAATAATAATAATAGTATATATATACATATACACCATCGTGTATATCCTGCAACTCCCGAAACCAACTCCCCGTAACCCTAGATCGAGACTCCCCTGACGGCAGCGGTTCTCGACTTCCACCGCAAGCCTTCTCCCCTCCCGGCCATCATAACCACCACCGAAGCCTCCCTGCACCTCGGCGACATACACCTCTCGATAACCCTCGCTTCACAACCGTGGACTCACTTGACAGGCCCGCTTTAATCGTTCAGATTCTTGCGATTCAAACGTTGCTCGCAGCCTTGAATCGCGAGACCCGGCAGCCTTCTTCTTCACCCTCGACCGCCGACGACTCACGGACCACATCGCTCCCCCGGCAGTGGTTAGGTACGCTTTCTCCTCGTTACTCATGACAGCGCGTTCCCGTGTTATGTTTATTTTTGAATAAAGGATTTTATTAATCCATGTAATGTTATGCATGTTGGCTGCATGCCCATGCACGTGAGTATTTGTTTAACAAGTCTTAGTAGTCATTTGAATTAGTACGGAGTCTGTTAGCAAGTCAAGTGAGTTGCTCCTTTTATGGAGGAGGTTGTTGAGTCTGTAGCTCTATTTATAGAGTGTTTCGTTTGATGAATAAACCACCAGAAAATATTCAGTGCAATATACGATACACTTGAACTCTTTCAAGTGGTATCAGAGCGAATACCTGGTGAGATCAATAGAGTGAGTTCGATGGCTGAAGAAACTGTTTCCTATCAGAGTGTACCACGATTCAATGGCGACTATGACCATTGGAGTATGGTGATGGAAAATCTCCTTCGTTCAAAGGAATTTTGGTCTGTAGTAGAATCGGGTATCAAAGTTCCCAGGGAAGGCGAAACCCTGCCGGCGGCGGAACAAGTGGAGGTAGAAGCCATGAAGCTGAAAGATTTGAAGGCCCGAAACTATTTGTTTCAATCCATAGATCGGCAGATCATTCGCACCATTACGGAAAAGAATAGTGCGAAGCAGATCTGGGATGCTATGAAAATAAAGTATCAAGGGAGCACCCGGGTTAAGCGTGCTAAGTTGCAGAGGTTGCGAAAGGACTTTGAGGTCCTTGAAATGAAGGAAGGAGAGTCAGTGACAGACTATTTCAACAGAGTGATGGCTGTTGCAAATGACATGCGCAACTACGGGGAGAAAATGACTGAAGTTACGGTGTGTGAAAAGATCTTGCGATCTTTAACAGAAAACTTCAACTTTGTGGTATGCACCATTGAGGAGTCTAAGGACATTGATAGTTTGACTATTGATGAACTTCAGAGTTCCCTTCTGATTCATGAGCAGAAGTTGCGCAGGCGCCCAACCGAAGAAGCGGCCCTCAAAGTCGATCAAGATGCATTCGGAGGGCGAAGTCGAGGACGAGGTCGCTCACAGTACTCACGAGGACGTGGCCGTGGCCGTGGCCGTGGCCGAAGTCGACCTGACTTTGATAAGTCCTCTATCGAATGTTACAACTGTCATCAGTTGGGACATTTCGCATATGAGTGCTCTAAGGCAGAAAAGGCAGTTAATTTTACTTAGTTTGATGAAGGAGAAGATCTACTTTTGATGGCACATGTTGATGTACAACGGGAGAGCAATACTGGCATTTGGTTTTTGGATTCTGGATGTTCAAACCACATGACGGGTGCAAGAGATTGGTTTGTAAAATTGGATGATTCGTACACTCATACAGTGAAACTTGGGAATGATCTACGATTATCGGTGAAAGGGATGGGTGATGTGCGATTCGAGGTGGATGGCATTACTCAGGTGATATCTAACGTATACTATGTACCCGACCTCACTTCAAACCTACTAAGTATTGGTCAGTTGCAGGAGAAAGATTTGACCATTGTTATACGTAGAGGCACCTGCAAAATATATCATCCTCAGCGAGGATTGATTGTCTCATCTAACATGACCAGAAATATAATGTTCCTAGTTCATGCATTGAAGAAACCATTCACATCTCACTGCATGAAGGCGAATGTGGAGTCTACTACACAAATGTGGCACCGTAGACTGGGTCATGTAAATCACAAGTCCATGAGAACCATGCAGTACAGGCAAATGGTGATTGGATTGCCTAAAGTTGCAGAACAAACAAAGTTGTGTGAGGTCTATCAAATGGGAAAGCAGCAACGTGAGCCCATTCCCAAGAAGAGTTCATGGCGAGCAACGGAGCGACTACAACTGATTCACACCGATCTCTGTGGACCCATCTCTCCAACCTCTCCTAGTGGTAAAAGGTATCTACTTATGTTTATTGATGATTATTCTAGAAAGGGGTGGACTTACTTTTTAACTAATAAAGCCGAAAGTTTTGAAGTATTTAAAAGATTTAAAGCCTATGTGGAAAATGAAGTCGGGTTGTCAATAAAAGGGTTGAGGAGTGATAGGGGTGGTGAATTCACTTCACACGCCTTTAATGAGTATTGTGAATTACATGGCATAAAGAGGCAACTAACTGCTGCCTACACTCCATAACAGAATGGAGTGGCAGAGCGTAGAAACAAAACTATAATGAACATGGTTAGGTGTTTATTGATTGAAAAATCAATGCCTAAATGGTTTTGGTCAGAGGCTGCAAATTGGGCAGGGCATATACTCAATCGGTGCATCACAAGTTCATTAGATGACAAGGTTCCTGAGGAGGCATGGTCGGGTAACAAACCAAACATAGATTATTTCCGAGTGTTTGGCTGCATAGCATATGCACACATACCATCACAGATGCGTACAAAGCTTGATGATAAGAGTCTTAAGTGTATACTACTGGGCATAAGTAAAGAATCCAAGGCCTACAAGTTGTATGATCCTGTCCAACAACGGATCATTGTAAGTAGAGATGTGTCTTTCGATGAGAATGAAAAATGGAATTGGAAGAGTGAAGATATGGGACCAGCTGAGCTTGTCATTCCAAAGGAGTATGCTGAAATCATAGAGGAAGATGTAATTATTCCTTCTCATGGAACACCTGAAGTTTCAAGTCAAGAAAACGAGACACCACCAGGAGAGAATGTATCACCTCAACATGGTGGACAAAATGATGTTGAGTCACCTATTGCACCAACCACCAGTAACACTGATGATGAGGTTCATGATACTTCTTCACAAGGGGTTATCAATGACACCTCCCACTCTCACATTGGTGAAAGCTCCACTGCCCCAACAAGAACGTCCAACCGCAGCAGCAAAGCACCCGCTTGGATGGAAGATTATCACGTAGGTGATGGTTTGTCGGATGATGAACTCAACCTGGCTTTATTCAGCTCCTCAGGTGACCCAACACGCTATGAAGATGCAGCAAAAGAACCAAAATGGCATGAGGCAATGACAGCTGAAATGAAAGCTATAGTTGAAAATGAAACGTGGGAATTGGTTGAGGCCCCTGAAACAGTCAAACCCATCGGTGTAAAATGGCTGTATAAAACGAAGCTAAACGAGAAAGGGGAAGTCAATAAGCATAAGGCCTGGCTGGTAGTCAAGGGGTATGCACAACAGAAGGGGATCAACTACCATGAGGTATTTGCTCCGGTGGCCAAATGGGATACGATTCGAACAATTTTGGCAGTGGCAGCTCACAACACTTGGGTGGTTCACCAGTTAGATGTTAAAAGTGCCTTTTTGCATGGTGATCTCAAAGAAATGATTTATGTGGAACAACCTCAAGGATACGTGAAACCGGGTGAAGAACACAAAGTTTATCGGTTGAAGAAAGCATTATACGGATTGAAACAGGCACCTAGAGCCTGGTTCAACCGTATCGAACGATACTTTGTCAGGGAAGGATTCAAGAAAAGTGAGCATGATCACACATTGTTTATCAAGAAAGTATGGAACAAAGTCATCATTGTGAGCTTGTATGTCGATGACTTAATTTATACAGGCAATGATGCCAAGTTATGTGATGCCTTTCGTATGTCCATGATGAAGGAATTCAAGATGACTAATTTGGGGAGGATGAAGTACTTTTTGGGCGTCGAGATACAACAAACTGACCACGGGATTTGCATGAGTCAAAAGAAATATGCCACTGAAGTTCTAGGAAGGTTCGGTATGTGGGATAGCAACTCCGTGAAGAATCCCATCGTACCGGGAACGGTGATCCATAAAAATGAAGGTGGACAAGCTGTAGATGATTCTGAATATAAGAGTTTGGTTGGAAGTCTTATGTACCTCACGGTAACAAGACCAGATCTTATGTATGTAGTGTGTCTACTTGCTAGATACATGTCAAACCCAAAGGAAGAACATATGCAAATTGCCAAACGTGTATTGAGGTATGTGAAAGGCATTATAAACCATGGTTTGATGTATGGAAGGAAGTCAGGTGGGAAGTTGGAGGTCTACACAGATAGTGACTATGCAAGAGATGTGGAAGATAGAAGGTGCACGTCTGGGTATGTATATCTGTTGAGTGGAGCTGCAATATGCTGGAGTTCTCGAAAGCAAGAAATTGTCACTCTATCTTCAACGGAGGCGGAGCATGTGGCTGCTACTAATTGTGCATGTCATTGTGTATGGTTAAAAGGACTACTCAAGGAGTTAACCGGGAAGGAGATTGGTACGGTGGCCATTCAGTGCGACAATACCTCAGCTATCAATCTATCGAAAAATCCTGTTATGCATCGTAGGACAAAGCATATTGATGTGCGATTTCATTATCTCAGGGAGTTGGTTAATAATGATGAAGTGAAGTTAACTTTTTGTTCCACTAATAACCAAGTTGCAGATGTGATGACAAAGCCTGTGAAACTTGATGTTTTTGAAAGCATGAGGACTAAGCTTGGAGTTTATGAGCTGTAGGAAGTAAACTGATGGGTAAACCCGTTATCAGTTTAAGGGAAGGATTATTATGTTTATTTTTGAATAAAGGATTTTATTAATCCATATAATGTTATGCATGTTGGCTGCATGCCCATGCACGTAAGTATTTGTTTAACAAGTCTTAGTAGTCATTTGAATTAGTATGGAGTCTGTTGGCAAGTCAAGTGAGTTGCTCCTTTTATGGAGGAGGTTGTTGAGTCTGTAGCTCTATTTATAGAGTGTTTCGTTTGATGAATAAACCACCAGAAAATATTCAGTGCAATATACGATACACTTGAACTCTTTCATCCCGTTCGTTTCGGTTTCGTTTTGGTAACGGTTTCTTGACGACGGGCCTCGACTTAGTCCGGTTAATTGTTCACGGTGTGAACTTCACATGTGGACGTTTGAATGAGGTGGCTTGTTGATGATGTGTTTATATGTATGTGAATGTGTATGTATGTATGTTGCCATATTGATATGTGGGAGTATCTTCTGTGTAGATATATATATATACATGCATGCGATTGTATATATGCATGTGTGATGCCATGCGCATGGGAAAGGGGGGTTACCCCGTGGTTGAATGAGTTCGTGTGTGTGTGTTGGCTTGAAAGAGGGGGGAGCATGGGGTAATAATGTAGGCGTATGAGGTATGTGGGTGTGGGTGTTTTGTGGTGGTTGTGTTTGTGTCCAGGAGTGGATGAGCCTTGTGTGTATGTATATAATATGTGTATTATTGCATATATGTATGTGTGTGTATGTTTCCTGCACTGATATATATGTATGTATGTTATTATAATTTCTTGTATGTATGCCATGTGTATGTGGTAGAATAATAGGTGTGGGCTGCTCACATGTTTCCGTGCATGTATACATGTATATTTATTTGTTGTGTATTACTTGTGGCATGGTGTGAGTTGGGTGTGTTCTGCGTAGGTGTGTTTCTACGAGTATGATCTTTGTGATGTAGGTATGATATATATATATATATTATAATATGTGTGTATGGTGTATGTTGTATATGCGCTTAATGGATTTATTACTTAAGAATGGTGAGTGTAAAATATAAAATAAATTTACTATTAATAACACTATACAATTAATATGTACGAACAGTGTTCACATACATATTGTTGAATGTATGCGTGAATAACTGAGTTTTATGTTTGTGTGAGCTTGTGTATGGCAGTACTTGTTTGAGAATGAGAAATACCGATAGCCCGCATCGTAACCGAACCGTGATCGTGAACCATACCATTCTATTCCGAGTAATTAATTCTATTACTAATATTTAGTCTTAATAAATATTAAATGAAACTCAGTTAATTGGAACCCGATCCTTTGTGCTTACACTTATTTGTTGTAACACACTCAAGGTGAGTCTTCACGGCCCCTATTTTACATTCTTTTATTTTTGGGGGAGAAAACATGCAAACATATTTACAAAATGGTTTTTAGTATTATTGATATCGGTTGTTACGTTAGTGCAAACATACTTAAAAGTCCTTACATTCTCGAACCGTTAGTAATATGTAGCGAGGTAATTCTGAGTAGTACTACTAGGTTTGACAAACCCCGCCCGGGCTAGTCGCGCTAGCTTGATTGGAGGTCAAACGGGTGCATTACTGACCTAACATTTGTCACTGTCTGGTGAGACGTGACGGGAAGGCAACAAACATACAAACATACAAATAGTCAGCTTCGGTTCGAAACGCTAAGTAACTTGTTTATAGGCTAGCTACCTATCGATATGCTTTAATTACTTTACCATTTAAACAGTTACAAACATTTTACCTGTGATTAAACCTGTGAACTCACCAACTTTATGTTGACACACTTTAACATGTTTTCTCAGGTCACGGGAACGCTTAAGCTCATGATGCACGATTAAGGAACGCACTCAGGACATGTATCATCAAACTTATTTACTTGCATTGAACATTTTGTTTTGGCTTAGCACTTATAACTTTCAGTATTGGTTTATATTTCGTTTTTTTGCTTCCGCACTAATGTTTATTTCATTTATGTTACTCTGATTGAAGTCAAATGTTTATTTTTAATTCATATAGTGTCATTTGATATGACCGTGTCTGAGATCCTGGTTTGTCACACGCCTAACTGTAAAACCCCGTTTGTGGAAATTGAGGGTGTGACAGATTGGTATCTGAGCCACTAGTTATAGAGAACTAGGATTGCATTTTGCATCTAGATTATAGCCTTAGACACAATACTAGTATTGCACAGACACTCTTACATGATTGCAACTATTGTACGAATATTCTCCCGGCATGCTAACATTACATTACTGAACGATCAAACATTATCCGCACTATCCATGTCACCTGTATCATCCTCGACTAACAGAGGGGCGGAGAGTCTCGCTCGCTTACTTCCAACATCTACACTTGTTTCTTCACTCCTGGAGTTAAAGCAACGACGACTTGAACCTAACATTACCACTTTGGAACACGGAAAACCTTTCTAACACACACGACAAACCTAATGACGACGAACAAGGAGAACAACTCACATTACTGTTCCAACTCTATTGTACTTGTTTCTACTTCCAACATGCCCTATCATCTTCACTATTCTGAACAGTAAACGTGAGACAACCAAGAGATTTGAAGTCTATCAGAGGATCGGACTTGGATATGCCGACACATAGAGCTTCAAAGGGAAAAGGCCAAATCGTCTTGATTCCCCGTTGTTATCTTAGCCGAATCCTTTGTACAACTTTAGTTATTTGACCCTTGGTATAATAAATATATCTTTGATACCTCTATCATTGACAACACTCGGTACTTGACAAGGTATGTTATGTCGAATGGGAGGAACCATGGGTGACCATACAAAGCAAATTAGAATCACGGGTGCACACGTAATTGTAATTTGTCGTTCATGAGTATTCTGGCAACTCTATTGGGTGATAACGGTCATAATCAGTACAAATTTTCATTTCTATACTTGGAGACATGAGGTCTCGGTTCTCATAAAACCTCACTATTGATATGCAAACAAATCCTTCATTCCTACTAGTATGAAACAATTTATTTTTATCAATAATTATTATTCGATTAGTGACTGTTGTGTATTGTGAATTGAAGGATCATGTCTGGAAGAAGACCTGGATGCCCGAGTGGACGAGGAAACATCAACATGACTCAAGCTGAGTTGGATGCTATCATCAATGAGCGTGTTGCTGACGAGCTTGCAGCCTATGAACAGACCCGCAATTAGAACCAGAACAACCAGAATCTGAATCAAGGAGGTAACCTAGAATCAACGGACACATCAGTTTTCCCTACGATAACATTTATTGATTCTTAAACATTCATATGTCCTTTTGATTCAGGTCCAACAGTCTGTACCTTCAAGCTGTTTATGGATTGTCAGCCTCACTCTTTCAATGGTTCTGAGGGTGCTGTAACATTACTTCGCTGGCTGGAGAAACTCGAGTCGGTTTTCGCCATGTGCAACTGTCCTGTTGGAAGTCGTGTCATGTACGCCTCCGGCACACTGGAAGGACCAGCTTTGACTGGTGGAACTCACAAGTCCAGACCTTAGGACCTGATGCTGCTAATGGTTTGACATGGGATGATTTTAAGATACTGATGAAAGAAGAGTATTGCCCTAGAAACGAAGTCCAGAAACTAGAAACGGAGTTTTGGAATCTTAACATGGTTGGTTCTAACATTGAGGAATACACGACTCGTTCACACGAGTTGGCTGCTTTATGTCCTCAGATGGTGACCCCGGCCTATAAACGGATTGAGAAGTACATTGATGGTCTAGCTCCTCAAATCCAAGCTAGTGTTATGGCTGCTGATTCTGTCACTATTCAGCAGGCTATCCGACTAGCTCACAAGCTCATTGATCAGGCAGTGGCGCAGGGCACTCTGCCTAAACGTGGCGCTGCATTTGGCTCATCTGATCATAAGCGAAAATGGGATGGTACTACCAACAAGTCCTTAAACTCCAACAACACCCAACAACAGCAGGCTAGAAAGTTTGATTCCTCCAGAAGCTTCACAAACTATAATCAGAACAACAACAACAACAATGGTCAGGGATCGAGCAACTATGCGGGCAAGTATCCAAAATGCAACAAGTGCAATTTTCATCATCATGGCCAGTGAGATCGATTCCGTTGTCAAAGATGTGGAAAGATGGGTCATGCTGCTAAAGACTGCAAGGGTGAACTGATGACCAAACAACAACCTCAGCAACAACGACAGGGCGAAGCAATCAGGGGCTGTTATGAATGCGGTAAAGAAGGTCATTACAGGAAGGATTGCCCACAACTATTCCACGATCAGATACCTAATTTTTAAGGTATCCATTCTTAAAGTATACTTTTCCTTTAAATTTCGAGACGAAATTCCCTTCAACAAGGGGATGATGTCACAACCCTGTCAAAACATTACTAGTCCGACACGTTACAATCCACCAAACCTAACTGAACCTCATGCATTTAACCGAACCTAACATTCAAATTTTCAGGACGAAAATTCCTTCAACAAGGGGATGATGTGACACCCCGTAATTTCAGGTTAACATCGTTATTCCTTGTAAATCTATTATATATTAAATTCGGGGTACACATCGCTAACTTCAACCCCGTCATTTGATTATTTCCCATTACATCTATTAAAACAATTTATAATATATATACATATATATTAGTAATAAATTTTGATTTTTAGTCTTGACCTAACTATTTAATTAAAATTACTTTAAACTAACCTTTTGTAACACCCGGCCTCTCACACCAACAATATTGTCCGCTTCGCACACGAGGAGCTCACGGATTTGCTTTTGGTTGCCCGGGTGAAAACTTCCCAGGAAGGTCACCCATCCCTGGATTGATCCCACCTGAGCACGCTTAACTGTAGAGTTCTCCTCTCATCCACAGCCAATACGCCCAAAATGCGTTGTTGATATTAGAGGCTAGACATTCCTTATGAACCAGGAATCTCTCCTATCCACGGCCGATGTGGGATATGTGTAGGGTGTCACAAGCACCCCCTGTTTGGACTCATAGTCCTCGATGAGCCTGAGAAGTCACCATTTTTGGTGAGGTATGTCCCACACCCCGAACGGCACAGGAGTGGCTCTGATACCATTCTGTAACACCCGGCCTCTCACACCAACAATATTGTCCGCTTCGCCCACGAGGAGCTCACGGATTTGCTTTTGGTTGCCCGGGTGAAAACTTCCAAGGGAGGTCACCCATCCCTAGATTGCTCCCACCTGAGCACGCTTAACTGTGGAGTTCTCCTCTCATCCACAGCCAATACACCCAAAACACGTTGTTGATATTAGAGGCCAGACATTCCTTATGAACCAGGAATCTCTCCTGTCCACGGCCGATGTGAGATATGTGTAGGGTGTCACACCTTTAAACTAATTAATTACAAAGTATGAGTATAGTCTACTAAACAAAGTAGAGGGACTAAATGTGGCACCTCATTAAACCTTGCCCCATAAATTTAATAATAATAATAATAATAATAATAATAATAATAATAGTATATATATACATATACACCATCGTGTATATCCTACAACTCCCAAAACCAACTCCCCATAACCCTAGATCGAGACTCCCCTGACGGCAGCGGTTCTCGACTTCCACCGCAATCCTTCTCCCCTCTCGGCCATCATAACCACCACCGAAGCCTCCCTGCACCTCGGTGACATACACCTCTCGATAACCCTCGCTTCACAACCGTGGACTCACTTGACAAACCCGCTTTAATCGTTCAGATTCTTGCAATTCAAACGTTGCTCGCAGCCTTGCATCGCAAGACCCGGCAGCCTTCTTCTTCACCCTCGACCGCCGACGACTCACGGACCACATCGCTCCCCCGGCAGTGGTTAGGTACGCTTTCTCCTCGTTACTCATGATAGCGCGTTCCCGTTCGTTTCGGTCTCGTTTCGGTAACGGTTTCTTGACGACGGGCCTCGACTTAGTCCGGTTAATTGTTCACGGTGTGAACTTCACATGTGGATGTTTGAATAAGGTGGCTTGTTGATGATGTGTTTATATGTATGTGAATATGTATGTATGTATGTTGCCATATAAATATGTGGGAGTATCTTCTGTGTAGATATATATATATACATGCATGCGATTGTATATATGCATGTGTGATGCCATGCGCATGGGAAAGGGGGGTTACCCCGTGGTTGAATGCGTTCGTGTGTGTGTTGGCTTGAAAGAGGGGGGAGCATGGGGTAATAATGTAGGCGTATGAGGTATGTGGGTGTGGGTGTTTTGTGGTGGTTGTGTTTGTGTCCAGGAGTGGATGAGCCTTGTGTGTATGTATATAATATGTGTATGATTGCATATATGTATGTGTGTGTATGTTTCCTGCACTGATATATATGTATGTGTTATTATAATTTCTTGTATGTATGCCATGTGTATGTGGTAGAATAATGGGTGTGGGCTGCTCACATGTTTCCATGCATGTATACATGTATATTTATTTGTTGTGTATGACTTGTGGCATGGTGTGTGTTGGGTGTGTTCTGCATAGGTGTGTTTCTGCGAGTATGATCTTTGTGACATAGGTATGATAAATATATTATAATATGTGTGTATGGTGTATGTTGTATATGCGCTTAATGGATTTATTATTTAAGAATGATGAGTGTAAAATATAAAATAGATTTACTATTAATAACACTATACAATTAATATGTACGAACAATGTTCACATACATATTGTTGAATGTATGCGTGAATAACTGAGTTTTATGTTTGTGTGAGCTTGTGTATGGTAGTACTTGTTTGAGAATGAGAAATACCGATAGCCCGCATCGCAACCGAACCGTGATCGTGAACCATACCATTCTATTCCGAGTAATTAATTCTATTACTAATATTTAGTCTTAATAAATATAATGAAACTCGGGTTAATTAGAACACGATCCTTTGTGCTTACACTTATTTGTTGCAACGCACTCGAGGTGAGTCTTCACGGCTCCTATTTTACATTCTTTCGTTTTTGGGGGAGAAAACATGCAAACATATTTACAAAATGGTTTTTAGTATTATTGATATCGCTTGTTACGTTAGTGCAAACATACTTAAAAGTCCTTACATTCTCGAACCGTTAGTAATGTGTAGCGAGGTAATTCTGAGTAGTACTACTAAGTTTGACAAACCCCGCCTGGGTTAGTCGCGCTAGCTTGATTGGAGGTCAAACGGGTGCATTATTAACCTAACATTTGTCACTGTCTGGTGAGACGTGACGGGAAGGCAACAAACATACAAACATACAAACAGTCAGCTTCGGTTCGAAACGCTAAGTAACTTGTTTATAGGCTAGCTACCTATCGATATGCTTTAATTACTTTACCATTCAAACAGTTACAAACATTTTATCTGTGATTAAACCTGTGAACTCACCAACTTTATGTTGACACACTTTAGCGTGTTTTCTCAGGTCACAGGAACGCTTAAGCTCATGATGCATGATTAAGGAACGCACTCAAGACATGCATCATCAAACTTATTTACTTGCATTGAACATTTTGTTTCGACTTAGCACTTATAACTTTCAGTATTGGTTTACATTTCGTTTATTCGCTTCCGCACTGATGTTTATTTCATTTATGTTACTCTGATTGAAGTCAAACGTTTATTTTTAAATTCATATAGTGTCGTTTGATATGACCGTGTCTGAGATCCTGGTTTGTCACACGTCTAACGGTAAAACCCCGTTTGTGGAAATTGAGGGTGTGACAGATTGGTATCAGAGCCACTAGTTATAGAGAGCTAGGATTGCATTTTGCATCTAGACTATAGCCTTAGACACAACACTAGTATTGCACAGACACTCTTACATGATTGCAACTGTTGTACGAACATTCTCCCGGCATGCTAACATTACATTACTGAACGATCAAACATTATCCGCACTATCCATGTCACCTGTATCATCCTCGACTAACAGAGGGGTGGAGAGTCCCGCTCGCTTACTTCCAACATCTACACTTGTTTGTTCACTCCTGGAGTTGAAGCAACGACGACTTGAACCTAACATTACCACTTTGGAACACGGAAAACTTTTCTAACACACACGACAAACCTAACGACGACGAACAAGGAGAACAACTCACATTACTGTTCCAACTCTATTGTACTTGTTTCTACTTCCAACATGCCCTATCATCTTCACTAGTCTGAACAGTAAACGTGGGACAACCAAGGGATTTGAAGTCTATCAGAGGATCGGACTTGGATATGCCGACACATAGAGCTTCAAAGGGAAAAGGCCAAATCATCTTGATTCCCCGTTGTTATCTTAGCCGAATCTTTTGTACAAACTTAGTTATTTGACCCTTGGTATAATTGTTAGGCGTGTGACAACCTTAGTTATTTGACCCTTTGTACAACCTTACTATTCGTGAAGTTGCAAATTGTTACAAGCAATACAATGGAATCTATATGGTAGAAGATGTTAGATATTTAATATTTTAGTGTAATTGGATTGACTAATAATCAATATGATCATAATTATCAAACAAGTTTGATTTCAAGTATTCTACAAAGATCTAAATTATCTACTATTAAAGATGATGGACAGAGATTTTATGAAAGACATGACAAGCAAATTCGCAAAACTGGACAGGTTTCAATGTCAAGACTTTCGAAGAAAGAAGAAGAATATGCATTTCCTGTTGACTACTCTGAATGTTATGTATGTTCTAAGTACTCCCAAGTTAGAATTGATAGAAAACAAAACTCTAGAACAGACTAGGAGGCGATGCAAGTAGGAGAACAATTACTCCATCTTCGTGATCACATCTTAAACGGTATGTCTGACTCTCTGTTTGATATCTATCAAATTGTTGAATTTGCAAAACAACTTTTGGATTTTTTTGATCCATATGCATGGCAGAAGATTCTTCTAATAAAAAATTTCTAGTTATTAATTTTAATAATTACAATATGGTAGATTCAAGGCCTGTCATAGAACAGTACAATGAATTATTGAGGATTTCGAGACAGTTTGTTCACCATGATATAAAAATTGATGAATCCATCTTGGTTTTTAGTATCATGGACAAACTGCCATTTCTTTAGAAAGATTTCAAACATACTTTGAAACATCAAAGGAGGAACTGAGTCTGGTCCAACTTGGTAGTCATTTTAGAATTGATGAGTCCTTAAGGAATCAAGAGGGTGGCAAAGTGAAGGATAAAAATATGGCCGAACCTTCACAAGCGAACATGGTGGAAGAAGGTGAATCTCCAAGAATGCCAACAAGTTTAAAGGCAAATGAAAGTTTAAAGATAATAATAACAGCAAAGGCCCCAACAAAAGGCCAAAGTTAGCATGTTGGAAGTGTGGCAAACCTGGTCATTTCAAGAAAGATTGTTGAGCTGGTAAAGGAAAGAATGATGTTGGTCCAAGTGGATCTAAGGATCTGCGAAAGCAACAGGGTCAGATTTTAGTCCCAAATTATAATTCGGGTGAGAATTATGTATCATTATTTTCTGAAGCATTTTATCTGCGGATGATGATGTTGCTTGGTAGGTTGATTCGGGAGTAACTAATTATGAGTGTAAAGATCTTTATTGGTTCAAGGACTTTCAACCAATTGAAGATGGATCAATACTAAAAATAGATAATGTTGCAACTGAATCAATCAAAAGACTAGAAAATGTGAAGCTTGTGTTTACTTTTGAAAAATATTTACTATTAAATAAAGTGTTGTATGTACCCAGGATTTGAAAGAACCTGTTGTCTGTAATTCTCTTGAATAATTGTTGTTACAAACAAATGTTATAAACTGACAAGTATATATTGTCAAGACATGATACTTTTGTTGGATTTCGTTATCTATGTATTTGTATGTTTAAGTTAAATTTAGATATTTCTTTTGATAATGAATCTATTTGTATGACTTCAACTAGTTCTAGTAATAATATGAACAAGTTAGAATTATGGCTTCAACTAATTCTCATACTTGCTAATAAAACATGAGGAGATGTACCAAAGAAGAGTTTATGAAGAAGAAAGAAGTTAATGGACCATACAAATTAGGTTGCGTTGTTTCATAAAGGCATTAAGCATCATTATGGCTCCATAGATTGTTTTACCTTCGAGATCATGTCGCAAAAAAAACTTCCTTATGACAAGAAGATTTGTTGTTACGATAAGAAATAATCCTGGATGAGCATGACACCTACTTGACCCGATATAAATGCTTAATGTCTTGAAAAAAGTCAAAATGTGTTGTTTGTCATTTACCATAACTTAGACCAGGACATTCTTTTGTAGTTCAATAAAGCTCTCTATTTTTATAATAGCAAATAGAAAAATTTACGTGTATTATAAGGGCTAATAAAGAAGATGATGCATGATACAAAGTCATATAAATATAAGTTAAAAGGATGATAAAACATTTTACATTGTATACTTTCATATGTGTCCCAGAAAGTAATCAAGGACAAATCAAACTTGCAATATGCATCGTGATATGCCATTAAACCCACAATCTATTTATGCATATTAATTTTTATAGTTGTATATATATAATGTGCGATTCATTTAAATTGATACCTAATCATGTCGTATGTGAATTTGCCAGGTTATACAACCTTTCGTCAACAACCAATTGGAAAAGGAAAATTTCATCAAAATTCCAAACAAAAATAAGCCAAGCATGACCGTGTGAGGATGAATCACGACCGTGCCTATCAGTACGTGTTCCCGAGATCAAGGATCAACATTCAACATAGTCATGTCGAGTTCATGTCAGGCCAACACAATTATGACCGTGTCATGCATGGACGTGCGCCGACATTTTTCAAAGTCAGCTCTGTGTACGTACAAGCGGGGTGCAACCAAAGTATGAACCTAAAGACATTAGAAGATCAACAATGTACAGCAATAGGCACGCTTGTGCCCTCTTGGGCACGCACATGCCTATACCTAGCTTATCACAAAAACACGACACAACAATTAGAGGCATTATAAGTAAAGAATATTGTATATATGTTAATATACAACCACTAACATAAACAATGTGTGTTTGTTGGTGTTTGTATATTCATTCTATTTCCCTTAACATAGCATACACAATAGCATGTGTGTACAGTGTATCACAAGTTGGGACAAGAAATAGAAAAAACACAAACTAGAAGATCATTGAGCTTGTAATACCATGTGAACAATGTATATTGAATCTTCTGATAGTTTTCGGTGTCTTTTCCTCAATTTTGATACCAAACCCACTTGAGCAAGCCCGAGAAATCTAGGTTGGATCATTTTGCAAGTTGCAGTCATGCACAAGTGCAAAGATATTAGGTAATTTAAACCAAATGTTGCACCCCTTGTGTGCTTAGTGTGCTTAAAAGATGTAGTAAAATACAACAAGAAATGCTTATTAAGGTTGTTGGTTTTACTTATAAGCTAGGTTTATTTATTCTTTTATGAGGGATTATTTTCATCCAATTTCCCACTACACTTTTATCTTAAACACAAGGGAAACGGCAAAATCATTAATTAAGAGGTATATATTATAATAACGTATAATTAGTTTTGTTCAAACTCAGTATAAAATCTTTTTTACCAATTTTTCAACAAAATGATGGTTCGATTGTTTATTAGAGTTTTTTTTAGTTTGGATTTAGTTAAATATACGTGATTGGTTGTTTATGAATGTGTTTTTTTAGCGAGACACTTGCCCCGTACAATGCTACTATTAAAAATAAATATAGATATGTAACAATCAAGATATCTCTCTTGCACATTCCCTAACTAAAATTAAATCAAACCAAATCCAAGAATATTCTAACTAAGATGTATAATCCCCGAGAAATCGAACAATTAAACAAACATTTTCTCACACTAGGGCGATACTCATTAGGGTTCGTACTTTCAAAACATATCCAACAACATATATATGAGGATAAAATACACAATACGAGAATAAACATTATTAAGTTTGCTGAAGAATACGAAGAAACATGCATGGCATCACATGAATGAGTTTGTAGGGCTTAAATGATGAAAAAGGACAAAAGGTAAATGATAAACATGAATACAACCAAGAACATTATAGTAATATGCGATTTTTTTTTTCAACACAATATGTTCTTTTAGAAAACCTTAATAACAAGAAGAACAAAGTTAAATAACTAGTCCAACTAAGGGCATTCAGAGTAGGCATCAGGGAATGCTTGGGGCCGATTAATCGATCTCCTATCTTGGGGAAGAATTTTTTTTTTCTTAATTCTGTATAGTAACTTAACTAACTATTATACACCACTTTTTTTTTACTCTCTCTACTCAATTATTTATCTACTCTTCGATCTTAAACAGGAATCATTATCACGAACTAAAACCCAACCCCTACCGATAGCCTCGAAAACAAACACAACAGCTGCCACAACGACCATCACAACACGAACGGATTCAATCGCCCCTACCCAATTCAACCAACCACATTATCCACAATTTCAAAACCAACTACCCAACATAACTAATTCGGGCAATTCCCGTTGTTACATCATATTCAACATATGTCGTATAACGAATTTTGATTATTGTAAAATCAACTAAAATTCGTAGATCATTATCAACCCACAATGGCCAATTTGATTCAAGTGATGGACCCACTGAGAAAGTCAAGAATCGGACGGAGAGATATCATCCGCTCAAGACAATGAACAACTAGGAATCACAATCCCAAACAAAATAGAAAATATGAAACTAGACTAAAGGGTTACATAACATGATTTGAATATATATATGAAATATTAAATAGTTAGTAATTAATATAAAGAAAAAATTACAAAATTCACAAGTCCTAACAAAATCAAGTTCTTAATTTAATCTTCAGTAAGTGATAATGATAGGGACGATTCAAGATAATGATAGGGACCGATTCACAATTCCTAACGTTCATTGACTAGTATGCACAAGTCGGATCATATAAGATAGACGTGTTAAAATGAAGAAAATAAATGCATTTTTTATCCCTGAACACACACACACAATTAACGAAGAAGATTATTGAAAGAGTTAAATGCATTTTTCATCTCTGAGATTTCATAGAAACTGCCTATTTGGTCCAAAAGTTTAAACTTTTACCATCTGCGCCCAAATGTTTCAAAATTATCATTTGAATCCATTCAATTATTCATAATTAACACTGTTAACTTTTTCCGCTAAGTTTCCTACATTATGGGTATTTTTGTCAAAACAATTACAATGTAAAAAATCAACTCTACGTGATAGGTTTTATGCGTGCAGTCTTGTTTGGTAATCACTATTATGATTCGAATCCGCCTATTAGATTAAATTAGATATAATGATAACCATCTAAAAGTGACTTATTTCTAACTTTATAAAATATACACCATAAAAAATATAAACAAACAAACAAGTCATATGACACAAACCACTTAAAATCACAACCATAAAAGATAAATCATCATAGAAGCATAAGGGTGACAGAGGCACTATCACCACACATCACAGTATAACATAAACCCACTGATTAAATTTTGTCATATCACACAATACCACAGCCTCAAATTTGGTGGCGGTAGTGTTGTCACATCATGCCACACTACACCATTACATCACACACACATAAAACGATCACAACTTCACGACGAGAACATGCCGTGAAAAAGAAATTTTGCGACGTGGGGGGTGGCGATGATGGTGTCGGGTGGCTCCGGGGCTCGTTGTGACCTCACAACGCATACGACCCCCCCCCCTAAGAAAATAATAAACAATATAACACTTACAGTAGAAGAATAATAATCATAAAATATTAATCATTGTAATCATAATTAAACTTTAAACCAAATAAATCTACTACTTAATAAGACATGCAAAAATAACATGTTACTAAAAAAATGCATTAACAAGACAAAACAACAAAATACTATCATGGAGTCAAATTGCAACGATGCCAAAATAGACTGAACGTATAAAACCTTTCATATAGAATTGATTTTTATTTTATACCCTAATGTAGAAAACTTAACGAGAAAATTTAACGCTGTTAATTAGGAATAGTTAAATGGATTCAAATGATAATTTTGTGAAACATTTGGAATGAAATGTCAAAATTTTAACTTTTCGACTTAAATGACAATTTTTATAAAAACTCGGGGATAAAGATGCATTTAATTCTTATTGAAAGTTAAAACTAAAAAATTAAACATATTAATTTAAATATAAAACCTAAATAGGCACACAACTACAATTTATATATGTCAATTATTTAACAATGAGATGGTGAAAAAGAATGGCGAAATCACATAGTTGTGATACGCTACAACAAATTACTTATTTATTAGATATAGATATTTAGAGAAATTAGATTTAAATAATTCAATTATGATCCATTGAGCAATAATTATTAAAACTAAAAATTTTCATTTAACTTCATACTCATAATAATCATCGTTGTGAGCGTAATTGAATGGAAATCAGTTATAATTCTAAAATGATTATGTGATTAGAATTACCCTAGACAACTAAAAAAACAAAAACAAAATTAAGGTTGTACAATCCAAACCAGTAATAAAATGGCTTTGATTTCAAGCATTTGAGGGTGGCAATTTTTGCCTCACCATTCCACCACCCACCAACTCCTTTGTAGAACTACAAACCCTAAATCATATTTAAAAAGAAAATGTGTGAATTAAGGTCACATTCGACATTCGGTGTCACGTGGGTGTCCCATTAACCGAGACTAAAATATGAATTTCAACATGACCTTTTAATAATTAATTATTGCTTCCTTATAAATATATATTATACATATGTGGCGAAAACATGCAAGCTTTAGTTGTCTTTTCGTCTCCAAATATTTTATTTAGTTTTTTAAGTTCATAAAACCTAAACATGTTCAGAGCGAATAAAGAACACGAAGTATCTTATATTAATATTAAGTCATAAACTTACTACTAAAGCTATTGAGAATAAACAATTTCAAAAGGTTAATCAACAAAAATAATGTTATTTAAGTTGAATCCAAACAAATGATTGACTATAATTTATTCAAATAATTTTCAATTTTGTTAGGATGATTTCATCTTTAGAATATTTAAGATTTATACAAAATTTATATAAGAAATATTATAATATTCATAGTTAATACAAAAACATTTACTGAGCGGCTACATAATATCGTTATCATTGTGCTTCCATGGTCCTGCATGATTTTATCAACACGTGTAGGGATACATTATATATATTAAAGATATAAGGTTTAGCTACAGTAAGGCCCGACACCCCCCTTTCCCCCCCTGTTCTCTTCGAATCCGGCCAATCCCGGCCACCTGCGCGGGTATCCGGCGAGCCCCCTTCCCCCTCTCGACTCCTCTCTACCAATCGGAAGCAATGGAGGCTTCAATTCCTCTTAAATCGTAACGTAACAGCGCGAATCGAAGGCAAGGACGGCGGTTGCAGATCGATTTGGAGGCTGTGGTTGCGCGATGGTGATGATTTGGAGGCTGTGGTTGCGTGACGGTGGTGTGCGCTCGCGATGGTGGTGTCGCGATGGTCGTGTCCCGAGGGTGTGCGGTCGCGACGGCTGTGATGGTGACTGTGGTTGTCGCGATGGCGATGGTGGTGGTGCAATTCGGGGGCCGACGAGGCCGATGGCGATGATGGTGGTCGATGGTGGTGGCGATGTGGTGTTGGTGGTGCAGGGCCGCAACAGGTACGTTCGCGACGAGACTCCGCCGATTACGAAAGCGGATCATAGACCCTGTTGTCTACTGATAATGTGGAACTGATATTACTCTGCCGCCAATTTCATTCCCCTATGCAAACAATCGCGTGATTTCACTATTTGATCTGTAAGTCAACTGATTTCATCTTGTAGGCTTCTTGTGCAGGCTTAAATCTTGTGTCCAATCATGTTTTAGGGGATGTTTTGATGTGGGTTTTTGAGATTGATTCAGGATTAGATGTAATAGAACATGGTGAAATCATAGAAGTAGTAATATTTGGATGTGCTTCTGCCCTCCCTTTTGAAGTTGCATTGATTACTTCAGATGGTGGTTGTATTATAAGGACTGATTATTAGTTTATTATGCTTTGATAATGCAGTATCTTACACCTAATGCCAACTTATTATTCAAGACTAAATATTTGGGATATCTTTGTTCAGGTGTAGGGGGAATTCAGTGAAATAGTGTAAGAAAAGTTCACTTCTGAGGTGTCATAGTGAAGTTTATATCATGGGTTTAGACTCATTGATTTGGTTTTGCCGGCCGGAGGAAAATGGCATTTGGGCAAAGACCACAGGTAGTGCTCTCGGTGCTTATACGCCATGTGGCATTGAATCTGTTGTGGGTTGTATATCAAATGTGGTTTTGATGGGCTTGTGCTTATATAGAACATGGCTGCTCATGAAAGACTTTAAACTCCAGAGGTTTTCCTTGCGGTCGAAGTTCTACAATTATATGTTGGCCTTTTCAGCTGGTTATTGTGCTGCAGAGTCGTTGTTCAGATTACTTTTTAATGTTTCAATGTATGACTTTAGCGCACAAAGTAGCCTTCCTCCATTTGAGGTATTATTCTTGTTGTAGCTGTGACATCCATACATTCAATATTTGTTCACAACTAAAAGGGAAAATTGCTCAAAAAGCTAACCATTTTTGGTCTAATCTCTTTTTCCTCTAACCTCTTTCTTTATTTTTACTAGAAAAATACCTTAAAAAATCCAGTATTTTTTATTCAAGGTAATCTTTAACCTTATCAGCAGTTGATTTCTCAGTGCTAAAGTAAAAAAAAGTCAACATGGTCAAGTTCACTAATGCAAAAAGGGTTTTTTATTTTTATTATTATTATTTTTTTTATTTTTTTATTATCAATATTTGTAACTTTAATGGTTTGCCTTACCTGAAATAGAAATGGGATAAAGTTGGTTACCTTTTTATGCAATTACCCTTAATGAAAAGCCTAACAGTTGCTGCCCTGCAATATGCTCTCTTTAGACAAATTAAGTTCATATGCAAATATGTTAAGATGAAAGAAAATGTAGTAGGGTAGGTTTCTGATGCTTAGCACTATGTCTTCATGCAGGTAGTTTCACTAGTGATCGAGACCCTTTGTTGGAGCTCTTTGATGATCATGACACTTTTGGAAACTAAAGTGTATATTAGAGAGTTTCGCTGGTATGTCCGATTTGGTGTACTTTATGTCTTGGTTGGGGATGCTGTGAAACTTAGTGCCATTCTTTCAATAAAAGATTTATATCCAAGGTTTGTATCCTCTTATTTTATTGTTTTGAGTAAATTTGCACTTTTGCAGTTCTAAATTGGTATATAAACTTTCATATTATGTTAAAACTGCAATTATTGTGCATGATAACTTAATTCCGGAGTACTAGTAGATTTGAAACTGATGCCCCTTCTTCTCACTATTCACCACTATTTATAATTACATCATGAATTGGTAAATGGCAGAAAATACCCTATACTAATCAATATGAACAAATACAAGTACAAGTATGTAATAAGTACATTGCAGTTTTATGTGTGCATGTGAAGTTATGTATTTAAGGATAAGTTAGATAAATGGAATGATGATGATGCTCATAGCATGATGAATTGAAATTCTGAATAGAAGCATATCATAGTAGCTTTCATGTATTTGATAGGGGTTCTCCATTGAACTAGAATATTCAATTTGTTAGATTATAAATCTAGGGGTGGAAAATTGGAGGGTTGGATGGGTTAGATCATAGGCCAAAGCAGGTCATCTTTTGGTATGGGTTAAAAACCGGAAGGTAGTTTTTTCGTATGAATTAAAACTGGTTGGGTCACTGGTTGACCCAAACATTCTTCGTCCAAAATTAATTTTTGTATAAAATCATTACGATTTCAAATATGATTTACCAAATTGGCAAATTTTTATTAATATAAGTACAAATCTAATGTTTTGGAAAAAATGATTTGGGTTGTTCTATGCATTAACATACATTGTGGGTAACTTCCTACCTGTTTGACCCGTTTGACGACGGCTGTGATGGTGACTGTGGTTGTCGCGATGGCGATGGTGGTGGTGCAATTCGGGGGCCGACGAGGCCGATGGCGATGATGGTCGTCGATGGTGGTGGCGATGTGGTGTTGGTGGTGCAGGGCCGCAACAGGTACGTTCGCGACGAGACTCCGCCGATTACGAAAGCGGATCATAGACCCTGTTGTCTACTGATCATTTCTTGGTTTATTTTGGAAGTGTTTAAGTTGACTGAATTGAGTGTCGCTGCAGAATCAAATACTGCAATTGATGAAGAAGATGATGATGATGAGCACGAAGAAGAGGATTTTGATGAAGACCCAGATCCTCAGGACCTTGAATATGTCTCCCAAATCAAAAGAGTGAGGTTTCATTACTCAAAATCCCCAATTTTATGATTGTTCGGTTTAGGTTTTATTATGGTTTCATGGATAAATAGATAATGCTTTGGTAGTGTAGGTTTTGGAGCTTTTGAAGAAGAACAGAGATATGCTTTTTAGTGAGGTAACCACTTTATATAAAATTAGGGTTAGTGTCTTGATCTTTAGATAAATATTAGTACATTTATAATACTTATTTAAAAAAACTTAAAGAAACTTGGTGTATATTTTTTAACAAAAACGATATCAATTTCCACACTTGTGTGTCTTTAACCCATTATTGAGGTTTACATAATCTGTAAGAAAGAGTAATTCAGGTGAATGAAGGGAAAATCCCACGAGACCGTGTTGCTCTTCAAATGCTGCCAGAAGAAATGGTTCAATGGCCTAATTTAGAGGTAACTATTGGTATATATATGAAAAACTTGTAATCACTGGGACAGATGTTATATGTTCTGACATGTTATGTTATGTATGTATTGTGAAAAAGGTCGAAGCAACAAAAAAAGGGCCACAGAAATCATTATACGCTACAAAGATTATTTAGGATTGTTGAAGCTATAGTCAATATATAGTTCTTAGAGTTTTGATATGGTTTATTGATTAGTGGAGTAAGTTCATATGGTTTTTAATTTCTCAAATTTGGAAAAATTGAAGATTTGGGCGCAGGGTAATTTAGGTGGTGGTCTTGGAGGCAACATGACAAGATATACAACATACAACCATTGACAGTCATGCATTTTCAACCGGGTTAGTTTGTTATTGTGTAGTTTTTATATTTAGTTCTGTTTAGTACAGTGGTTTAGCCAAGTTGTAGTAGCTTTCTTTCACTATTAATCTCATTATGTTGGATTAATAGAGTTGTTAATTTTGAATATACAAACAACAAATCCCGCGGCATCGCGCGGGTATGTTTGCTAGTTTATTGTAAATACACAGGTTTTATAACCTCAATTAATCATATAATATTAATCGTCTTGTCTCTATATAAATTCTAATGATCTATGAAGGGTCGATTCGACATGTCAAGAGTGATGATCTGGGAGCGTTTTCTCTCTCTAAAGGTTATCACATTTATGATATTGGTGATTATCATTTTAACTCAAAATATGAGAGGCAGTTAATTTATCTCCACATCATCTTGCAAGTAGTTGATAATATCAGCCTAGCTAAGAATTCCATGTTTATGCCACTTCAAAAGGATAATATTATGTATAAGCGGTTTCAATGACCATTTACAATCACATATTGATCAATATAGTCGGTTCACTACAATAAACAAAGGCAATGGCGACAATTTTTGTTGTTGCGATAGTGTAGGTTTGTCGTCGCAATAGACCCAGTCGTCATAAACTTGTCGCTATAGCTCGTTTTTTAGTCGTCTCCAAAACCCTAGTCACTACAAAGGTCTATCCCAAAGACTAGTCCTCGCCACAGAATTAGAAAAGTTGTTTGTCTTTGAATGACGTATGTTTTTCTTATATGGCAGTCTAAACACTTTATCTGTATTTCCATTTTCAATGCAAAGGAGTTTTCCTAAAAGCTATGCTACTTTACTAATTGTTTTTAACTTTTCTTGTTGAGAATGTCCTTAAATAAAAGCTCCACAGGTTTCTTAATAGATTAAAACTACTAAATGTATAAGCAACAATGAAGTTTGAGTATGTTATCAATGAATTGGACTAGTACACAAGAAAATAAAAGCCAAACTTATAAAATAAATTCAATGGGTGTTGAAACCAAATCAAGTTACTATCTGTATTGATAAGAAACATGTTGAGTGAGTGTTAGGGATGCTGCAATGAATGCCACTGCCCTGGATGGTTGTTGGTGTCGGTGGTTGCTATATGCAACATTTAGGGGTTACTATAGGCAACTTGAGCGGTCGAGCCTTGCATACTGATTTGCAGAACAAGAATTCTATTTACGTTGTAATACTGGTTTAATATTAGGTTTGAACAAATTATAAATATGAATGAGCGGGGTCATGCTTATTTATTAAAAGAGGGATAATCTATATTGCTTCAAATTTGAAATTTTATGCATTGGGACGATATTTGAGTGACAGTGTTTCCCAACTAAGCAACACCTAGACAAACCTAGAGCCAAACATCTAAGTGCAATTCTTAAAAACAAAAAACTAAACCAGGCATGTTGGTTGGATCGACCAAGCCAACCCAAAAAGGTCGATTTGACGATTCAAACAAGACCTTTTTACAAAAAAATGGTTGGTTTTTACAATTAATAAATTAAAGGCAGTTAACTAATATATAGGACATCTACAAATGGATATTTCATTTTAACAGTTTGATTGGTTTCAATAGTATGTGAACACACGCGTTAATAGCGGATTGGTTGATGGCTATTCAAAAGCGTCGAGTGGTTATTAGAATGATTGATTCTTCAAAAAAGAAAACTTTCCGATGGGACCAAGAGGGACAAGTCTAATCGAAAACGCATTTGTAATTTTGGTGTGGTTTGGCGCACCAAACTAGTGATAAATACAACTTTTAGCACCAAAAGCAAGAAAAGTAGACGACATTACATTAGAGATTCATTTGGACTTTGATTTCCTTATTTATATATTTTCTCCCTTTGCCTTTTCAAGACCCTTCACGGGTTTAGTACTCTCCGTATTGGATACTTATACAACCTCCCAAAAAACAAAAAAAGTACATTAATGCACATAAAATAATAGCCGATTTTCCATATTATCTCAATAAAGTATCTCATACATTTTACTGATGTTAAAACCACTCATGTTGTAATATTATTCAGAAATTTTATAAATATTAATATTTTTCAAATTAAGTGACTCGAAGTTTTGGTATAAACCTTGTTGCTATTTAGTGTTTTTTTATACTTAGATTTATATAGAACACCTATGAAACTTAATTATTATTATGTATTTGGTCTTTTTTTCTTTAAAACTATCAAAGCTGAAAAGAATATCATTAAGAGAAAAGTTCAAATACAAATGGAAAATTATGTAAAAAGTGTGAGAAGCAATCGGTGAGTGACATGTGGCATATTTTTTAAAATGGAAGGAGGGGTATTTTAGAAAATCTAATTTATTAAGATGAATGTGTGGGATATATTGACTTTTTCTGTACGATTGAGGTTTTCAAACGATCAAACGATCGAATTCATCTTACATCAATTTCAATCGTTGAAGATTTAAACGTACGAAGTTTCAGCTTACATCAATTTCAATCGTTGAAGATTCAAACGATCGAATTCATCTGTTGAAGATTGCTTTACATCAATTACTTCGCCGATGTCGACGATTGATCATCAGTTTGGTATGTATGAAGACGATTATATACTGTAATTGAAATAGTATGTTAATTTTCGCACCGTAATTTTGTCATTTGGATCATCATTGTGTCTATACTGTCTGATTTTTGTGAATTTTATTATTGATTGACATCATCATTGTGTCATAGGTATCATCATTGTGTCATAGGTATCATCATTGTGTCTTTTGTTCGTCTTTGTGTCTTTTGTATTGTCATTATGTCTGAATAAAACAGTTATTGTGTCTATACTGTTAGATTACTCTGGACATTATCAATATGTTGTTGAACATATTTTATAAATATCAGGTGAGTCTCTATATGTTGTGTCTTTTATGCTGTTGTGTTTGTTATATGAATTTTGTTATTGATTGACGTCATCATTGTGTCTTAGATATCATCATTGTGTCTTTTTGTTCGTCATTGTGTCTTTTGTATTGTCATTGTGTCTGAATAAAACAAATATTTTTAATCAATTGGTTACGAACAAAGACGAGTTGTGTTTTTATCTTGATTATTTGAATAGTTACAAGTCTAAGGCTGATGAAGTTCAAATGGTCACCCCACCTCCAAGCAGGAGAGATAGGTTTGCAGAGTTAACTGGAGGGAGCGAATAAAATGAAGCAAAATTCCGTGTACCTGTTAAACAAAAGACAAAAGGTAGGCCGAAAAGAATGAAGTCAGCTCATGTGTTAGCTATCGAACAAGCAGGAAAAAAGTTGAGAAATTGCGGGTTTTGCAAACAACCTGGTCACATTATACGCAATTGCAGTTTATATCTTCAAAGCATTAAAGATAAACAAGCTTCAAGCACCTCAACAGTTGATTCTATGCCTATTTAAGAATAGGATTCATTGTCATAAGATTCATTGTGTCAAATACTCATTGTGTCATCATATTTATTGTGTCATTATATTCATTGTGTCATTATATTCATTGTGTCATTAGACTAATTGTGTCATTATACTCATTGTGTCATATTTGAAGGTTTTGTTTATGTTTGATTTTGACGATAAAAACATGTTACCAAAATAATATTGTGTAATGTAAAGCAACATATAGCAACAAATATTAACATGCCGACACAAAGGAAAATATAACAACATGCCAACATACCAAATTACTATTGTTTCAAATTAACATTGTGTCAAACTACCATTGTGTCAAACTAGCATTGTGTCAAACTACCATTGTGTCAAACTACCATTGTTTCAAACAATCATTGTGTCAAACAACCATTGTGTCAAACAACCATTGTGTCAAATTACTTTTTTGCCCCTCCACCTGTTAGCAGTTTTCCACTTATTTACATGTTTGCCACCGCGTTTTTTTAAACCATTGATCTATTTTAATGAGTTGATCCAATGGCCAGAATTACTTCTCACCCTTTTTAGAATATATAGCCTTTGTAGCATATTATCTCCCAATTAAATAGTAATAAAGTTTTATATATGTTTCATTTACTTCCCTTAATTTTATGAAACTTCACCTTTAGATATCATAACATTAAAGTTTAAGTGGTTATTGTTGTTGGAAAAATTACGAATTACTTTAATGAAACACTGAAGATTTCCTTCATTATTAAAAACAATAGCCATTTTTTCCAATTGAGTTAAATTTATATTACTAACTACTAACGATAATTCATTTGTTCTCTTCTTAACCATATGTCCATATATCTATCTCTCCTTGCAATTCAACGGGCAATGTTTTCTGAAACATAATTGATTATCGAGCCAATTGCTTTGATGATCTATGAGTTCAACCTAGTCCAACCAACCTCGTCAACTTGTAATAGTAGGAGGCAAACATCAATGGTTTGTAGTCGGTTTTGATGAGCTTTGCTTTAATTTTCTAAGGGCTTTGCCTGGTTTGTTAAAAACTAGTTACTTCACTTTATACGATCCATTATATCTGAAGACACTTGTCTATGGAATAAACCAGTAGCTTGGCAATTTCGTATGATTTATTAAAAATATTTTATATTTTTTTTAAAAATTGATGTTTTAAAAAATCTCTTATTAATAAAGATTGTTTCTTAAAAAATAACATTAATAAATAGATCTCTTTTTTAATTTATTAAAAAACTAATTGTAATCTAAAAAAGAATTAAATAATATTACTATTAATTAATGTAATTATTTAAAAGAAAAGAAATGCATAAAAATTTAATGAGGATAAATATAATGTTGTCATGTGTCTCTTTACTTACTTTAAACTTTTAAAATATAAATGCGGGATATAAATAGAGTATATATATGTATCTACAACCAAATTAAAAAAATTAACAATTTAAACGTTTGAAAAAAGAATCTAAGATGTAAGATTATTAGTAGTTTAATAAATGAGAGAAATGTTCGAGTAAAAAGGATTCTAAAACTAAAAAGTGTAAGAATTAATCTCAACCATCAATCTCTTCACTCAATGGTTGAGATCAAATTCTGGGCAAAAACGTTTTAGAAGTGTATTTTATGAATAACCACTTCTGTTGATTTTTTTGTCAGTTCTCGTATTTTTGAAACGATCGCAACTTTTATGCATGTCATCATTTTTTTATAAAAATTCCACCATATAAACGATTATTTTCTTATTATTAAAACGAGTACAGTATTGTTATATAAAATATAAGTAATTTCTTTTACGTTTTAAAGCCTATGTCTCGTCATTATGTCTTTAATGGAGTTTATTATGTCTTTTCATTTATCTGAATACTATTATGTTTTTCTATAATTATGAATATGAAAACATATAGTGGTAAAATAACATTGTTATGCATCTTTAATATGTTAAAATATAATAATAGAATAATAACTAATTAATCTAATACATTTAAAATAATAATAAAATAACACAATGTCTGCGTCTCATTGTGTTATTTTGATATCATTGTGTTATCTTAAAGATTAAGAGTTTTGAAAATTAGATTTACGAAATAACATCATTGTGTGTTTTTCATTGTAAAATATAATGATAGACAATAAATTTATATAATTATAAAGAACAATGACAAAAAAATAACACATTGTGTTATCTTCAACACAATGAGTTTTGAAAAATACATTGGTGAAAATATATAATTGTGTATTTCGAATTGTAAAACACAATTAGATAAAAAGGTAATATAATCAATAGTTACAATAATAAAAATAACACAAAACGATCTAAAACGTAAAACACAATGATAAATACATATAACAAATGATGTATAATATATAACATAATAAATTTATATTTGACACAATAGACGTATAATACACAATGAGCTGATGTATTTGACACAGTGACCAAAACTCCATCATCTTTAAAATAATAAAATGACACATGTCAAACCCACAATTATTTTTAAGTTTTTTAGATTAAACATCATTTTTAGTATTATACTACCCAAAAAATGAAAGCTATATTATGTGTGTATCAAACTTAGTGTCAAAATGGTTCTAAAAAATATCTATAATAATAAATCAAAATTTTTAAAAGTCGCGTGTCATTATTCTAGAATATCCATCTACGCTCTACCTAGGATTTAGGCATATGTCATCACTACAATGAAAGTTGTAAATTAGTATAAAAATATAGTTTCTTTATTTAATGCTTATTTACTATTATGTTGATCAAACTAACTTCATTCTAAAATAAATAAAATGTTTCATTAAATTTTTTAATAAGTTAATTTTATTAAAATTAGATTTTTAAATACTAGCAAATTATTATTAAAATTAATATAATTTAAACGTCGTATTTTTGTAAACAAACATCTTTAAAATATCAAGATTTATGAAGTTAAACACAATTACATTAGCGACTACTTGTTATAAAATAGCTCCATTTCAATGTATATCACGGATCAATCTTTTCAAATCTATGTATGTTTTACTACTTCACAATCTCATATTTACAATTTCATACTCATTATTTCAATTGTATAAATATATTAATGTATTATTTGGTGTAGAATTACATACCTTTTCAATATATTCAACCTTTACCTTTAAAAGGAATAATAATGGATGGAATTGCATATATCCTATTCTAAATCTTATAAAAATGTATATTTTTTCTGTACCATCATAAAAGCATTGTATTATGTGAAAACTTGTATTTTATGGAAATAGGTAATTTTACATGTTTATACAAGAATATACGTAATTGCCACTTAATATATACATAAGATCAAACTTGGTCGTACATCATGAATACCAGCGAATACACATGACCTGTTTAAGTAACATGTGTAATTTATTGATAAACTAGTTTGGTACCCGAACGCGCGTTGCGCGTTAGAATAGCCGCAAGCTAACACTTTCAACAAACGATGAAAGTCGATACAATGACAAATCTAGTACCGCCAATGATACCCATAGCCCTCAGATGCACCCAATGGCCATCGTCATCAAGCAAGCTATGAAAGACAAACTTGTAAGTATAAGAGCACAAATGCTATAAGGCTCAGAAGCAGTTGTTTGTTGCGGCTGCAAACATCAAGTTTACCACGCGTTAACAACAAACATATCCTTCTTTTCATCATCATCGCCTCAAAACCATCTAACATTAACCTCTAAATACTTAATTAACAACTAACAGCATGCATATGGTCTCAGATGAGGTTACGCTCATCGTCATCGACTACTACACCATCAAAAAGTCAAGTCCAGTGATACCAAAGGTTGAAAGACCCCAAGAAGAGGCCTTCACGCTTCCTCGGCTAAGGAACCCTAGAGCCCCCCCTTCAACACGAAACCCACAACCACCGCCAAAACATGGTTTGCGCAGGTGGAATCGATCTAGCGGCCCAGAAACAACCAGTAACAGAACCAGAACCCTAAAAGGGTATGAAAGAGATGCGGTGGCCAAGAGGCAACAAATGCGGTCATAAAACGACCATCACCACCATGAATAATCTCAGGCTGCCGCTGGTCGCGAAATGACCACCAGAGTTGCTGAACCAGGTGGATCTAAACCAAGCAAGACGAAGGGGCGGCAATCGAGCACATCGGCGGCCATGCAGCTGAGCACATCGGCGGCGCTGCAATCGAGCACATCGGCGGCGCTGCAACCGAACATATCGGTGGCGCTGCAACCGAGCACATCGGCGTCATCGGCATGGCAGTCGCGGCCATAGGCCTAGCGACTTGAGCCATCGTCGTCCGACGACCACAAACAATCCGGTCAAAACCGAGACCCACCGCAACACTGCTCTCTCACTCTGTAAAGAAGAAATGCGAATAGGGCAAAACATAAAAAAAACCCTTATAAAGGGAAAACAAAGCATTCAATGCATACTTGTACCCTGTGCATAAAATCCACGAAAACACTGTTCATTTCCCATCTTTATTAACCAGAACCCTAAAAGGGTATGAAAGAGATGCGGTGCCAAGAGGCGACAAATACGGTCATAAAACGACCATCACCACCATGAATAACCTCAGGCTGCCACTGGTCGTGAAACGACCACCAGAGTTGCAGAACCAGGTAGATCTAAACCAAGTAAGGCCGGAGGAGCGGCAGTCGAGCACATCGGCGGGCATGCAACCGAGCACATCGGCGGGCATGCAACCGAGCACATCGGCGGCGCTGCAACCGAACACATCGGTGGCACTGCAACCGAGCACATCGACGTCATCGGCATGACAATTGCGGCCATAGGCCTAGCGACTTGAGCCATCGTCGTCCGACGACCACAAACAATCCGGTTAAAACCGAGATCCACCGCAACACTGCTCTCTCTCTCTGTAAGAAGAAATGCGAATAGGGCAAAACATAAAAGAAACACCTTTATAAAGGGAAAACAAAACCAATTTGTATGGCCAAAATCAAAAAAACAGAATTTACTATTCATGCCCATTGGTTTTTTCATATTATGTAATGTAATAATTAACATTCTATTTACATCTATACTATATATAAAGCATATGAGAGGGGTATTTTAAGATACCATAAATTAAGAACACATACTATATTCAATGCATAAGATACAACCACTTTTAAGGGTAAATAGTATTTATAACATTATTTACACATTACCCCTTATAATTAGTTACATAATAACCTTACACTTACTAATATTTGCATAAAATTTATATTATCTAACCATATACTAAAAAAACTTAACATGTTTTAAGATTTCAGCTCTATATTTTAATCTATCACATTAAAAAACGTTTTGAGACTACAACTTAACCTGTTTTTATTTTTAAACATTTTGGTGTAAACTTTTTGCTAAAACAATCTATATTTTATAAGGTACGATAAGTTAATGCGTATATGCAAGTTGTCATGCAGAACTTATTTATTTGGTGTTTTTAATTTTAATTAGTTTAGAAAAAACATAATAAACTTTTGTAAAACTAATACAAGAATAACAAATATTAAATGCACGTGTCAAATGTAAAATGTCATCCCGCTGCATTGCACGGTACCCTTCTAGTATTTTATTAATTACAACGTCGTGTATAATTGTTGTTTATTGGGCTTAGAAGAATAATTAGGGCCCAAAATCAAAGTTCAGGCCCAATTTATCAGTTTATAACAAGTAAACAAAATACTAAATGATAACGACTATAGATGATGACCATGGTCCTTTGAAGACTATGGTGCCCAGCTTCTAGTGTAGTCAGTAGTCCATGGGACCATAAGGTTCGAAAATGTTAGCCAAGGGACCATTTTTCCGCATGGGGTTCATGCCCATGTCTTTGCAAAGTTGATCATTGTACCATATTTCCAAAGCACCAATGGAAGATCGACAATGGTATTCGCCAGCTGATTGTTTCATATATTCATCCCATCTTGCGATATCTTTTTGCATGTCGCTTACACTCGGTAGCTTAAAGGCACCTTCAAGAAGTGCAACCAACCATTTTGACCGCATTTCCGAGATGTACAAGTTAGACAAACTCTCTGAAAATCCAATTAACGCTAGTTGTGGTATCTTTGGATGTATGCATTCCCTGATAATGTTATTAATTATCAATTCAATTTTAAGGGTGTATATGAACCAAGGCGCTCGTGAACACTCGAGATTGGCTTGATTAAGATCAATTTGTTAAAAAACTTGAATCAAGTGGAGGTCGAGTCATTGAAACTCATATAAATAAACGAGCTCGTGCCCGAGTTTCATATACTTGTCTTGACTAGACTCATGAGCCTAAATTAACTTATTATTTATACAAGTATGACAGTTTTTATTTAATATAACAAATATATAATTACATGCTAAATACTGCTAGATACATAACTATAACAAAATTTATAAAATCGGCAAATTGGATTTTAAAAATCCAACTATATTTATTGGCTGATAATAATTTATACTATTGATTTGGCCAGTAAAAATCCTAACTCTCATTTTTATTACCAACAACAATCCTAGTAACATAATCATTTAAACTTACGTTGATATCGACTCGATTTTGTTCACAATAATGATTATGAACGAGCTTAAACCTGGTGAAACCTGCATCACCGGGTTTAGCAGATTCACAAGCTTACAGGTGGGCTAAGGGCCAAATTATGGTTTTAATTTGCAAAAAGTTATTTTTTAGTAAAAACGAATCAAAGAAGAAAAACAAAACCACCAACATTACTAAATGAGGTATAGTAAACGAAAACAGCGAGTAACCTGTAAAGAGGGACTCTTGGTGAGCCTGCAATGAATTGGCCGAAAGTTGAAGATTCAAATATGTCTTTGAGTTTTTGTACACCTTTGAATCCAGTAGCAAATATAACTACTTCCGCTTCTATGTGCGTATTGTCCTCATCGATCACAATCCCTGCATCGTAAAAACTGAAAGTTTGGGATTTCTTCAATTTGATGCTTCCTTTCTCGACTTCATCGATGAAGTTGTTTGGATTTGGCATATATGATATCATACAAGATCGGACGTCTTTTGTGAAGCTATGTTGTGGTACCATGTTGAACTTGGCTAGACGAAGCGTCCTTTTTATGTGGCTTTCAACAAATTTTGAGGACCCCCAACGCTGTTACGTACATTAGTGATTAAAAACATACAACAACCAAGTTAATTGATTTCATAAACTTGTAGTGTTTGGGTTGCGCTCAAGTTAAACTATGTGTTTAAATTAGAATAAGAAAATATAAAGTATATGGTTCTGTGTTAACAACGTAACACGTTTAACCCGTTTTCAAACTTCTTTACAAGTACGTTGTTTATAACCGTTCAACTGTTTTAACTTTGTTACAAGTTGTTTATAACCCGTCAACCGACTTTATTACAAGTTGTTTTTAACCTTTTTATAACATGTTTCATCTTTAGTACACATTTAACTTGATTATAATCCAATTAGAGTCCGTCATCCCATTTTTTATCTACCGATCATTTGCCCCATTTAGATAATTAAAGCGGTTCATGTTCTTGTTATTGATGTTATATAATTATGTTGGGGTTAGACTTAATGTTTTTGACATAAATAAATATATAGTCACCCGGACTTACAAGAGGCGAAAGTAAAGTGGCAAGAAGACTGAGTAGAAAACCTTCGCCGGGTTTATGAACCAAAAGCTCGGAGAAGCGATTCAGGTAGAGTAGCGCCAACGGGATTCCCCACGGAGCCCAGTCCGGTAGCTTCCAGTGATCACGCCGGTACACTATCATTGTGGGTTGTTCTGGCCCTGCAGAAAATTAACACCAGAAAGTTTAACAATTGAACATCACCATGCACCAGAGAAGGTTAAGCACCCGCTGCATCTAACCATTGATCGACGCACACTCCCTTGCGATGTCGAGTCCTGTTTTCCCAACCCCACAACCACAACCTTCTTCCCCTTCACGAATTCTGCAGCGGTCTTGTCATCCATTGCTGCGTATTCCATGGAGTGTATTGCTTTTCCCTTGAAAACTTCTAAGCCTTTTCCGGCAGGAAATTCCGGTATGTTTGGAACATCCTTGAACCTTCCAACACATAGAATTACAAAATCCACAGTGCAGACCTGCTTCATCAACGTTAAAAATGACTATATATATATATATTTTTAATTCTTATAGATGCTCAGTTTTCTTTTCTAGTAGTGATGGATAGATATCAGTTTGCATACGTACCTGGGTGGTGGCGGTTTGAGTGCTTTCAACGGTGACGTTCCACTTACCTTGCGTTGGAAACGGTTCCCCGGTGCCGTTCCACAGCGACCACGTCTCCGACCATGGTCCGTCGTAGCTGATTCCCTTGACTCTGGAATGAAAGCGGATGTGAGGAATGAGTTCAAAGTGAGTGGCGTAGGCGCGAAGGTAGTCTAGGATCTGTTGATGGTTCGGGAAAACATCGGTGACCGAGGTCGGCCACGGGAAGTCTGAAAACTGATACAGAGGTTTAGGTGACTGAAGCGAGGTCGTTTTGATGGTTTTAGCCCATACGCCACCAATGTCGGGTTCGGTGTCGAAGACGATGGGGTCAAAACCTTTGGAAAGACAGTATTTGCAGGCGAGGAGACCGCTGACTCCGGCTCCGACGATGGCCACTTGTTTCTTATCCATTATCTCCGGCAACGAAGAAGACGTTATCTTAATTTTGGACAGATCGAAGATGAACTTCAACTTCAATTCGATTACAATCACCTCCATATATACTCTTTTACGATGATAGTAACACCTTTGGAAGTTAGCACTTATTTTCAACTCGTGGAATCATTAAGTATACGTAAATGTGACAACGATAGATACTTAACGTTGCACATAATAATTTGCGGCTGAGAAAAACCCGATTAGATTAAATGGTCCGTACGTGTTCTCAAGAGGATATAAGATATGCTATTGGTAAGTGGTATTGGTAACTAGGGGTATAAACGAGCCAACACAGTTCGCAAGCTACATCGACTCGAAAAAAGCTCGAACCGAGCTGAGTTTAAACGAGCTTGAGCCTGACCCTGAGCTCATGTTATGGCTCGTTTACTAAACGAGCTCAAGTTCAAGCTTCAGGTATCGAGCTCGAGCCGGCTTGTGAGCATACATGAGCTTTTTTATACAATTCTTATTTACATATTATTAATATATTTATATAAATAATAGTAGTAATATATATAAACTTACAATAAAAATAATTATATAATATATATTATGTTATATATAGAAACTACGATTATAAATAAATATAACTATATTTATAAAAAAATAAAAAGTTTATTATTTTATAATAAACAAGCTGAGCTCGAGCTTAAAAACTTTCTGACGAGCCGAGCTCGAGCTGTAAAAATAAAACTATAAACGAACTGAGCTCGAGCTTGCTAAAGTCAAATCAAGCCGAGCTCAAGCCTAAGTAAGCTTGGGCTCGGACTCAGCTCATTTATACACGTAGTACTATTTAATTAAAATGCAGCGAGTTCTAGTATTGTAGTATGCTAGATGTGTTTTATTTTAAAGAATCCATAAACAGGAGCTGAAAACTAAGTGAATTGAACGAATAACTAATTATTGGTTTTTAGTTATCTAAATAACTAGTACCTTGGTTCGATTTTGATTGACTACTTTTATATAACAGATTTAACTTAGGAGAAGTTATCAAAATAAACGTTTGAGCTACCTATTTGTCAAAATTAATATTCGACTTTTAACCAACTTTTATCTATTTACAAAAAAAATAATAAGGTGCAAAACACCCCCTTGCCGGCTTAGTAAGCTACACTCTAGCAGATCTAATCATTGGCTTGGTCTCACCTAAAAATAAATGAGAAACTGATACATGTATCATGCTTTACTAGGGCCGGGTTGTGAGAGGTCGGCTACATGCTACCCATGAGAGGCCGGCTAAAAGCTAGCCGAGTGTTCCACCATCCAACACATAATTAAATGTTCTATCATTTTCGGTCTTCAATTTTCATCAACCAAATATTTATTAGGAAATTTTAGGCGCACCGCCTTTTCCTGGAGAAAACCGACCCAAGCGGTCACGGTTAGGTCTCCCCGTGACCGTTTGGTCAGGTGTGAGACCTAATTGTCACGGTTTGCCCATGGTTTTCTTTGAGGTGAACCGAACCGTCACTCTCATCTGTGTCATTCCCATTAAAAGTATACGACACATGTGTAATTTCTAGTTCTGACTGGTACGGGGGATGTCCGTAATCCAGCTCTGTTTGTGAGTGGTACGTGTTCGGGGCATGCCCGTAAGAATTGCAAGGGGGATATCTGTACCCTTCACCGTAACCCGTCGGTCCAAATAAAAAGTTGTACGCCTCTTGAGCAAATGTGTTCGACTGGTTGGTTTCCTCCTCCCCCCAAGGAGGGTGACTCCCGTATACGTAATATTCCTAAAAAAGATAATGGTTAGATATTTCAAATAATAAGTTATAATAAAACATATACTAGTTTAACCTGGTTCGAATCTTCGATATGTGGCACCTCATTCAAATCTGGAAGCTTCGGCTTTTGATAATGATCTCCCGAACCCGACATTGTTTTCGAATTAACGCGTTTTTGGAATGACGAAGGCTGAAAAATCTCGAGTGTTGGATGAATGAAAGCTCAAAATCCAAGGTTGATTAAAAACTGAAAATTTGGATTATGAAATTGCGAAACGGAAGTTTAGAAATGGATATGCCGATTGTTCTAAGTTGAAAGGTATTTAAGGTCAAATTCTGGTGCACAAACCGTCACGGTTTGGCCTCCACGTGACGGTTTGATGCGCGAATCCCGGCCTTTTGTCAAAATCACGTATACGTCGTACCTTAAACTGAGACCTCGTACCTAGAGGTCACGGTTAGGCCAAACCGTGACGGTTTGGTGACCGTTTTTCAACTTTAACAGCCCATTTTGTCGTTTTGTTGTCACGAGGTCACGGGGACTACCACCCCAAACCGTGACAGCAAGCCCATGCGGTCACGGTTAGGTGCCAAAATGTGACCTCTAGACCTAACCGTGACCGTTTGAACCGGCCTACCCTCAAAAACCCATACGGTGTCCCCATTAGGACCCTATTTAATTTAATTCTGATGATGAAAACAACATTTAGTTGTTCTTTTTTCGGAACAATCCTCCTCTAGCTTCACAGCTTCAACAATTTCTTTTTAGTACAACGGATAACTTGTTTGTAACCGAGATTTTCTAGCAAATTTCTTTTTAATTATATTACTTTTTTAGAATTTTTTTTATTGTTATTTATATGCATATTACATTCTTTTCAACACAAATATTATTAGATTATCAGCAGCTAGAAACACATTACATAACTTAACTTAGTTACATGTACATTTCAATGCGTTTAAAATGTATCATATAAAAGACGATGATAATAGTCTTTAATCTAAATGTATGTCTATACTTAAAATATGTGCACATGTATATGCATGTGTACATGTTTATACTTTTCTAAAATAAATTAGGAAGTATAAATAAAACATTATTTTCATTTTACCTTTTCATTAAAGTTATTTTCTTAAAACATAAAGTCAAATGCAAGAGTTGGCATTGTATGTTTGGTGTAATTTCTCTTTTTATTCTCCTCTTTGAAATCTTATTTTGTATGGGTGCTCCGTCTCTAGCGTCTTGCTCGGGTTTGGTTTGTTCATAATAATTTTTTCACCGCTTAAAGAAAAAAAAAGTTGGGCGGTAGTATGATAGTTAAGGGGATTCGTACTGGTTTTGAAACCAACCGTTGTACGTGGTGGTGGTGGGTTAAACGATTGGGTTGAAGTCGTCGGTTCACTTGGACCCAAACGCACATACTGTCTATATATTTTGATGGTTTGGGCTCGAGATTTTGTGGTTTTTTTTATTGGATTTCCTAGTCTATATTTTTGAAATAAGTATAAGAGACGTTTGAAAATGATGTATAAAATTTGTGATAACTGATTGCACTTATAGTGTTTGAAAATTAAAAAAATATTTATAGCCGTTAGGGGGTGTTGGGGAGCCTAATGGCTCTTTGCAACGGTCACAAGGGAGGAATCAAACCGGTGCGGGAATGCTGTCCCACATGAAAAATCACGGCATGGGGGGCGTCGCACCGGCCCTCCGACGGGTGCATCCTCCCACCCTTATCCTAGTACCCTATATGATTTAAACTTGTTATTTAACATATATAGAAGTAATATCACATGTGGCAGGACACAAGTAGATGAGGTTTATCGGGTTTTCACCACTTTTAGTACGTCACTCCTCAATATCATTTTGCTAAGGGTTTGAATTTGTTTATTTTTACATTTTCGGAAGAAATTATATATTAAAAAATTACAAGTATTATGAAAAAAGTTGAATGGATTAGATCCTACACATGGGTTTTACATCCCTATATTTGACATGGTATACATTGTATATGCTCTTATAACCTCGTATATACCCGTATTTGCCCTCGTATACACCCGTATTCAAGGTTTCAAAAGATAGAGCAACTTATGTGACAATAGAATTACACTCCGTGAATATATAAAAACATGTTTAGCATGATCGTTATTTTCAAACTTAACATTGAAGTCTTCAATTTTCTATAGAATTAAGCTTTCGATCTTTGAAATGAGTCTCGTTTTATGTTTTGATATTTATTCTTATAATTTAAATATATTTATATCATTATAAATATCTGAATAAAGATAATAATTGTATATACAAATTCACATTTCAATAAAAATGACAAAATTAAATTCGAATTTCATACTTTCGCAGTGAAAATTAATAATTGAACACTCTACATATTGATACATACCTAAAATGTAAACGATTGACATGTTATAGACCATCTAGTTTAAAATTAATATGATAAAACCTCTAACATACTTGAAGCATATTGTAACAAGTAAGACTATATCCTAATTCCTATAAACTCTATTTTGTAAGCCATGCGATGCATCATTTCACATCAATTGATCTAGGACTTATGGTGATCATTCAGGTTAATTAGTTGTTTGTTTCTTTCTTTTTCCCCTTTCTTTTTTAGGTTTTTAGAATAAAAAAGCATGGAAATATATTATATTATAAGTTTTTAGAATAAAAAAGCACCAAAATATTTTATATATAGTCAAACATGGTCTATGGATGACATCAATAACATTTATTTGTAATTTAAACTATTTTGCAATGATCCCTTCTTTAAATTTAGCTCTTGAAAATATATCTCCATAAATCCCATATAACATAAAATAAATCTACTTATATAAGATAATAAATACGTACAAAATTATATCCATAAATGCTATATACGTAAATAATTTTGCTTATTTAAAATAATAAATAGGTATAAAGTTGTCTTTTTCGTCATCTAGCCTAATGGTATCAAGATATTGTAATGGCCTCACAAAGTGATGAGCATTTTAAGTCTCGTCGTTGTGGACAAATGATTTTAAATTTACAAGTAGAATAGTGAGTGAGTGAGTTCGTCTTTTATTTTTTTCTTAAAGAAACTTAAAAGATTTAAACTCATGTCATTTTGTTTTTTTATGTGAAGCAATTATCAATGTCATTAGATTGCAAGGCCATGGACAATTATCATGATTATGTTCAAATCTACATCATATGACTCTCAACTTGTAAGCAAATCAATTTTCATAATTAAACATTAGATTACAGTCTTAATTAAGTGTGTCGCAAGTTCAAAACTATCTAGTTGGATCCTACTTTCTTTAGGATTTCTATTAATACTTTAAATGATCTTCCACTATGTGATATGTGGTATAGACAACTTTGGTAACTTCGTGTTGCCGTGGTTAAGGTAATGATTCTAAGCCATCCATTATAGTAAAAAGTGAACAAAAGAAAAAAAAAGAAAAAACTCATGGAATTAAATACTAAAAGAAGTGAGAACATCAAACATGCTGAAACCCAATTAATGATTAAGGGAAACAAAACTAACGTTGTTGGAATTGTTTAAATAAATCAACAAATGCTCACACCATGTTACTATATTATATTTTATGAAGGTTGAACAAGTTTCTTATGCACTATTTTGCTGGAAATGGTGATATCTTATTATATTTGAACATGCCTCTATTGACTTTGACTACACTTGGTTTTCCCTGTTTTTGATATACATGCTTTTATCTAAAATTGATAGCCATATGTTTCTAGATTCAAACCTACACAACACGCAAAAAATTACATAGAATTTAATAAATATTTTATTTTATATTTATTATATTCTAATTGTCAAAGGTGAAGAGCCACCTTCGAATATGCTTAATCGAATAAAATTTAATAATTATAAAAATATTAAATCACTATTTTTATAAAGTTATAACTAACTAATTCATATATAAATTTAAAAATAAAACTCATATACTATATATATTCAATTCGAACCGAATTTCGAATTATTCGAATCAGATTCGAATTATAAACACCACTAGTGAAAGTTGATTGGAGGAGCATTCTTGAACAACCATAACAAGATTAGCGGATATTAGAGATGATATTTTTATAGCAAATATACGAAGATATGATGTGAATATAAGATATGATGTGAATATTAGGTGTTGGAGGGTTGCTTTGTAATTCCAAATAAGTAGAGGGTCTATTTTGTATGTTTTTGTTTAGTTCGTTATTAGTTAACTAGTGGTGTTCTCTTTTATCTAGTTTCTTCCAAGGTCAGCCCTACGTCTCTAATTCGTGTGGTGTTATCTGTATCACGAATTAACTCGTGGAATTGTTTTAATTTAATGATCCTGGAGTTGTGATTGGTTTATACGACCATTCTTACAACACAACATATATATCTTAGTAACATCATACAAAGATTAAAAGTGTAGAAATGTGGTGCATTCATATTGATAAAATATTCAAGGCAAAACTCTTCAGCATATGATTTAAATAATTAAATAAACACGTATGCCCAGACAGCATTTTATTCATTATATACATATATAAAGCTACTTTTGCAGATTGCTTCACCTTAAATACCACCATTCATAATACTTACTCATTTCATCACGACGCTGCACACGTTATAAAAACAACAAAACACACAGTCAATTCATCCCACCGTATAAATAAACACAATATACAACACTAAACAAACACAAACAACCCTTAAACACACACACATACACAAACACCATTACACCAACACATGTGCATATTAGCATAAATACAAACAGAGAACGAACAAAAGAGTCATATATGCTATATAATTAATCTTGGATGCCTTTATTAATCTGCTTATTATATACATATATGAATCTACTTTTGCAGACTGCTAACATGATCATTAACCTTATATTGTAAAAAGTGTTCATGTATAAAGGAAAAAAGAATAGAGAACCCCTTAAATTTGCTTCATCTTAAATACCACCATTCATAATACTTACTCATTTCATCACGACGCTGCACAATTCACAGGTAACAAAACAATTTACAGGTAACAATTTACTGATTACTCACAAGAACACCCAATTTACAGGTAACAAAACACAGAGGATAAAAAAATACAAATAAAGATAAACTGCTACAAACAACTGTACTTCTCAACAACAAGCAGACTGGTTTAGAGTGATTCATAACATAATCATTAACAGTAATACCTATTGAGCATCAAGTTACAGATCTTATTTGCAAAGTTTCAATCAGAAAAGCACAACAATTAAACCCTAAATCAAACGAAGGAATTCTACTTAAATTGGGGAAACAGAAGAGTAATATAGATTTCTGTCAGATGTCGATGACTCGATGCACTTCAAATCAGTAAAGTACTATACAAATGACAGACTCAGACTACCCAATATAATCCACTCACAAAACTTACTAATGACACATTTTAATATAGATTAAACTCAATCGCTGAAGCAAGTAAAGCAATCTAAATCTATGATTTTGGATGTGATACCTCCAAACGTTGACACTTTCAAAGATGTAGCTGCGATGATTGTTGGCTCTGGGTCTGTTTCAGCAGTAGATTGATTGAATGTTTTCGCAATCTCTTCCCACAGTGCGACGTCAATAAGTTTACCACTGTATGGGTATACAAATGCAATTACTGTTTTGATGGTTATTGTAATTATATTTGTGAAAGTAGGGGTTGTACCTCTCATGTTGCAGACGAATACGTAGTGGACCTTTTCTGTTGTGCAATCATAAGAATTAAACCTCCTTAATAAAAAAGTCATGAGATCACTTCTAGTAATAAAAACTACCTGAAATATAACTCCTAAGGACGGCTCTAGGTTCATCTGTTAGTCCTATATAAGATCTCTGGATGAAGAAATATATTTTTGCTAGTTATCTATTATATAAAACAAAAATAAATAACCAATTAACATACCTCAACAACAATCCAAAGAGAAAACCAAATCTGCAGTAGCCTGCAACAAAAATTATCAACAATATACCCATGAATCCATACTCCCAAACATCAAAGAAAGACCAAAATCAACCCAACAGTACCACAACCTAGACATATAAGTAACATTATTAGATAAAAACAAACATTTGGTTTAATATGGAGGAAAAAACAAAACGCACCCTCATGATAAACATATATCAAGATATTCTGCCACACACTTCATTGAACAGCTTCTATGCATAAATTCCATTTAAAAAAATCTATTCTGCGCCAACTATTATGCATGTTCCCTCATTCAATACATGAACTATTCAAAGGTAAATGGAACATAATGTGACTGAGATATATATCCAAACAAACCCATTCAAACAAATCAAAAGAATCAAGTTTTATAAGCTTTTACATACAGTCTAAAAAGAACATATATCAAAAGTTTCTGCCACACATTTCATCGAACAACTTGTATGCATAAATTCCATTAAAAAAAATCTGTTCTGGGCCAACTATCATGCATGTTCCCTCATTCAATACATGAACTATTCAAAGGTAAATGGAACATAATGTAACTGAGATATATATCCAAACAAACCCATTCAAACAAATCAAAAAAATCAAGTTTCATAAGCTTTTACATACAATCTAAGAAGGGTGCAACCTGAAACTTTCAGAATGAGTTTCTAAGAAACATGTAACAACACCCACCTAAGCAAATCAAGATTCTCAACTATATAAATGTCATGAGCAAGAACCGTCCATAAGGTATAGGGACATGTCATGATCAGGAATCGAAAGAAGCACAGAAAACCACCAAAATCGACACACACAAGCACAATCAAAACGAAAAGCACAAAAATCACACAAGATCACCCAAATCGACAAAATCCAAACACATGCAACAACCAAAAACCGAATAAAAGCTCGAATCCAAGGAAAATTCGAGGCGAAGTTGCAAAGAGAGACAGGAAAAGAGAAAACGGAAGAAGACCATAACAATGTCGAAAACATACCGGAAAACAAAGCTCCAAACGTACGTTCGGAAACACAGAGAGAAGCAGAGAGCGGGAACCAGCGAAAAAAAAGGGGAAAACCGAATTGGAGGTGCGGTGGTGGTGGTTTAGGGTTTGGGATTCTCCACCGACATAAGTCTTTAATAAGAATAGTAGTTAGAATTGTGTATAAAAGAATTTGTATTGTATTGTTTGGAGATCAGATTCAACAATACACACTCGAATTCATTTTTTCTTCTTTTGTTATCTTGGTGCCTGAGTTTTATTATGTGGTGTAAAAATTCTTATTGAACTGGGTTGGAGGGAAAATACTACAAGAGTTAGATTAGTCTTGTTGTGACTAACTTGTTTGAATAAATCTACACCTACATATACCATTGTTTTTTTTATTATCAAGATATCAAGCATCAAGAACATGTTAAGATGAAACAAGTTTATTACTATACTAGATTCTTATGTGGTGTAAAAATTCTTAGAAATTTTCTGATATTATAGAAATTTTCTAATTTGGTTAGGGCATATCTGATATTATAGAAATTTTCTGTGGGTACATATGATATCAACAAGATGTATATAAAATTTTCTATTTTGGTTAGGGCATATCTGATATTATAGAAATTTTCTGTGGGTACATATGATATCAACAAGATGTATATAAAATTTTCTAATTTGGTTAGGGCATATCTGATATTATAGAAATTTTCTGTGGGTACATATAGAAATTTTCTAATTTTGTTTTAGTATAGGTTTATATGATATCAACAAGATGTATATAGAAATTTTCTGATATTATAGAAATTTTCTAATTTATTTTTTTTAGTATAGGTTTATATGATATCAAGAAGATGTATATAAAATTTTCTAATTGGTTAGGGCATATCTGATATTATAGAAATTTTCTGTGGGTACATACGATATTTAAAAAGTTTGATAGGAGTATATATGATATTTTAATTTAATATTAGTTTGGGTATATATGATATTTGAAAAGTGTGGTAAGGATATATATATATATATATATATATATATATATATATATATATATATATATATATAATATATATATATATATATATATATATATATATATATATATATGGTATAGTTCTTTTGAAAACCCTTAAAAACTCTAAGAACCCTTTAACCCTTAAGGACCAATCAGATGAAGACACATCAGCATAAAGAAAAAGAAGATCTTTGGGGTAATTTCGACATTTCCATTCACATTGAAAGTGACGTGAACTTTCTTGTAGTACATGATGTTGACAAACATATCAACTTTTTCACCTAACACATCATATACATCCCTTTCAACCTACCCACTTTCAACCAATTCTCAAAAGTGGGACAAGATTTCACTTTTTCCCGGTCCTTTTTCTTGCCAAGATTTTCATCTCCCTTACTTTCTCCCAACCTTCTAAGAATTCGAATCATTCATGGGTGTGGGTGATGTTCACAATCCTCTCCCTTTACAAGTTGTGGATGTGCCAGATGAAGGTCCCTGTGTGGATGTTGCTGAAGAACCCTCTCGTGAGGATGATGTTGTTGATTTGAACTCTCGTTTTCGCTATATTGGTTATGTAACATCCGGTTTCTAAATCCGGACTTGTAAATTATATTATAGTTATGATTAATTAAATTAAGTTGAGTTGTTTGAGTGTTTAAGTGTTCAGTCGCATAAGTCATATGCGAATGAACTTCAGTCGCATTAGTTATGTGGGATTGAGACTCAGTCGTACGAATCGTAGGCGTATGAGCTTTAGTCGCACAGTTCAGTCGTACGAATGGTTCAGTCGTACGACTGAAGTTGAGGCGGTTAAGTTTAGTTTATGGATAAGTAGGGCGGTACAGGGGTTTAAGGGCAGATCTCTATCTGCACCTATTCTGTTCTCTTGTCCCCTTCACACCCAAAAACCCTGTTCTCACGAAATCGACTAGGCGAAACTCCGTTTTGGTAAGTTTTGAACATCACGGATCAATCCGGAGATATTATAAGCTGTGTAACTGGGTGAGTTTGATCCAATAACCTGTTTAAATTAGTAAATTGGTCTGGTCCATTCTGAATTTAAAATCCAAGAATTCAAATCCAAGTTTTTGTGAAATTTTGATGAAATAATGGTCCGAAACCATTGTAAACGATGTGTATAGGATCTGTTTTGAATATGGTATGATTTGGATGGTTAAAACTCAAGTTTTGAGTGAGTTTGGATCAAAAACGTCAAGAACACAGCTGCTGATCCGTTTCAGGCGAATGGGCTCAATCGCAGACCTAAGTCGCACGAATGAGAATTTAGTCGTACGACTGAGTGCGAATGGAGGTTCAGTCGTGCGGTTTGAACTCAGCCGCCTGGTTAGAAAGCCGAATGAAGACGAGTGAACACTGGGTACGAATGAGAACTCAATCGTGTGAATGAACGGTTAGTCGTACGACTGAAGGTTCAGTCGCATGGTTCATTCGCATAGGTCCAGTCGTATGATTGCTCATTCGCATAAGTGTTCAATCGCATGAGGGCCTGTTTGAGAATAAGTTTATTGAATCAGGGTTTATTGCTTTAGATATACCTTGATTAGAGGAAGGACTAGTTATCTTGGGTACGTGGATTGTGTAGACTGTGGTGAGAAAATTGATAAGGTGAGTTCTAAGCCCTTTTAAATGTTTGGTTTTAACATTCGGGCTAGCACACACATAATGATAAATGAATTGAATGTTTTAGTACCAGAATTGTGATAGTAATGATGGATATGTTTCTAACAGTTGTCAAGCTGTTAGAGGGAAAGTGGGGGTAATAAATGATTACCTGAACATTGTTAATCATTACATGACGGTAATGATTGCAATGAGTCAGGTAGAGTGTAAAAGATAGTCCTCTGAACATTTTTAATCAAATAGGATTCCGCACTATTTGATTCGGTACAACGAAGAATCAGTTAGTACTCCGTACGTACACGGTCCTAACAAGTGGTATCAGAGCTTTGGCTCTTGATTCTTCGTTGATTCAATCGTTTTTGTGAAAAAGTCTACGTTTTTACGCAAAAAGATTCATTCTTTTGGCTAAAAATTGAGTCTTTACGTTTGCATGTTCTGAAAAGTCAGTGTTTTTCAAGTTTCAGCCGTCTAGGGTGCAAAGAATTGCGTTCTAGGTCAAAAGTGTTCAAAAATCGCGTTTTCAGCCGACCCAGTCGCATGATTATCTTAATCGTACGACTGAACTCATTCGCCCCGGTCTTTCGCACGTTTGAGTCATTCGCCAGTCCATTCGCCCGGTTGAGTCAATCGCAGTGTCAATCGCCCGATTGAGTCAATCGCCCACTCCAGTCGCACATCTGAGTCGTTCGGTCTGTTCAGTTGTCTGAGTCTCTCAGTCGTCTGTTTCAATCGTACGTTTGAGTCCAATCGCATATAGCCCATTCGCACAGCAGTTTAATTCTCAAGTTAAATTAATTCAAAGATGGACTCAGAAAATTATGCCATGTCAGCTGGAAAGGATTCACGAATTCAGAATTTGTTGTTACTGGAAAATGAGATAGGGAACCATAACAAGCCACCTAAACTATTGACAATAGAGGACTTTCCACAATGGAGACAACGTTTTGAAATCTATCTTAATGGTGTAGATACTAACTTATGGAACTCTATTGAGGTGGGTTATAAAATACCAGTAGGGGCTGATGGTGTTCCTTTGACTTTGAGTGGACTCTCCGATACACAAAGGTTGCCTATAATGCAGAGAAGAAGGCTTATGCTATTTTGACTCAGTCCATTCCCAAGCCTATTTTTCATCAGTACTCAGAGCACAAACAAAGTAAAAAACTGATGGAAGTCCTTGAAAAGAGGTATGAAGGAAATTCTAACTTAAAGGCACTGAAAGGCAAAGCTTTGAAGAAGGAGTTTGATAACTTCTCGGCAATTGGGAATGAAAGCTTAGATGAGATAATCGATCGTTTCTACCATCTGATGAGTGAACTTAACACTCATGGAGTTAAGACGTCAATGGAAGACAAGGTTTTAAGCTTGGCAGATGGTCTACCTGCAAAGTGGGATTCATTCATTTCTACTCTGCGATACAACTCAGTTTTAGAAACCCTGGATATCAATGACTTTATTCTAAAACTGAAAGAGGAGGAAGTGCGACAAAAATACAAGGCTAAGAAGGGTTCTTATGCTCAAGACCCCTCACTCTACAATGTTGCTTCTACTTCCACCCCTGCTGCAAAATCTTCTGGTGCACCTTTGCAAACAGCCTTCGTGTCCAACGCATCTTCAACTGTTGAACAAGGATCTTCATCTGCAAATGAGTCTCTTGGTACATCTTGTGTTAGTCAAAGTCCAATTGTTACTCAGTCTGCAAAGTTGACAACAGAAAATCTGGGAAAGGTAACAGTCGAGGTTGTTAAAGAGCACATGGATCTATTGGCTGCGGTTGTGCATTCGTATGATGGTTTGGTGGCGGGAAGATTGGTAATTGCCACCTTGCCGATGAAGATTATGAACAAGTAGATGAGAATGAGCTGGAAAGAATGGACATCATGTGGGCTCTTGCTAGCGCTGTCCGAAGAGCAAAGAAATTTGTGAAGAAACAGGGCAGAATCTCGTGGCTACTAAAGATACAACCTTTGGTTTTGACAAGTCTAAAGTCACGTGCTTCAATTGTGGAGAAAAAGGCCATTTCAAAAGGGAGTGTTCAAAGCCTAAGAAGACTGGGAATGGGAATCCTTTTTCCTCGTTCAACAGGCAAGATAGAGACAAGAAACCAGCAGCCACGGGAAGTGATTCTAAAGCTATGGTAGCACAAGGAGATGAAGGACAAGACTGGTCCTTTAGATTCGTGTCTGATGAAGCTAACATAGCATCCGTGGAAGACTTGAACGAAGACTCGGCGAGTGAAGGCGAAAGCTCAGCTGAAGTTGATACTGCTGATTTGGAAGAGACATTTGATGCTGTTGATGAAATCGTCAAGAATGAGTTGACTTCAGAATCTGAAGCTCAATCTACGTCTCAGAATGCTTTCATGGCTGGAACATCGACATCCACACAGGTAAAATCTAAAGATGAACTATTTAATGAACATGTTTGTGTCGAATGTGAGAAATTTAGAGAAAGCATTGATCTAAAGTTTGCTAGGTTATTAGATCACAATGATAACTTAGTAAATGACTTAAAACTGTGCTCAGAAGCTAATCGTGTCTTAAAACAAAATGAGAGAAGTTATAAAGAGAAGTTAGATGCGTTGCAGAAACAACTAAAGGAAACTGAAGTTGTTGTATTTAACCAAGAAAATGACATTAAATTCTACTTAAAGACCATTGAAGAAACTAAAAAGGAAAAAGCAGTCTTACAGGTAGAAAATGAGTCATTGCAACAAAAACTACATAGTCTCGCGAGTTCTTCGCACATTTTGAAAAACTTGGTTAAAGAACGCAACAATGGGGAGGGATTGGGTTACAAGGTAGTTCCACCACCACATGAAATCCTTTTGAACACAAAACAACATCCAATTAATAATAATCAAATTAAGGATCATGTGGTGACAACTCCTTTGGTGAGTGATCCGGACACGGCAGTTCAGTCTGCTTCTTCGGATGATAATCAGAAACCCTCAACATCAAGAACGGTCAATGTTGAGAAACAGGTGGAAACAAATGTACAAACAACTCTTGGTTTGGAATCAAAGTCAAATATTACACAAACCAAGATTTCTAAATCCACTCAAGCTAAACCAGTTAAAAGGGATAATGCTCAACCTCAACGACAAATTAATCAAAATGTTAAACAAGTTAAATTTGTTAAAGAGGGTACATATTCAAAGATTGAGACCAAAAGACCCATTCCTGAGGTTTACTCACCGCCCCACAAGAGATCTCCTAGTCCTGATGAATGGAGATCCTGCTATACTTGTGGTCAGCGAGGTCATATTTCAACCAATTGTCCACGCTATCAGACACCAAGAATTAAAGTTGAGTTAACCGACAAAGTCAAAGTAGATTCAAAACAGCGATCTAAGACCCCGGTGAGATCGAAAACACCCATTAGGCATAAACACCTTCTAAGTCGTTTTCGTCCCCCCCACGTGAAAGGCAACACAGACAAGTCCCCGACAGGTCTGTGACACCGGCGAGAAAAACTTTCTGAATCTAAACCATATGCTCAAACTGTTAATCAGTCTAAAGTTTATCATAAACAATCCTTTCACAGGGATGGTTTATGGAAAGCAAAGACATCTGGTGAGTCTGACAGCCAGGACAATCTGAAAGTTGACATTCCACCTACTGATAAAGGACAGTGGGTTGAATTCATGATGGTTGATTCCTCTGGGAAACCCAAGCCAGTCAAGGCTTGGGTCCCCCTCCTTAACTGATTGTTTTCAATTATGTGCAGGTTGTCCGCTACAGTGCTTCATCAATACATGGATTGTGGATGGCGGAGCTTCCAGGCACATGACAGGAAACAAGTCTCTTCTTTTCAATGTCAAACAAATTAAAGGGGGACACGTTTCATTTGATGGAAATAAAGGAGGATACATTACCGCTCAGGGCGAAGTAGGTAATGAGAAGGTAAAGTTTGATAAAGTAAATTTTGTTCAACAAATGGAAAACAATTTACTTTCAGTGTCTCAGATATGTGACAAGGGCTTCAAAGTTATGTTTGACAACCGAAAATGTTACATACTAAAAAGGAGATGGAAATTCCAGAGAAGCAGGTTTTGATGTCTGCATCCAGGTACAATGATCTATATGTCTTGGATATGTCTAATGCTTCTACCTCTGAATCTACAGCACAATGTTTCCTCTCAAAAGCTACAGAGAAGGACTCCATCTCATGGCATAGAAGGATGGGACACATAAATCAAAGGAAGATGAATCATCTGATTCACAACAACCTTGTTGAGGGAGTTACAGTCAAGAACTTCCAACTTCCTGATTTTTGTGTCTCTTGCAAGAAGGGAAAGCAGACCAGGAAATCTCACAAGACCAAGCACGTCAACACAATTGAGATGCCCTTGGAGCTGCTACACATGGATCTATTTGGTCCTGTAAGCACGAAGAGTATAGCAGGAGACTGGTACTGCTTTGTAGTCACGGATGACTACTCAAGATTCACCTGGGTGATGTTTCTGAAAGCTAAATCAGAAACGTTTGAATCATTCAAGGTGCTCGTCACGACTTTGGAGTCACTCTACAAACTGAAGGTAAGGAGAATTCGTTCTGACAATGGCACAGAGTTCAAGAATCAGTGGATGGATGCTTTCTGCAAAGAGAAGGGTATTGTTCACCAGTTCACCTCAGCATACACGCCACAGATGAATGGAGTTGCAGAACGAAAGAATCGGAGCTTAATTGAGACTGCGCGTACCATGTTAGCTGATTCAAAGCTCCCAGTTCAGTTCTGGAATGAGGCAGTTGCAAATGCCTGCTACACACTTAATCGTGTGTTAGTAGTCAAAAGGCATGGTAAGACTTGCTACGAGCTACTTCAGAAAAGAAAGCCAAATTTGGAGTATCTGGAACCATTTGGAGCTCCATGTACATTACTGAAGAAGACTCAGGATGGCAAGTTCAGCGAAAAAGCAGATCAGGGAATATTCTTAGGATACAGCATCCCAGACAAGCGAGTTTACAATAATTCGACGGGTCAGGTAGAGGTGTGGTGCAATGTGGATGTTCAGAGATTCACCACACCTCCTGCTGGAAAAGGACCATCATCATTCTTTGATTATGATGGCTTTTTCAAATCCTTCAATCTTCCACAGCTTGATTCAGAGGATGACGCTGCTACCCAGATGATGTATGATGTTCTTAACTCACCAAATCTGGATTCAAGCAACATCACACCTACTGCTGGTGCCTCAAGCTCTTCGTCTTCTGCTCATGATGAGAGTGATGATTCATCAGATGATGAAGAAGCTCCTGCTTCTAACACTGAGCATACAGCTAATCAACACAGTGAATCATCAGCTGCTATACCAGCTGCAGGAAATCCGGATACTGAACCAGTAGTCACCAATATGGATACTGAGGTTGTGGTTCCTACCACACCAGTGACTAGGATCAGTGTGAATCATCCCCCCTCGTCTATCATAGGGGACATTCAATCCGGTGTGCAAACAAGAAATCAGCTGTACTCTGCTGATTATGCTGCAGTCATGGAAAAGGGTTATGTCAATGACGGGGCTTTCTCATGTTTTGTTTCACAAATCGAGCCTAATATGTCTGTGACGCCCTGAAAGATGAGGCCTGGGTCATTGCTATGCAAGAAGAGCTACTCCAGTTCAAGAAACTTGGAGTCTGGACACTAGTTGACAGGCCGAAAGGAGTTAAGGTGATTGGTACCAAATGGGTACTAAAATGCAAGAAGGATGACCAAGGTGTTGTGATCAGAAACAAGGCACGCTTGGTTGTTCAAGGCTTCAGACAAGTCGAAGGCATCGACTACAATGAAGTCTTTGCTCCCGTAGCTAGAATGGAAGCTATTCGTATCTTTCTAGCCTACGCCTCTTACATGAAATCAAAGTTTATCAACTGGATGTTAAGAGTGCATTCTTGCATGGGGAAATCCGTGAAGAAGTTTATGTCAGTCAACCCGAAGGATTCGAAGATCCTTATCATCGGGACAGAGTCTACAAGTTAGACAAGGCTCTGTATGGGCTACATCAGGCTCCTCGAGCTTGGTATGAAAAGCTCTCCACCCACCTGCTGAAGCATGGTTTTCGCAGGGGTGTGATTGACTGTACATTGTTCATCAAAGAAAAGGATGGTGACTTGCTTCTGGTGCAGATCTATGTGGATGATATCATCTTTGGATCTAGAAATGAAGCGTTATGCAAAGATTTCGAATCTGTGATGAAGGCAGAATTTGAAATGAGTGCAATGGGAGAGATGAAGTTCTTCCTGGGATTACAGGTGGATCAAACACCAACTGGCATTTTCTTACATCAGACAAAGTATGTCGGCGACATTCTCAGTCGGTTTGACATGGAAAATACGTCTGCTGCCGGTACCCCTCTCGCCACAAATCATGATGTGGCTCCTGATGAGAATGGGGATTTGGTGGATGCCACTATGTATCGTGGGATGATTGGATCTCTCATGTATCTCACTGCCTCGCGTCCAGATATCATGTATGCAACATGTCTATGTTCTAGATATCAAGCGAAGCCAAAAGTGAATCATCTGATTGGGGTAAAAAGGATTTTCCGTTATCTGAAGGGTACTCCAACACTAGGTTTGTGGTATCCTCATGACGATGACTTTGAGCTTATGCGTACAGCGATTCAGATTATGGTGGCTGCAAGATGAATTTCAAATCGACGTCAGCAGGGTGTCAGTTCTTTGGAAGACGGTTAGTCACGTGGCAATGCAAGAAGCAGACCTCGGTTGCCTTATCAACCTGTGAAGCTGAATACGTTGCTGCTGCAAGTTGCTGCTCTCAAATCATCTGGATTCAACAGCAAATGCGCGACTACGGTTTGAAATTTTCTAACACTCCTATTTATGTTGATAATTCTGCTGCCATAGCTGTCACTAAAAATCCTGTTCAACACCCAAAAACTAAACACATCGGGATTAAATATCATTTCATACGCGATTGCTATGAAAAACAATTAATTGATGTGATTAAAATTAACACGGATTTTCAGCGCGCTGACCTCTACACCAAACCGTTTGATAAACCAAGATTTTTATATCTGCTAGAGGTCAACGGCGTTAAAAAGAAAAGTGATGTAATTGCTGAAGAAGCAGATTCATAGTCCGACTTGTGTTTTAGTTTATTTCTTTCTTTCTTTCATTTTTATTTTTATTTTTTTTTATTTCCATGTCATATAAAATCCAAAAACACAAAAGATTTTCTGTTTTAGAATTTTAGGGGGAGATTTATTTCAGTATTCATTACTTATTAAAAAAAAAAAAGGGGGGGGAAGATAAGTTAAGCTGAAAAGGCATAGACTGGAAATGCGACTCGAGAAAACTGGAAAGTGATAGCACACAGGCACCGAGTTACTTGGAATATAAAATTGGTTTTTCGGTTCTAAACATAAAAATCATAAGTCAGAGAAGTCTAAGTCTAACAAAATGGGAATATGATAGAAGCTTTGACTGGTATTGTAATTACTTGGAGAAAGTAGATCTAGGGTTGTGTAAGTACACAATACGATGTGTCAGTAGATTCAACACAATAGACCATTAGACATCATCAGTGAACAGGCTTAAACTAAATTTATTCAACCAGTTGTGTGTTCCCATGGTATCCCTGGTCTGCACAATCAATCAATGTCCAATAAGGGGTGAGGAGCAAGCTAATGCCACAAATGTGAGCAAAGACCTGCAAAACAGAGCAAAAGATGACAAATGTCATTAAAATAATGTATATGCAAATATGCTGCTCTAAGAAGATAAATAGGTATTGCGCCTCTCTGCTGTGCGATGGCACTGACCTGAGGCTAAGCATAACCTATTTGTTCTAAGAATTCATTGTTGTTTGCGCCTCTCTGCTGTGCGATGGCACTGACCTGAGGTTCTGCATCTCTTTGAAAATTTTTAGAACCAAATCTTCTAAGTCCTAGACCGCTCAAAAATCTCCTGAGGATGATTGATTACCATATACCTGTGGAATACACAAATACGAGTTGACCTAATTCATCTAATTAGTCGCTGGTGTATGTCAAATGTCTGTGTATGGATTTAAGTGGACAAATATACTGACAATCGTCGTGGCTGCATCGCCTGATGATCAAAATCAATAATACTTACATATTAGTTCAAACATGATTCCCAGTTAGATATTAGAAGTCTTCGATAAGTGAAAAACTGTGCAATCATCATCATGCAAAGTGTAATAAGCACTAAATGTTCCAAGTGATGGTGTATATGCCTGTCTGATTCCACGAGAGTCCATTCCGGATAAACTGTTAATGCTAACAAGCTATACAAGCCTGCCCCAACAAAAATCACAAAAATAGGTCTTTCTATTCATAGGTTAAGATTTGTTTAGTCTTAGTATAATGTGTCATGTCGGACTGTGTATACTGTTATCTGCTAAATGTCACTGAAGGTGCTTAATGTCTATCTAAACTTATTGTTTCTGAAAGGGTAAAAGGATCACGTCTGAGGTGATCGGGTGGATAAATGGATCACGTCTGAGGTGATCGGGTGGTTAAATGGATCATGTCTGAGATGATCAATTACACATAATGTTTTATTAATTGTTTAAGGAAAACTATGTGTCAGCAAACAAAATGACCAATATGGCACAAGTATAGCCCAATCGCACTACTTAATCATGAGTATGCTTAGTCATGCGAATGGGCTATACGATTGAACTCAATCGTAAGATTGGACCATAAGTATGAGCCCAATCGGCCGATTGAAAGGGTCGATTAGGTCAAACGTGCGAATGGAGATCAGTTGATCGAATGAAGCAGGTCGATTGAGTGAATCGTACGACCCAGTTCCAATCGATCGAATGAAACATGCGATTGGACTCGATCGTACGTGTTGATTTTGAATCGGCCGAATGAAAGGTACGATTGAGTCAGTCGGCCGATTGAGCTGAGTCTGTCTATAAATAGACCCCTCAGTCGATCGCAGACATCATTCGCCCTAAAATACTCCTATTCGCACCGTTACTCTGCAAAATTTTCGTTTGATCTTTAAACCTTTTGATATACACTTTCTGACGATTTGCACTTGTTACACAGGTAATACGCAACACAAGGATGCATCAGAATGTAAAAATTGATGGTTAATCAGTTCACATTTGCCCTAAATGTTGATTCGTAACAAATCGGCCAAATAAACTGCTTTAATCACATGAAATGTTAAAATCGATGATCGAAGTAGTCTAAGTACATGATTGCGAGTCTAACAAGCCTGAACTTAACCTCAAATTTCGTAAAAATTATAAAACCAAGTTTGAAATGGAACAGGGGTCTGTGATACGACTGGTCTCCCCGATGAACTTCAATCGACCGATTGAAAGAGGAGACTCGTTCATTCGGCCGAATGGAGGATGCGAATGGGTTCAGTCTGCCATACGATTGGTTGCCCCGAATGAACGTCAATCGCACGATTGAAGGAAGTGATTCATTCAATCGGCCGACTAGGTCATTCGAATGAGTTCATTCGGTCGGACAACTCAATCGCAGAATTACATCATTTGACTAAACCCAGTCGCACACTTCATTCGCTCGAGTGAACTGCACTGATTTCTGACTTAGTCAAACTCTGTTGTTCAAGTTTCTAACATACGTTTGTTATTGTTACAGGAAGATGGCTAACCGATGGCAAATTAATCCAAAGCACAATATCTGTGCTAATCTGGATTCCACCTCAAGAAATGGTGGTGATTTTGTTGGTATTATTGACTTCCTGAGAAGATCTCGGATCTTCAAAGCCATATCTACTCCATGTACACCATATCAGTCTATCCATCAAGCATTTTGGGCAGGAGCTTCGGTAGACCGATCTATGGAACCCTACCGCATCCTAAGTACCATCTTTGGTAGGGCAATTGAGATCACAGCTGGAGATATTAGAAGAGTTTTGGACTTTGGAGATGATGATTCACATCCAGTCAGGATTCACCCTCTTACAGTTCGTGGATGCTTTCTGCAAATTGGGTACTGTGGAGACATTAGCTCAGGTGTGCTGAACAAGAGCAACCTGAGCCCACAGTACAAGTATTTAGCTCATGTGATTCTAAAGTGCATTGCTGCAAGAAGGGGTGGGTTCGATGACTTATCGGACCAAATTCAGAATGCTTATGTGGCATTGGTCCTTAACCACCCTTTCAGCTTCTCCAACGTGATCTTTAATTATCTGATTGAGAACTTGGAGGCTAAGGGAAAAGAAGGTTTCTGTATGTATCCACGCTTTCTTCAGCTCATTTTTAATGAGAAACTGCCTGATTTGCCCAAAGAGAGGAGTGATGCAGTGGTGTTAGAGATTATGGATGACACTACTCTGGGAAGAATGAAAGTGTATAGGGGCAAGCAGGTGAAGCCCGTGTTCAAGAGGTTGATAGGGCATCTGGCCCGGGAAGACTACATGGCGCCAAGGAGGCGAAAATGGCGTCATGACGATAGCGATTCTGATACTGAGGTGATTACTGTATCATTGGTTGACTCAGATGATGATGATGATCTTGATGGAGAAAATGTACCAATTTTCTCTGAGGGACCATCTACTTCTACAGCTCAGCCGTTATCACCACACACAGACACGGCAACAGCAGGGTTTGTTCCTGACTTTTGCCCACCCGATGATGAGGAAGAAAGTGATGAAGAAGGTTTGACCAGGAGAGTTGGCAGCAAAGTGGTTGCCACCGAGAAAGGACTGAGAGATGTTGGTGGGCAGTCTGGTACATCAGGGGACACACGCATTGAGTCTGATCCCTCGTATGCCCCTGATGATTCTAGCAACAGAGGGGGAGCACCTTTGTCAACGGGCAAAAGGAAGAAAACCATGGCGCGTCCGCATGGTAAGAAAGGAAAGCGACTAAGGTTCACCACAGCTACCACCTCTACATCATCCCAACCATCTCCATCCACCACTACTATCCCTTCATCTCACACTGTCACATCCACCACCACCACCACTGTACCGACTACCACCTCATTCACTCCTTCTCCCATACACACCACTTCCACCACTGTACAGCCTACCACATCATTCATCCCCTCCCCTATATTCACCACAGCCACCTCCACGACCACAACTCAACAAACAGGTCCCTCACCGTTCCCATCCAGCTCATTCATCCCACCAGTTTCTGTTGTAGAGCAGCTTGCTACCCTAAACAGCATGGTGGTTAAGCTGATGGCATCTGATGTGGAGAAAACGGCTCAGTTACAGCAGCTAAGAGAGTTAAGTTCCTCTCAAACTGCTGAGATTCATCAGCTACGCGAGCAGATTTCTTCCCAAGCCCAGGTGATCACCTCACAGACAGATCAGATCACTGGGTTACTTCAACATGAGGCAGAGACAGATGCTAAGTTGGGAAAACTGGAGGCGGCTCACAAAACTCTGTTGCTTAAGTTAAAAGGCACTCAGAGTGAGCCCCTCAAGATTGGAGAAGGTGATGGTGATGATAATGATGATGATAGTGAGGATGAGGAAGACGATGATGAAGATGATGAGGATGATGACGATGATGATGGTGGTGAAGAAAGTAATGATGATGATGAGAAGAAAGAAGATGATGAAGGTGAAGGGGGAGAAACTGCCGGAGTCAAAGCGATAATGTTGCAGGCGAAAGGCGTACTAAACGCCGACATGATCAAGGCCCCCTTCGTCTACTCCAACTGAAGATCCACCGGAGATACAAGGCAAAGTTCAAGACTAGACGTTTATTTATTTTGCTGAAACTTTGTACTTGAAATTATGTATTCTAGTCTGTTATATATAAAATTTTGTGGATATAAATCATCTTTGGTTATGTGATCAATGTATACTTACTTGCATAATATTTGATTTTGTAACAGGATCAACCACACAAGTCAATGAGCATGATGTTATGCCCCTTCGTCAGATTGAGACCAAGTTGACTATGATTCTTGATCTTCAAGGGATAGTGCAACGGTCTGTGGGTTACTCAGCTGAAGAAGGGTAAATCATTCACGACTTGACAGATGAACAGATTGCAGAACTGTTCAGTCTGAATCCGGATGAGTTGGTAAAAGATGCTCCCGAAGTCGATGTAGTCAGCGATGAAGAACTTCAAGATGTCGACGAGGTGGAGATTGAGGACGTAACGGCTGATCATTATCCCCAATACACTAACGCCAAAGGCGAAGTGCTTCCAGATGTGGGGGAAACTTTTGACAGCAATATATTTGATAAAGTGGAAGAGATGACAGCAGCTAAGGCAGCTGCAGAAGAGATTCCTCAGGCAGATGAAGCTGATCGTGCAACCAAGAAGGAGGAATGGATTGCCTGCCTTGAGGAAATGAAGAAACAGCGTGGGCCTCCAAAGTCAAATGCCTACACCAAGCTTTACAAGATTAAAAAGCATCAGAAAGTGTCAGGAAAGATTATCAGCTGGGCATACTTTGATGATCTCAAAGTATATGCAGTGAAGAGAGAGAAGGGAATCGAATATTTCAGATTTCCTCATGATTTGAAAACTCTCCCAGGGTTTGAGCTTAATCGTCTAGCCAACTTGAACCTCCTATATGCTGTTCCAGGAAAGATATCAGGATGGTTTGAGCAGGCACTAAAGAAAGAGTACCATACTAGGTGGGTCAACTTTAAACCTCAACAGCCAAGAAGGCTATTTCATAGGACTGAGGTTGACCCCACCTCAGGAAGACCAAAAGTGGTCTTGAGATGGCAACCTCCGCGCACGATGTCGCGTATTCCATTGAGGGAGATGCCTCAGGATTTTGCACCCCATTTCAAATGGTGGTATTATGACTGGCGAACTGGTGAAGCCGTCATAGTTTTGGAGAAAGAAGGAACGGTCGAGACGATAAGAGTGTTTGATCCGATGTGGCTAACCAACTTGTCTGAGTCTGATGTCTATATCTTATTCAAGTGGCCACTGTTCTTTGATACACAGGATATTGTGCAAGCACTGCAATTCCAACATGTTATACGTATCTGCTTCGCATTAAATATTCATTCTGGATCTCAAGAGAGGAAAGGGTGAAACGATATGAAGAGTTCAAGAAAGAAGTAAAAGTCTAGATAGAACTAGGTCCAAGGGGGAGTTTGTTGGTACACATGTCCCCAGTTCTAGTCTAGTGAGCTGAAATGTAATAAACTTCTATCTTGTTACACATATGTAATGTTAAATCAATCTAATGAGAATCTCTTCTTTATATGGGTGTTGATTATATAATGTTATATCTACTTATTTTATTAGTTGTTACACGCTTAATATGACCATGTTATATAGGTTTACAGTTGTGAGACACAGTTCTGAATTATTATAGGTTCATGAATGTGTTTGACTAAACATCTCTTTCAGTCGCCCGACTGGACCATGCGAATGGTCCAATCGCACGGTTGAATAAGGAGATTGAGTCAATCGCACGGTTGAGTCATCAGGATGACTCAAGCGTACGAATGAATCAGTCGTATTACTCAATCGCACGACTGAGTCGGTCGCAAGACTCAGTCGCACGAATGAGATCTGTAACCTATAAATACCACTTAATTCGTGGAAAAACGTGACACTTCGAGTACTAGAAACCCTAATCGCCCCAGAACGTGCTGTTCGACCATTCCAACTTCATAGAGCGTTTCAGATCATTCCGAGTCAATTCATAACGTTTTCTAATCGATAGGATTGATCTTGAATTCGTTCTCACTGATTGGATCGCCAATCAAATAGGATTCCGCACTATTTGATTCGGTACAACGAAGAATCAGTTAGTACTCCGTACGTACACGGTCCTAACAAGGTTCGTAAAGCCTTGAATGCAGCTAAACCTGATGAAAGTAGGAATGTTGATAAAGCTGAGGGGTCTAGTGAGAAAAGGGAGTTACATATAGTCAGTTTAAAGAATGTAATCCTCCACGATTTTCTGGGGCTATGGATGTGGTAGCCACTTATAAATGGCTTCGTGAAATGGAAGCCGTGATCAAGTTGAGTGAGTGTAGGGAGGATCAGAAAGTAAAGTTTGCAGCCCACTCGTTTGTAGGTGAGGCTCTGTATTGGTGGGATACGATTATCCAGACGTTAGGCGAGGAGGCTACTGACAAAATGTTGTGGCCTGAATTTTAGAAAGTTAGTGTCGGACTAGTTTTGTCCGAAAGGCGAGATGGATCGAATAGAAATGAGTTTCCTGCAGTTTCAGGCGGGTAATATGTCTCATAGGGAATACACGTCTAAGTTTGAGGAGATGGCGCGGTTGGTGCCTCATTTGGTGGTTCCCGAAGAGAAAAAATTTTGAGGTATACACAGGGGTTGCCTCAGGAGGTTAGAAAGTTGGTTAGATCATCTGCTCCGAGTAGTTACCAGTTGACGGTAAACTTAGCTGCAGATATGTATCAAGAAGTTTATGGTGGTAATGTTGCTCCTGATGGAAGTAAAAGGAGGCGTGAAGAACCTGTAGTGCAAAGAAGATTTGAGAATCCAAGTTCTCAAAAGGAAGGTAGGTTTAGAAGGGTTAATTCCCGAGGAATTTCATAAATGAGTTGCCACGTTGCGGGAGATGTGGTAGGCTACATCAGGGTGAATGTATGATGGGTAGCAGGAATTGTTTTAGATGTGAAAAGACGGGACATTATGCTAATGAATGTAGTGAAGGCCCTCGTAAATGTTATGAGTGTGGAGAAACGGGGCATATTCGAAGTGAATGTCCAAAGTGGTAGTTAGAAAGCCTGAACCAGTTAGATCGATGAAAGGGTCAGGAGAAGGATCGAGTGTGGCCAAGGGGCGAGCATATTCTATGACAGCCAGTGAGGCTAAAGCGTTGCCAGATGTAGTTTCAGGTACGTTTTTAGTGAATGGAATTCCAGCTAATGTGTTATTTGATTCTGGTGCAAGTGGAAGTTTTGTATCTATTGATTTTTTTCCCTATGCTTACATGTGAAGTTCAAACCATTAGAGGTAGCTTTTGTAGTTGAAACTGCTAATGATAGATCTGTGATGATTAGTAATATGATTGATGGTTGTTATATTGAATTAGAAGGATATAAGTTGCCTGTTAAACTATATCCAATGGTGTTAGGAGGGTTTGATGTAGTATTGGGTATGGATTGGTTGGTAAACCATGAAGCCCATATTATATGTAATAAGAAGTTAATTCAGTTAAGAGCACCGCATGGGAAAACGATTAATGTATATGGTGATAGAGAGGAGTCGACTGTGAAAATAATATCTATGATAAAAGCTGATAAGTTAATGACCGCGGGTGTGCATCTTATTTGATATATGTAATTGATTCGCAAAAGTCTGTAAGAAAGATAGAAGACATTCCTGTGGTTAGAAATTTTGTAGATGTGTTTCCAGAGGAATTACCGGTATTCCTCCAGATCGTGAAGTTGAGTTTAGAATTGATTTGATTCCGGGTGCTAAGCCAGTCGCTAAGCCACCTTATAGATTAGCTCCATCAGAATTGAAAGAGTTAATGAAACAGACTGAAGACTTGCTAGAAAGAGGTTTCATTAAGCCCAGTTCTTCCCCATGGGTGCTCCAGTATTGTTTGTGAAGAAGAAAGATGGGAGTATGCGTATGTGTATTGATTACAGAGAATTAACAATTGACAATAAAGAATAAGTATCCACTCCCACAAATAGATGATTTGTTTGATCAGCTACAGGGAGCCAGTTGGTTTTCTAAGATAGACCTTCGCTCGGGATATCATCAGTTGAAAGTTAGGGAAGAAGATATACCTAAGACAGCGTTTCGTACCCGCTATGGTCATTATGAATTTCTGGTTATGTCCTTTGGGTTGATGAATGCCCCTGCTGCTTTTATGGATTTGATAAATAGGGTGTGCAAGCCAATGTTAGATCAATCAGTAATTGTGTTTATTGATGATATACTGATCTATTCGAAGAATGAGGGAGATCATGCTTGCCATCTTCGTGAAGTGTTGGAAAGATTAAGAAAAGAAAGGCTTTATGCAAAATTTTCTAAGTGTGAGTTTTGGTTGCGGGAAGTACAATTTTTAGGACATATAATTAATGCGGAAGGTATTTTAGTAGACCCTGCCAATATTGAAACAGTAGTGAGGTGGAGTCCTCCAAAGACGCCATCTGAGGTCCGCAGTTTCTTGGGTCTGGCTGGTTACTATAGGAGATTTATTCAGGATTTTGCCAAAATCGCATCCCCGTTAACGAAACTTACGAGGAAGAATGAAGAATATGTTTGGGGACCAGAACAAGAAAATGCATTTAAAAAACTGAAGCAGAAATTAACCCAGTCACCAGTATTGTCGTTGCCAGATGGAAATGAAGATTTGGTGATTTATTCAGATGCTTCGTATCAAGGTTTAGGCTGTGTTTTAATGCAGAGGGGACGAGTAATTGCTTATGCTTCATGACAGTTAAAAGAACATGAAAAGAATTATCCGACGCATGATTTAGAACTGGCAGCAGTGGTATTTGCCTTGAAGATATAGAGGCATTATTTATATGGGACGAAATGTACGATTTACACAGATCATAAGAGTTTGAAATATTTCTTTGATCAGAAGGAATTGAACATGCGTCAGCGGAGATGGTTAGAGTTGGTGAAAGATTATGATTGTGAAATACTTTACCATCCTGGTAAAGCAAATGTGGTTGCTGACGCATTAAGCCGAAAGAATGAACACCCTCCAGTTCGAGTTAAGTCATACAAGTTAGTAATAACCCCAGATTTTATGCACCAATTACGAGAAGCCCAATTGGAAGCCTTGAAGGAAGAAAATGTAAAGCAGGAACGAATGAAGGGTCAAACAAAGGCTCTGGAAGAAAATAACTTTGGGTTAAAACGAAATGTGGTCGTATGTGGGTTCCGATTAAGATGAGGAAATTGGTGTTAGATGAAGCTCATAAGTCCAGATATTCTATACATCCTGGTACTACTAAGATGTACAAGGATTTGAAACAAGAATATTGGTGGCCTGGAATGAAGTTTAATGTGATGCAGTATGTGAATAGGTGTTTGACGTGTCTTCAGGTCAAAGCTGAGCATCAAAAGCCATATGGTAAGCTTCAACCCTTAGAGATCCCGAAATGGAAGTGGGAAGAATTGACAATGGATTTCATAACTAAGCTTCCGCGTACAACTAAAGGTTATGATACCATTTGGGTCATAGTAGATAGATTGACACGTAGTGGGCATTTCTTACCAATCAAGGAGACGTATAACTCTGAGAAGTTAGCAGAACTGTTTATTCGAGAAATTATTGCTCGTCATGGGGTACCAGTATTTATTGTGTCAGATAGAGATACACGTTTTACTTCGAGATTTTGGAGAAAGTTTCATGAAGATATGGTACTCGTCTGTTACATAGTACGTCTTTCCACCCAGAAACTGATGGGCTGACTGAAAGGACTATCCAAACAGTTGAAGACATGTTACGAGCTTGTGTTATCGATTTTAGGGGTAGCTGGGATAGTCACATGCCATTAGTTGAATTCTCATACAATAACAGTTATCATTCTACGATTGGGAGAGCCCCGTATGAGATGTTATATGGCAGGAAGTGTAGGAGTCCCATATGTTGGGGAGAAGTTGGGCAGAAGAGTTGGGCAGTCTGGAAATTGTACAGGCTACGAATGAGAAACTGGATCAGATCAAAGCTCGGTTTAAAGCGGCTCAGGATCGACAGAAGTCTTATGAAGATAAAAGGCGAAGGCATATAAAGTTTGAAGTAGGAGATAGAGTTATGTTGAAAGTATCTCCTTGGAAGGGAATTATTAGATTCAGAAAGAGGGGAAAGTTAAGTTCTCGTTTTATAGGACCATTTAGCATTATAGAACGGATTGGGGAAGTGGCCTATACACTAGAATTACCCGATCAGTTGCAAGGAATTCATCCAACCTTTCATGTATCACAGTTGCGCAAGTGTTTGGCTGATGAGAATGCTTATGTACCTTTGGATGATATAGAAGTGGATGATAAGTTAAACTATGTTGAAAAACCTACTGCTATAGTAGACAGAAAGGTAAAAAGGCTGAGGAATAAAACTATTGATTTGGTTAAAGTGCAGTGGTCGAATAGAAAGGGATCTGATTTCACTTGGGAATCAGAAGATGAGATGAAAGAGATTATCCCCAATTGTTTAAATAGTTGGTTTCGAGGACGAAACCTATTTAAGGGGAGAGAGTTGTAACATCCGGTTTCTAAATCCGGACTTGTAAATTATATTATAGTTATGATTAATTAAATTAAGTTGAGTTGTTTGAGTGTTTAAGTGTTCAGTCGCATAAGTCATATGCGAATGAACTTCAGTCGCATTAGTTATGTGCGATTGAGACTCAATCGTACGAATCGTAGGCGTATGAGCTTCAGTCGCACAGTTCAGTCGTACGAATGGTTCAGTCGTACGACTGAAGGTGAGGCGGTTAAGTTTAGTTTATGGATAAGTAGGGCGGTGCAGGGGTTTAAGGGCAGATCTCTATCTGCACCTATTCTGTTCTCTTGTCCCCTTCACACCCAAAAACCCTGTTCTCACGAAATCGACTAGGCGAAACTCCGTTTTGGTAAGTTTTGAACATCACGGATCAATCCGGAGATGTTATAAGCTGTGTAACTGGGTGAGTTTGATCTAATAACCTGTTTAAATCAGTAAATTGGTCTGGTCCATTTCTGAATTTAAAATCCAAGAATTCAAATCCAAGTTTTTGTGAAATTTTGATGAAATAATGGTCCGAAACCATTGTAACGATGTGTATAGGATCTGTTTTGAATATGGTATGATTTGGATGGTTAAAACTCAAGTTTTGAGTGAGTTTGGATCAAAAACGTCAAGAACACAGCTGCTGATCCGTTTCAGGCGAATGGGCTCAATCGCAGACCTCAGTCGCACGAATGAGAATTTAGTCGTACGACTGAGTGCGAAAGGAGGTTCAGTCGTGCGGTTGGAACTCAGTCGCCTGGTTAGAAAGCCGAATGAAGACGAGTGAACACTGGGTACGAATGAGAACTCAATCGTGCGAATGAACGGTTAGTCGTACGACTGAAGGTTCAGTCGCATGGTTCATTCGCATAGGTCCAGTCGTATGATTGCTCAGTCGCATAAGTGTTCAATCGCATGAGGGCCTGTTTGAGAATAAGTTTATTGAATCAGGGTTTATTGCTTTAGATATACCTTGATTAGAGGAAGGACTAGTTATCTTGGGTACGTGGATTGTGTAGACTGTAGTGAGAAAATTGATAAGGTGAGTTCTTTTTAAATGTTTGGTTTTAACATTCGGCTAGCACACACATAATGATAAATGAATTGAATGTTTTAGTACCAGAATTGTGATAGTAATGATGGATATGTTTCTAACAGTTGTCAAGCTGTTAGAGGGAAAGTGGGGGTAATAAATGATTACCTGAACATTGTTAATCATCACATGACGGTAATGATTGCAATGAGTCAGGTAGAGTGTAAAAGATAGTCCTCTGAACATTTTTAATCATTACGTGATGGTAATGATTCCAATGGGTCGGATGGGTGTGATGATTAATGAAAATATGTTAAAACTGGTGCTAAAAGAAAGAATGTGTGGGGTGTGAGTGAATGTGATAATATTGGCAATAAATAAAAGAAATGTTTGTAAAATGTTTTAAAAATTGGGTTAATATCTAATAATGTTTAAAGTCTTCCGCTGTAAATAGAAAGCTCTGATTTGTGTTTAAAATATTAATCTAACTGCGTGACGTGCCTCCGGTGCCCTGCCGGGTTTAGGGCGTCACAGGTTATGATCGACGTGGTTAGTTTTCTCATAATTGTAGTACATTATTTTTGTTCTCTATGTTCCCTCATCCTTCAACCTTCTCGTTCATATTTTGCTATTTTAGTCAGTAGTTTGTTTTATAGTTTAATCATATTTATTAACCTTAAGACAACCCGTTGTTTTCCTTGTATCCTGTTCGTATTCATTTTTTGCGTAAATTCCCATATTTTTCTATTTTAGTCAGTCGTTCGTTTGATAGTTTAATTCACAGGTAGTAAGTTATGATGTGAAGGGTGAAGTAAGCTAAACTGTAGCAGTGGTTTTTTTTATTTCTCTCTGAATTTCTGTATTAAATTTTTTTGTTGGAGTAATTTAAATTAATTTTATTTTTTTTAGTTTCTTACTAATCTTTTTTTAGTTTAAAAATTTATAAATTATAAAATGAATAGTATTGATTGTGATTGATAAGATTTATGCTTTTGGGAAGAAAGATCAAGTACCACGGTCCTTTTGTAAAATGGGGTAAAATTATCATTACACCCTCAACAACTCATCTTCTATTGTACTTTTACTAGTTTAATAAGCAGAATTATTTATGGCCATTGGATCATAAAATATCCAAAGATCATGGTCCAAAAGTGGGTTAAGGGGTTCTTACAATATACCAAGGTTCTTAATAGAACATTACCCTATATATATATATATTATAATATATATATATATATATATATATATTATATATATATATATATATATATATAATATATATATATATATAATATATATGATATTTAGTAAGTTTTCTAGTATATATGGTATATTAAATTTTGTCCCTCTATATATAATATTTTAAAATTTGTAAGAATATATATGAAATAATCTATTTATTTAAACTGGAATATGCAAAAGGTGAAGAACCACTTCAATGGGATAAAAGAATTAGAATAGCATGGCATTAGCTCAAGGTCTTGCTATCTTGCACCTGAAAAACAAAATTGTCATATGCAAGAATGTGAAACCTCTAATATTTTATTAGATTGATGAAACTTACTTTAAATCCTTCGTGATTGGCTTTAATTATTTAAGAAAACAATCATATTTAGATCGCATGGGCGTTCGTTGAAATTGTTGGCCGGATACTGCCCCGCCACCACCCCAACCGGCTCATTCCAGGTTATGGGGTTGTGGTGTTATTATCAATAACGCCAAAGTTGATGTTGTTTGAATCAATAGAGAGAGGTTTAAGAATGAGGAAAGAAACTTCAAATCATCGGCAGTGACGGAGCTTGAACACTCCCATTAGAGGGCGGGGACAAAACTAAACTTTTACGGGGGAAAAACTCGATATATGTATAAAAATTTAAATTACCGAGCAAAAAATTTACACTAACAGACCCAAAGTTAACGCTACTGATGAAAAAATAGAGGGCCACCCCTATTATCCTTCGCTTTTGATCGCCGGCGAAGGCTCCGTCGAACACCACCTTAATCCAATCGTCGGTAACACTCAAACGAACACTGGTAAGTTCTTCTCCACCGAAAGGGGGCCATCGCTACTGCTCATTGTTTGAACCGCCGTGGTGGTGGTGGCGGAGGAGGAGGAGGATATGGTGGCTTCTTTGACACAATGACTGAGCCTAATGGTGGTGCCGTGGTGGGTTCCTTTTTGGGGTGGTGGTGCCATGGTGGGTTTCTTTTTGGGGTGGTGCTTTGACCGTGAAGAGGCAGTGGACTGAAAAATGATTTATAGAAAAAAAAGATAAAAACTATAAAATAAAACAAAATAATTGAAGAGTATTAAGAGGCATCAACCACTACACATGTTTTTTTTACTACAAAAGAATGATGTTTTTTACTACAAAAGAATGATGCTTAGCGCATGTGCTAATGTCATGGAAAATACATTTTAAGTAGCATTAAGCCATTAACCATTACTCATGGTTGGTTATTGGTTATGTTCCAAGATTTTGTTTACGACGATAACCAATAAAGGCCACAGGAAGTCATTTGTCCCCAAGAGGAAACACGTAAGGTTTCATACACCGTAAAGTTCAAGGGTCTTTAGACTAGGAAATACCACAAGTTTTGATGACTTTCAATTCCATATTCTTCTTCTCCTACTTAAATATATCATCAAGCTAGGATAACAAGCAAACAAATTGTGAAACAACTTAGAACCAACCAAGACACAATCTCCACGTTAAGCAAAGACAAATTCCAATTCAACCTAACATTTAAGTATTTAATCCTTACATTACACACGTAAAAGATGTGAGTTGTAGTGGAACTTACATCTTTCGAGCAACATCTAAATTGTTGTTTGTTCATGGAAAAAATGAATAGTGATAAATTTAATAGAAAATCACAAACGTATAAGAAAGAATACGAAACAAACTTGAGGCCATTAGATAGTATAATGGCCTCAAGTTTCATTTTGTGTTTTTTTAATATATGTTATTATTGTGCCTTTTTAGTTCAACTTTAAAATAATAGTTAAGTTTTCATATTTACTTGCAGTTGAAATAATATATCAATGCAAAATTATCTTCTTTTTTATGAGTGAAGATTAAAATTAGTATACCTCGAGATATGAATGTTTAATCTTTATATGGTTTCAAATAATTTAGTTGTATGTGGTTTAATCAACCCAATAAATAGTTTAGGATACGAGCCAGTGTGTCATTTACACAACTTATTCATTTCTTGACGTGTAGTTCGAGTATATATGGCACACATTTTTCATCAATTTATATGAACAACGTTCATACGCTAAGCACATTTATGGTTGTCCGGTCGCTAAACATAGTTAAGGATCACTACCATCCTTAAGTCAAGGGCAAAGAAAAATATTTTAGACCCAAAAGTATCATAGTTAAGTGTGATTGATGCATTAATATATATCATATATAAGTTTTAGTCAGAAGTACCATAGTACATGTGCTTACGAAAAATGCATGGCTCAAATCCAATATGTTGCACTTTGTTTTCTTCAATAAGATATTTCCACTTTAGTTTTCTTAGTAAGCTTTTTAATGAATACAACATAACTGATCTAGTATCATCAGATTATATCAGAGACCTCAAGTGCCGATTTAATATCACCCTGAAGTGTGTTGTTAATTGTGTGCATCTTAAAGGATATATCGATATCCTTGCAAAACACAAGAAATCATATTATCTCTAATACTTGTTAGACTTAGTCCTTAGCTCGTTAAAAACTAATGGTGTGAACTATACTTACAACCGACTCTCAAATGTTTGATAAAAGCCACTCGATTAAAAAATGATGACCAAACTTGTAATATGGCGAAACCACTTAAATATTTTTGCAATTTTTTCTTTAAACCTCTATAAAGTCACGTTGTTGACAAAATCATGTGTGTAACTAATATCTATTGTCATTCTATAACGGACTAGTATATGTTAATCACGCGATTAAAACGAAAAATAAGGTTAGTCTCTCATCTAATATTGTAGTCCCTAAATCGTTGAGTATAGTTTAGCTAACTAAAGAAATAATTGTCTTTCAGATTGAATCATATAGTAGTGTCAATTTGTTTTCATTAATTGAGTTTGACATCGTTCTAATTTTTCAAATTCTTTAAATTTAATAATTTAAACAATGAAAAATAGATTTGTATGTAACATCTGAAAATATATACTCGACAACTTCCTAGCTTTTCAAGTGTTGTTGTATATGTACGATATATATTGAATAATTTAATTGAATCTTTTATTTCTTTTTGTAATTTTATTGTTTTTATATATTTTTATAATGAAGATCTTTTATGTTTATATTAAGATTTATCTTGCAAGTATGTGACAAGTTTTCTTAGAAAAATATAAAATAGGTTTTGATAGTAACATATTTTTTCAATATATCTTATATCAACAAATAATTTTATGTTATACATATATATATTTTTGACGATTTAATTCTTAAATAATAAGATTATTACAATTCATTAATTTTCTCTCTTCATATCAATGAACATTTTTGCCGTAGTAGTAGTTTACGTAAAGATATAAAAGATAATACTAAATTTAAAAGAAAACCCAAATTTTGAAATATTGTTTAAAATTCAAGCTTCAACTAGATTTAATTTTTAATTTAAATGTAAAGATTGAACACATAATACGAAAGTTTTAAAGGACAATGATTTACCATGTGTAATATGATGGTATTTAAAAGCAATTTTAAGGGGCTTGGTATATGAGTATGTGTAGCCTAATCTCTTTATTTATGGAGCCTATGGTTTACAGATTTACTTTGTGAATCAAACAAATTCTTGAATACCATAACAACGAACGAGAAGTATTATCATATTTTTCATCTCATTCGTGGTTTTCATGCAAAAGAAACCTTAATTCAATTGAAAACAATTATATTATCAAGGTTTCTCTTGCATGGTGACCACACTACAAGAATTGTCATCTGTGGCGACAAACCCTATGACGACGACACACACTTGTCGCCATAGGTCCCCCTAAGGCGACGACAAGTCATCGCTATAGAGAAATCTTGATTTTTAACTATCCTAACCCTATGGCGACGACTTGTCGTCACCATCGTCGCCATAGGTCCGCCTATAGCGACAAAATTCCGTCCTCGCCATAGAGTTCTCTATGTCGTCGCCATAGTCCCATTTAAATTGATTTTTGATTTATTTAAACAAATATAAAAAAATTAAAAATTAGCTGAAACCCTATAGCGACGACAAGTCGTCGCCATAGGTTAAAACATGTTTTTTCGTCGCCATAGCCCCATTTAAATTGATTTTGATTTATTTAAACAAATACAAAAAAAATTAAAAATTAGCTGAAACCCTATAGCGACGACATGTCGTCGCCATAGGTTAAACATTTTTTTTTCCCTCTAAAAAGTTGGAGGGAAATAATCCCGCCATTATGGAAAGCCTATAGCGACGACATGTCGCCACCATAGAGTGAATTATTTTTTCTAAATTAATATTAATAAAATTAATTATTATTGGTATGATTATTATTATTATTATTATTATTAATTAAGTAATGTACATTATTATTATATGTACTATTATTAATTAAAAGTAAAATAAATAAATAATAATAATAACAATATATTAAATAGTATTATTAGATGTTATTATTATATAATAATTATAAACATTTAATGTATATTTGGGCCAAAGATGTTTGGTTGTAATATTTAGAGTCGGTTACATGCATCAAAAGTTAAGTATGATTGAATTATGATCATTGTGATTGAATTTAATACTTTGATGCTAAATTATGTGAATTTATGCTTGTTAATGATACATTAAGTTTGATTATGTTTAATTATCATCAACAAGTGTCAAACAATGTTAAAGATTTTGGTTATGACAGTCAGGGTTGGTTACACACGTCAAATGTTAGCTATGATCAAATTACGATCATTGGTGTTGAATCTCATACTTTGAACAACACTCAACCAGTTGTTTTTCTCTCAAACTCACATTGAACAACACTCAGAAAGAGTCTAACAAGAGTTGATCACAATATAACAAGTAACAAATGATAATGAATACAGCAGTTAAATTTTTAAGGTACTTTTATATATTGATTATCAACTCAAAGGATTACAAAGACTCTTACAAGCTCAAGCTCTCTTGCTCAATCTCTCCGCCTAATGAGTTACAATGAGAATACATATATAATACTACCTACAGCCGAATATACTTTGATACCAGCTGGAAACCTCTAACCAAACATCTATACTACAAGACTATAGGTTAAGGTATCTCAGACATTTTATCTAAGATTTGGTAGTCAAGACATGTCCCTGACTTACCTTTTGTCACCAACTAAAGTTGGTAACATGTACTATCATAAAAAGGTGAACAGTAGAATAAAGTATGGTCAACAACATGGTTCTTTAGGAAGAAGCCATGCTGTATCAGAAGTCTGCAGCGGTTTGTTAGAGACCATACTTATGTCTACTGGACATAGCAATGTCTTCCGAAGGTTAAATTGCTTCGGAAGAATAACTTCTTCCGAAGCCACTTATACTTCGGAAGACTGCTTCTTCCGAGGCTTGGAGTCTTCTTTGTCTTCAGCTCTTTCTTCAGACTTTGTCTTCGGAAGTATTCTTCAGACTTTGTCTTCGGAAGTATTCTTCAGACTTTGTCTTCGGAAGATAGTCTTCAGCTCTTTCTTCAGACTTTGTCGAAGTATTCTTCAGACTTTGTCTTCGGAAGATAGTCTTCAGCTCTTTCTTAAGACTTTGTCTTCAGCTGTTGCCTTCAGACTTCGAAGATCTCATACTTAGCTTCGGAATCCTTTGAATGTAGCACCAAAATTGATAATGTGAAGTAGTTTTGGTTGCACCAGCCTTATAATTGTCACACCCTCAAATTCCGGGTCTGGAATCTATCACGGAGGGGTGAGCAAACAGGATCGAACACAGTAGTTACACATGAGATGCAGTTATCTATATGATAAGTTTTAGATAATCAATCCATTATTATTCAGAGCATTAGATATTATACGCAGCGGAAAAAATATATATTGTCACACCCTCAAAATCCGCTAACGGGATTTTACCGTCAGGCGTGTGGCATACCAGGATCTCAGATAGCATCAGTTACACCAAACACAGCAATTACAAAACATAACATTAAGTGATTAGTTGTTTAAATCAAACATGAGTGTTTCAGACTTGCGGAAGCGTTTCAGATATAGAAATCAATAGTAAATTGTTTCAACATGCGTTTCAACCATAAGAATCCATAACGTTTAATCAAATAAATCAGTTGAGTGGTGAAGTATGCCATGCATGCATCCTAGCTGAGTTCTTAACCTTGTGCGTTTCTGTGACCTGAGAAAACATGCTAAAATGTGTTAACATAAAGTTGGTGAGTTCACAGGTTTAATCAACAAGAAATGTGTTTGTAAGCGTATCCATAGTTTGCGTTTCAATGGTTTAGTATATATTGCATATCGTTAGGTAGCTAGCCTCTGTTCTTGTTACTTAGCGTTTCGAACCGAAGCTGACTGTTTACGTCCTATATGTGTTTGTTGTATCCCGTCATGTCTCGTCAGACCATGACAATGTGTTAGGTCAATTTAGCACCCGTTTGACCTCCAATCAAGCTAGCGCGACTAGCCCGGGCGGGGTTTGTCAGACCCAGTAGTACTACTCAAAATTACCTCGCTAATCCCATTACTAACGGTTCGATTGTGTGAGGACATGTTATGTGTTTGCACTAACGTAACAAGTGATATCAATAATACTGGCAACCATTCATAAAATATGTTTGCATGTTTTCTCCCCCAAAAAGGAAAGAAAGTAAAAAGGGGCCGTGAAACTCACCTTGATTGCGTTGCAAAGAAATAATGTTCGCACGACGATTAGAATTTCAAGTTAACATGTGTTTCGTTTAGTATGAACATAGTTAATGTTAGTTATTATTTACGAGTTTATAATATGATTAACGTTCGAATATGGATTAAGGTTTTGATAGAGTTATGTGTTTTGTTTAAGTAATTAATTTTTATAAAATACATTTCATACTTTTAATACATTTAACGAACTATTAAGTGTTTTTAGAAATGAATTTTTGATGTAATGATGGTGTTCATTATGTAATTAAGTCCGTATGATAAAAGAAGAATAATTACGAAAATATTATTCCAAATCGTTCGTTTAAAGTATATTTTATAAAATAAATCATATTTGTAAATAATTTGGTAAATTTTAATTTAATCCAGAAAATTATTTAATGCTCAAAAATATAAACAAGTTTTATAAAAATTATTTTTATAATTTTTATAATTTTTCTACAATTTTTAAATGCCCAAAAAGCCCTAAAAAAATAAAGGAGGTTGCCGGGTTCGAACCCGGGACCTCTCGGGATGCAAATGGACAGGGAACCGCTGAACCAAGGCCGCAGCCGCGGTATTCCTTGGTTTCAATTCCTTTTAAACACATCCGAAGCCCTTCCCCTCCAAACCAAGAACCCTAAATCGTTTATGGATCAAATTGAACATCAAATCAATGTTATTTATCAGTTTAATGTTGGGGATTAGTTTCCTCATGATGAACCGAATGTATAGGTGTGTTTAATTACCTGTTTCGAAGTTAAATTGATGGGGAACACTACGATGAACAAGTCGCGGCTTCTTGATGATCGATTGATGCCCAAACGATGATTATAATCCATTCTTTCAACAGGAAGTTTCTAATGATGCTTGTGATCAAAAACCCACTGTTAATTTCAGCAAAGATTGCTTCGAACAAGCCCTTCGATTGAGTTGCAGGTCGCGGGTACGGGTGGTGGTTGAATGAGATGTTAATGTTTGTTTTATACACAATTGGTACAGTGGAACACTATAATCGGCCTAACTTAAGTTTGTGCGCCATTAATTTGATTTTATTTTTGATCAGTGGACGTTCGTGGCCCGTTATCTCGGCCGAAAGTCGAATGGGTGGAATAGTGGCAATTCGCACTCAAATTTTTAAATTGAAGTGGGTCTCGGGTTCGATCCTCCCACGCGGAGTTGTCGGGATAGTTGGATTGATCAAAGATTAAGTGATTTTGGGTGTAATGGCTCGCCGGAATTGTCGCCGGCGGCGACCGGAGAAGGGGAAGTCAACGGGGGGGTTGGGTTTTAAAATCAAAGTTTTACTTTTACCCCCTGTAATTTGTTTTGTTTAACATTTTATGTTAAAAGTTCATAACACATGTTCAATTGTTACATTTTTAACCCAAACTTTTTAGAGTTTAGGTTTTTAATAATAACTTTTACTTTTATTATCATAATTATTATTATTATCATTATTATTATTATTATTGTCATTATTATTATTATTATCATTAAATAATAATAAAAATATAAAAATAAATTATAAATTCACATAAAAATTTTATTAAATCATGAAAATTTTTGGGTTGTCACATATATTGTTTCTTAACAATACGTCTAATCATGTCTTATCAATAACCGATGTGTATCTGGAGCTCTTATATGATCCTACGTGCAAGTCCATAAGCTCCTAATAGATACCTGAGAATACATGTAAATCAAGTGTCAACACAGAGTTGGTGAGTTCATAGGTAAGTAAACACCTTGATAAAACATCATTTATCATCAAGTAGCATTTACTGTAAAAGTGTGAGTTTAATTTACTCACCGGTATATGAATAGCCTGTCAGAACCCTTTTTAATAAGGTGAACCCGCTATCCCACATACCCACTATGTACAAGCCCAACAAATCCTTCACATAGGATTTGCCCATGTATCATAGTTTAATATCATTTTCATGTGTATATTATGTTATTTTAATAATTCAAATCAGAGGGCGCGAATCCTCTCTTTACATTTATCCTTATATGGGTGGTAAGTGGAACTATAATGGCAAAACTTATATAGCGCACAATCTGCCTTCCCACAGAATAGTCATCCCGAATGACAGCGAGATCTTTGTGCATCTGATAAGGACCATATGTCCAAACCTTTGTGGGGGTTAGTCACTCCCCGATAGTACTATCCAAAAGATCCCTGCCTTGTTTATAGCCCAGTTTACACAGAAGGATTTTCATAATAACCATATGTAATCATAAATGTGATCCAATTATTATTTAACATAATACACAAAATAATTTGTAATTTTAATTACAACATGTATTCCAGCCCCAAAATATTTAAATGATTAAAAAGGGGAATAATTATGAACTCACCTCAGTCCTTGTGTGTGGTGTTGACAAGCTAGTAAATTCCTGCTAAGGAATTATAATTCACATAAGTAAATAGTTACAAATCCATAACCTAATAAGTTAGATATTGAACCTGACGTTCAACCGATCTAAGGTTTGGTTCTCGAGGATTTGTTATAAACATATAAGTAAATCATTTTATTATCTTTGTTAATTCATTAATAACTAAAGATATATATATTTTATAAAATTTAATTAATTTAATAATGATTTTAACATATCATTATATTCTAAGTAATTATAGATATTATTTAAACATGTAAGTTTATATTTAATTTTGTAAGATTTTATAATTTAATTTATAAATCTAATTTATGTTTATCATGTTTAAAAACAAATAGAATACTTTAATATTTTATAATTTAATTTATAGGATCTAATAGCAAAGTTTATAAATATACACAAATCATCTAAACATTATATTTATATGGTAATGTTATTTAATTAACATAGAGTATGTATAAATAATAAATAATAACATATTATTAAATTATAACATATTTACACGATAAAACATAATATAAATTACTTAATTATTAATTATGTTTAATAATTAATAATCATAACATAATAGATTTATATTCAATAGATAATATAAATTATCTAATTATTATGTTATCCATATTATGTATAAACATTATTTATGATTATGTGTAATAATCTAGTCCATTTTTATAAAAATGATTATTTATAATAATATTTATAACATTTATAATAATTAAATAAATAAATAAATAAGGTTTTAAAGAAATAATTTTCCAGAATATAATTAAATAACTTATGAAATTAACAAAGTTTATAAAAACTGTTTTTATAATTTTTAGTTATTTTTCTGTATTTTTAAATAGTGTAAAAGGCTTTAAAAAAATATGTTGGTGGCCGGGTTCGAACCCGCGACCACAAACACACACAACCACACACAAACCAGTGAACCAAAGGCATATAGCCGCGGTAATCCTGATTCCCAAATGGTTTTAAACATTTGTTTTCAAAACAAACCCAATCGGATGAACCATTTGGGTTTAACATTTGTTTTAACATTTGTAATCCTGATTCCCAAATGGTTTTAAACATTTGTTTTCATCCGATTTGGGTTTGTTTTGAAAACAAATGTTAAAACCATTTGGGAATCAGGATTACCGCGGCTATATGCCTTTGGTTCACTGGTTTGTGTGGTTGTGTGTGTTTGTGGTCGTGTGTGTTTGTGGTCGTGGGTTCGAACCCGGCCACCAACATATTTTTTTAAAAGCCTTTTACACTATTTAAAAATACAGAAAAATAACTAAAAATTATAAAAACAGTTTTTATAAACTTTATTAATTTTATAAGTTATTTAATTATATTCTAGAAAATTATTTCTTTAAAACCTTATTTATTTATTTATTTAATTATTATAAATGTTATAAATATTATTATAAATAATCATTTTTAAAAATGGACTAGATTATTACACATAATCATAAATAAGTTTATACATAATATGGATAACATAATAATTAGATAATTTATATTATCTATTGAATATAAATCTATTATGTTATGATTATTAATTATTAAACATAATTAATAATTAATTAATTTATATTATGTTTTATCGTGTAAATATGTTATAATTTAATAATATGTTATTATTTATTATTTACATACTCTATGTTTAATTATAATAACATTACCATATAAATATAATGTTTAGATGATTTGTGTATATTTATAAACTTTGCTATTAGATCCTATAAATTAAATTATAAAATATAAAGTATTCTATTTGTGTTTTAAACATGATAAACATAAATTAGATTTTATAAATTAAATTATAAAATCTTACAAAATTAAATATAAACTTACATGTTTAAATAATATCTATAATTTACTTAGAATATAATGATATGTTAAAATCATTATTAAATTATTAAATTTTATAAAATATATATATCTTTAGTTATTAATGAATTAACAAAGATAATAAAATGATTTACTTATATGTTTATAACAAATCCTCGAGAACCAAACCTTAGATCGGTTGAACGCCAGGTTCAAGATCTAACTTATTAGGTTATGGATTTGTAACTATTTACTTATGTGAATTATAATTCCTTAGCAGGAATTTACTAGCTTGTCAACACCACACACAAGAACTGAGGTGAGTTCATAACTATTCCCCTTTTTAATCATTTAAATATTTTGGGGCTGGAATACATGTTGTAATTAAAATTACAAATTATTTTATGTATTATGTTAAATAATAATTGGATCACATTTATGATTACATATGGTTATTATGAAAATCCTTCTGTGTAAACTGGGCTATAAACAAGGCAGGATCTTTTGGATAGTACTATCGGGGAGTGACTAACCCCCACAAAGGTTTGGACATGTGGTCCTTATCAGATGCACAAAGATCTCGCTGTCATTCGGGATGACTATTCTGTGGGAAGGCAGATTGTGCGCTATATAAGTTTTGTCATTATAGTTCCACTTACCACCCATATGAGGATAAATGTAAAGAGAGGATTCGCGCCCTCTGATTTGAATTATTAAAATAACATAATATACACATGAAAATGATATTAAACTATGATACATGGGCAAATCCTATGTGAAGGATTTGTTGGGCTTGTACATAGTGGGTATGTGGGATAGCGGGTTCACCTTATTAAAAGGGTTCTGACAGGCTATTCATATACCGGTGAGTAATTAAACTCACACTTTTACAGTAAATGCTACTTGATGATAAATGTTTTATCAAGGTGTTTTACTTACCTATGAACTCACCAACTCTGTGTTGACACTTGATTTACATGTATTCTCAGGTATCTATTAGGAGCTTATGGACTTGCACATAGGATCATATAAGAGCTCCAGATACACATCGGTTATTGATAAGACATGATTAGACGTATTGTTAAGAAACAATATATATTTATTTCCGCTGCGTATAATATCTAATGCTCTGAATAATAATGGATTGATTATCTAAAACTTATCATATAGATAACTGCATCTCATGTGTAACTACTGTGTTCGATCCTGTTTGCTCACCCCTCTGTGATAGATTCCAGACCCGGAATTTGAGGGTGTGACAATAATGATCCAACAATTAAGTTTGACTGTGTTTAATTATCATCAACAAGTGTCAAACAATGTTAAAGATTTTGGTTATGACAGTCAGGGTTGGTTACACACATCAAATGTTAGCTATGATCAAATTATGATCATTGGTGTTGAATCTCACACTTTGATGGTAATGTGTGGGAAATTAACTTATTACTGTAAATTAAGCTTGTTTTATGCTTAATTATCATCGATAAGTGTCAAACATTATCGAATATATTTAATTATGATAGTTAGGGTTGATTACATATGCCAAAGATTAGTTCTAATTGAATTATCATCATTGGTGTTGAATTGCACACTTTGATGTTAATTTACATAGATATATGGTTAATTATCACCAATGAGTGTCAAAAAATGTTGAATATGTTTAGTTATGATGATTAAAGTCGATCACATACCTCTAAAGTTAACCATGTTCGAATTATTATGATTAGTGTCGAATTATATACGTTGATGGTAATTTAGGAGAAATCATGCCTATTAATAGTAAATTAAGTCTATTTATGCTTAAACATTATCAATGAGTGTGAAAGAATGTTAAATATCTGTGGTTATGCTGATTAAGGTCGATTACATACATCAATGGTCCATTATGATTCAACCATGATCAATGGTGTGAATTATACACGTTTATAATGATATCATAATAATAATAACAAAAGTTATATTCACAATAAATTTTTATTGACAATAATATTTTGATATTAAATAATAATAGAATAATAAACATCAAATTAATAACTACAATAATAATAAATAATAATATAATAATAAATATTATTATTATTATTATTATCATTATTATTATTATTATTATTATTATTTATTATTATTATTTTAGTATAATAATATTATTATTAATACTATTATTATTATTATTATTATATTATTATTATTATTATTACTACTAATATAAAATAACAAAAAAATTCGGAAAAAATTAAATAGACCTATGGCGACGACATGTCATCGCCATAGACCTTTTCATTTTGCCACGTGTGTAGCCCGCCTTTCATTAAAAATAAATTAAAAATTAAATAACCCTATGGCGACAACATGTTGTCGCCACAGGGTTCAGATTCCCCTAAATCTATACCGATCCTTATCTCTTCTTCACTTTCCCAAACCCACCACCATTAAACCTGCGATCTCAACTCCTACTACCGGCAAACCAACAACTAAACTCACCACCACCACTCTCGTAACCCTCCATCTTACTCCCTTCAACCCCCATCTCCACTCCCGTCACCCCCACCACCAAATACCTTCAACTACCGGGATTTCATGCCAACACCACGACTCTAACCATCATTCTTGTCAAAATCCAAAGACCGTCACCCCACCATCGTAATTAAGGTGTGTATGTTTAACATTTCTTGTTAATTTGTTAAAATTTTAAATTGAATTGTTTATTAGTTTGTTTTGTTATAATGATAATATAAACTAGAAGTATATGCCGCGCGTTGCTGCGGCTGTTCGTGTTTGAGTATGAACAGCGTGACTGTGATAAAACGAACACAGTGCGTTGCGGCGGCGTTTGCGGCGTGATAATGTATAAACTACGACCAGCCGACTCGTTCCCCAACTAAATTTACGTCAAAACGTAGAGTAACTCGAATATTGACCATTGAATGATAACATGTTATATCGCTAGGGGGTAAGAAAAATAATTTACCTGACATAGAAGCATAACCAATGCAAAGATAACCTTTGCAACTTCGGTCAAGAGGTTAACACTAAGTGGGCTAAAGCTGATGTTTCTTCGAGACCTTACTCCTGTAACGATCGTAAGCCCTCGAGACAGTCTTTGCAGTCGGTTTCACCAATCCGGAATGACACACACTGCACTCCATCATCTCCTCTTTCATCATCCAAAACCTCTTTTCCCCTAAATTTCAAACTACAATCAAATCAGCATCAATCACCACATTAGTAGCACCAATGATTTATTAAAGAACTACATGAGCTGTTGATCAATAACCTAAAACCCTCAATCATCACATCATGCATACATTCATATCTAATGTAAAAATCGATAAACCCAATTCAGTTACATCTAACTTTAGACTGATAACATCATAACACCTCTAATATCTTACGACATTATATCAAAATTCGCAATTTAAATCAAATGCGTACTTCAAATTCCAATTCCAACTGTAACATAAGTCAGAAAATGTCAGTTTAAAAAGCTTATTAAATCAATCACCATAGACATGTTAACATGTAATAACAATAGAAGAACAAAGGGACAATAAAAATGATAAATTGTGAGTGACCTTCACTGTACCAAGGTTTTTTCTTCCATAGAAGCTTGCGGGGAGTTTTAATTTCATGAAATCTCTTAGCATAGTCACTTAAAAGCTGGTCAACAGGCTCCGGTATTTTGACATCCTCATCCTATAATTCCATTCATAATTTAGAATAACACAAACGGTAAATACATTTACTTAAAACTCATACCTGGATAGGTGGCCAGAAATTTGAAGATATGATTGTAGCATCAAGAACATCAAATGAAGTCTCATGCTCCTGAGATTCAGCACCTGTAGATAAATTGCAAACAATCATAAAAAAAATAATAACAAACAAATTAAGGATGATGCTTGTTATAGTTTGCAATATCTACCTGTTTGAGTTAATTGATTTATGGTGGCTTTTACATTTGTGTTTGTTCTTTTTGAATCAATCAGATCATTGAGCATGATTTCACATTTCTGCATGCTGCTTTCACCAAAATGTATCTGGATAGAATGACATGTACTATAATTATTAAATACCATAACCAAAAGTCATAATATTTACTTGCAAACCACCTACCTTGAGAAGCTCTAATGTCCAATTGTGTTATTACATCTGTATTTCAAGCATTTAAAGCCATTGATTTTTTGAATCTTTTTAACCATTAGTTGCTTCAAAGTTGTTTAACATCAACAGTCCCTCAATGAACACAACTCTTAATGATCATTCATTCGTGTAAAACGTGTTAATGTTTTTGGATCAAAATTTTCATTCAAAAAGCGTGTTTATCGCATGTTAGAGCCATAATATCTAGGATCTATAGTTCAAACTTTCGAGCTGAGGTTGTCTCTACTTAAAAATCATGTTGTTCTAGATGTAAGATCTCGTTATGAATTAAAGGATATGTAAAGAGACCTATGCTTGGGATCCAAGTTCCAACCTTAGTGTGTGGTTGATAACATCAGATGCTGGACCCGTAAACTGAACAGGGCCTGCAACAAGTATATGGAAATGAATATTAGCATCACCTAGAGGTGTTACGCCAACTACGACATGTGCCAATGGGTTGTCGGGTGTTGGTTGTCAATAAATGGCTAAGTTAGAAAAGATCCACACGCCACTATTGATTGAGTTTTTTTAGTAAAAGACTGTAAAATTTGATAAATTTCAAAAAGAAAATGTCAATGGTTATCTAGGTAATATATTTACTCATCATAGTGATTAACATCATTTTCTCTTTTCTTTTAATTTTTCCCAGTTCTATAATAAATAGTTAGTGTTATTAGACTGTTAGCATTTGATTAAAAGCCTATATTATTACAATTCAATCAGAGCTACAAAATCCAAATGCGTACCTGGATTAATGTAGCGGTTCTTTAAAGACCATTCATCGCGCATAGATGCAAACTTTTTGAATGGAGCACCTGGTATAACCAAAAAGTAGATATTAACATCATACAGATTATAGTTAAAAAAAATCGTTGCCATGGTTTTTACCTTCGAGTTCCACAATTGCTTTCTTGATCACAGGCTTATACTTGCCTGCAAAAGGTTTGTGGTTCTACTTTCAACATACATTTATATGCTATTATGCATTTATATACTGGACTCAAAGCATGAAACATGTGAGAATTGAAGGGCAGGGGCAAGATGGATACCATGTCTCCTCTCTACATCCATTAGAGATGTCAATGCAGTTCCACCTACTGTCCAATCTTTGACAGGAGCTCCTAAATTTCCCACCTGGATTTGATAAGATTACCATGCAGAAATATAGCAAGCTTAGCCACGATACGTTGTTTCAGTTATCTGAGGGAATCGCGATGATCAGAATAGAAATATTAGAAAAAAGTTAAAGCTGACTGATGAAATCAATCCTGTCTTCCCAGAATGTAGTAGAGCTGCAGCACCATAACCCAAAGCATAGCAGTAGTTTGAGTCAAAAGTGGAAGGCAAACCACATCTGCCTTCATAACTGCATAAAGAAAGTGTTTTCAATGACAAATAAAACCAGTGGCATGAAAAGAAATGAGGAGAGTTTTTTTTATTTTTTTATATTTTACATTGATTAGAGTAACCTTCCTAACATAATCAAGAAACCAATATCAGGTTTCTCAGCAGGTATTAGTAATTCCAGTCCCATACACGTACATGGGTGTCTTTATGATGTTATGTGGTAAAGATTTATCAGTTGATTTCCACTACCAGAAACCGATCTTAACTCACCCTAAGAACTGACTTGAAATATGAAATACTCAGATTTGGTACAATAACAGAAACTAATAATCATTAGCAGAATAAACAATATTACTTACCCAAAAGTGTGGCTGCCCTTTGAAATCTTTCTTATCGCCGGCGAGCTCAATTCCTTCGAATTCTCCACAACGGGCGGTTGCGACGGCCCCTGCGGCGTCGATTTCTCCGACGCATCACCATTATCACCCTAACAAACAAAATGAAACAACATCAAACATAATCGAACGAAATCGAACAAAATTGGATCAATCGAGATGAAATTGAAGGGGGAAATAGCATAATGATACCTTGTGGCGTTTGGGAGACGGCGAGAGAGAGAGCAGAGCGAGAGACGATGATGGATCTGGCGATGATGAAGATGGAAGATGTTGATACGGTGGAGGCGGCGGCGGTGGAGACGGCGGATGACGACGGTGGAGAAGGGCCGGCGGTGGAGGAGGGCCGGCGGTGGAGGAGGCCCGGCGGTGGAGGAGCGCCGTCGGTGGAGGAGCGGTCCATCGGGGAGGTGGAACTGTAGTACTGTAGCTAAGAGTTTATCTCTTTATATATATATAATTGTTTGAGTTGATTATTAGTTTGTGTTGTTAGATTGATAATATAAGTTGTTTTAAATTGTTTATTAGTTTGTGTTGTTAGAAAGATAAATATTATTTTTTGATTTGATTATTAGTTTGTGTTGTTGGAAAAACAATATGCGTTGTTTAAGTTGATTATTAGTTTGTGTTGTTAGAAAGATAATATAAGTTGTTTGAATTTTTAGAAAGATAATATTTTTTTTTGGATTTGATTATTAGTTTGTGTTGTTAAAATGATAATATAAGTTGTTTGAGTTGATTATTAGTTTGTGTTGTTAGAAAGATAATATAAGTTGTTTGAGTTGTTTATTAGTTTGTATTGTTAGAAAGATAATATTATTTTTTTGATTTGATTATTAGTTTATGTTATTAGAATGATAATATAAATTGTTTAAGTTGATTATTAGTTTGTGTTGTTAGAAGATAATATAAGTTGTTTGAATTGTTTATTAGTTTGTGTTGTTAGAAAGATTATATTATTTTTTTGATTTGATTATTAGTTTGTGTTGTTAGAATGATAATATAAGTTGTTTGAGTTGATTAAAATATAAGATGGTTGTAATTATTTTTTGTTTTGTTTGAAGATTATGTCATCAAGTGTAGCAGGAGCGCATGGTGGTGACGGCGGAGGTCGGGACCCGCATGGACATGGTTATAGACTCCTTCGAGTTGCCAATCGTGTAAGTTACTGTTAGTTTTCAATACGCATCTTTTCATCGAATATATATCTTAAATGTTGCTAACTTTTTAATTTTATACATCAATTTAGCGTCAAGTAAGAAAAAGCGTTCAAAAGGAAGAAACTTAAACATATTTGAGAAATGGACAGCAAACAACAGCCAACCACTACCCATTCAATTTGATCACACGGGTAAACAATATAAAGCCGTCGGAGAAAACAATCAACTATTTGTTAGGGCTTTATCAAATCACGTTTCCACGGTTCCTTTTCATTATCTCACATGGGATAAAGTTCCAGATACTTTTAAGATATCACTATTTAATTTTCTTGAGGTGAGTATTTTTATGTAGTGTTTTATTTGTATTTTGATTATCATACCCTTTATATTTATTTAATTGCTTTCTTTTATAGGAATACTTTGACCTAGAGGCTCATCGTGCTTCAGATCACTGCACGAAATTCAGCTTGGAATCCACATGGACTGCCAACGAGCTTTTAGAGACAGAAGACATGACATGAAGAAACATTTTTTGAATGAAGGAGGTTATGATGATATAAAGCGGGCTATGAGTCATCCCCCGAATGGCCAGAGTCGAGAAGCATGGGAGAAGGTAGTTGAGTTGTTCACAAGTGAAGAACATAAACGCCTTTCATAAAAAGGCTCAGACATAGTGCTAAACACTCTATCCAAGTTTGCATGGGAGTCGTTCCTATGCCCAGAAACGATATCTTCAAGTAAGAAAACATGTATTATCCAAATATGTATTATTAGTTTTTTCAAAAATCATAAATATTATTTTTAATGTTTAAAGGAGCAACAAACCGGGACCCCAAGCCACATTGAGACATGGAGGAGAGCACATTACAAGGAAGAATTTGGATGGGTCAATTCCAGAGCAGAAGATGATTGGGTAAGTTTAAAACTTTTATTTTATGATTTCTAAATATGTTGTTATCATGTTTTTGTATGTTAGTAGTTTAATTGGATTTAATATATTGTTAGTATATCGTTTTTTAGTATGTGTTACGTTAAATGGGTCAAATCACCTAAACATACGCCACTAGATTTTTTTATTTTGATATGTTGCTACTATATTAGTTTGTGTTTTTAGTTAAAGCGGTCAAAATTACCCGAACAACACACGACAATTAAGTTAAATGAATATTATATTATTGGTAGTATTGTTGGTTTAGATGTTGAAATTTGGGAATTATTATCTTATATAACTTACAATTAAAAGGTTGGTTTTTTCCATTTTACAGAGTTATGCTGGCGAAATTTTATAAAAATATAATATTTTTTATTTTGTTCTTTAAAAATGCAGGAAAAATTGAAAATCAATATGCTCAAATGCAAATGGAGGCAGGCGAGTCGCCTATAAACGAGATAGAATGTTTGGAGCTCGCCTTAGGACAAAGACGTGATCATACGAGAGGTGTTGGCCGAAAAATAAAAAATGTCTCTCATTATGAACCATCAAGTGGGTCGTCATCAAATCGGAATGAAGAAATGGAAGTCATAAGGCAACAAATGCGTAAAATAAAAGAAAGAATGGATGAATTGAAAGAAGAAAATCAAATCTCGTTAATGATGAAGATGACGGAATTAGATGGTTAATTTGTTTGGTTTGTAAAAAAATAAAATGTTTACATTAGTAGGTATGTTTTTTGTTATGTAACTTGAATCATATTAATATTCGTAATATATTGTTCAAATTTGTATTAAAACCTGTAATATTGGAGGAATAATAGGAAAATAAAAACAAATTAATTTTTAAATTAAAACAGAGGGTCAAATTTGTATTAAAACCTGTAATATGGGAGAATAATAGGAAAATAAAAAAATTAATGTATTAAAACCTATGGCGACGACATGTCGTCGCCATAGACCTTTTCAATTTTTTATTTAATTAATTAAATGTCAGAATATATGGCGACAAATCTATGGCGACGACACGTCGCCGCTATAGACCTTTGTGGCGACTGAGGTGTGGCGACGACAAAAACTGACCTATGGCTACGGGATTGTGGCTACCAGGGCTATGGCGACGACATGTCGTCGCCATAGCCTATGTCGACGACAAAGGGGTCTATGACGACGACAAAGTCGTCGCTATAGAGTCAAATTCTTGTAGTGCGAGAATGAGAAGGCATATATGATGCTAGTGGTAACGAGACAATGAATGATAAAATTGCCTATTTGATGAGTTTAGTTTGGTAGATTCGCCCCCTTTTCTCAATCTTTGCTGACAAGAAAACAATTCTCTAACGAAATGTTTTTTTATAATTGTTTGAGCATGAGAACATGTGACGAAGTACCATCTAGACGATTAACGTTGGCTTTTTTCGTTATAATTTCTTTATACATTATGCAATAACTTGTTGAAGATAAATCTTGTAAGTATTTCCGCAACAACCACTTTCACAAGTCGTTGAGATATGTTATCTTATTTGTAACAGAGTATCTAACAATTACAACGAACTTTTTCTTTTATTTTTCAACTAAATTGAAAATATATGATTGGGTCTAACATAAACAAACAAACAAACAAACAAACTCAGTATATCCCACTAAGAGCAGGGTCTGGGGAGGATAGGTGTAGGCGAGTCTTTCCTCTATCTAGTTAGGTAGAGAGACCGCTTCCAATGAGACCCCCGACTCGATAGCAGAAGCAATACTGGTAGCAAGACAACATACAATAAATCATACAGCACATAGCATATAGTATACAAAAAGCCATATCGGCAGCAGGTCATCATACAATAAATCATACCACACATATCTACAGTACACAATAAATCATACAACACATAGCATACATAAATCCTAGGTGCCTGTAGAATCACCGTTAAAGAGCAGATATGGGGCTACTTAGATATCAGGCCCACAACCAAACTTCAAATACCCTTCCTGCCTATAGGTCACACTAGAAGTCCTTAATTTTAATTCTACGCCTCCACTCAGACCTATCCTCGATCATGTGCTCAGAGAGGTGCAGGTGTATCATATCTCGCCTAATTACCTCATCCCAAGTCAATCTAATCTTCCTCTATTCCTCCTACCCTCTAGGATGATGTTCTCTACTGCTCTAACTGGTGCTGCCATTGGTCTCCTCTTGACATGCCCAACCATCTAATCTTCCCTCTCGTATTTTATCTGCGATACAGGCCACTTCTAGCTTCTGTCGATACACTTCGTTTCTTATCCGGTCAAGTCTTGTGTGACCGCACATCCACCTCAGCATTCGCATTTCCGCTACTCTATTTGTTTCTCGTGTGATTTCTTTATGGCCCAGCAGTCTGTTCCATATAACATAGCTGGACGTACTGGCACTCGATATAACTTTCCCTTTAGTTTTGCTGGAAACCTCTTATCACATAGGATCCCTGCTGCTCTCCACTTGCACCATCCTGCTTGAACACGGTGCGCTACATCGCTGTGTATCTCTCCGTCCTCCTGCAAGTACGAGCCCAGGTATTTGAACCTAGACGTTTGTGGGACCGCCATACCCTGAATACTGATTTGGATGTCCTCTTCCGCCTCACCACTAAAGTTACAATGCATGTATTCTGTCTTTGAGCGACTTATCCTTAAACCTTTGCGCTCTAGTGCTGCTCTCCATTGTTCTAGCTTGTCGTTAAGCACCCTTTTAGACTCCGATATTAAGACAGTATCATCCGCAAAGAGCATGCACCATGGAGCTGGCTGCTGTATAGATTTGGTCATCTCATCCAACACTACTGTGAAGAGAAATGGGCTCAGTGCCGATCCTTGGTGGAGTCCCACTTCCACTGTGAATGAGTCTGTGTCTCCGATCGGGGCTCGCACACACGTTTTTGCCCCATCATACATATCCTTGATTATTTTGATATACCTCTCTGGTACCCTTCTAAGTCGTAGACTTTCCCAAATTAGTTGACGCAGAATGCTGTCATAAGCCTTTTCTAGGTCGATGAATACCATATGGAGGTCCCTTTCTTTTCTCTGTATTTCTCCATTATCTCCTTATGGCGTGTATTGGTTCTGTCGTAGAGCGTCCTGGCATAAATCCAAATTGGTTGACGCTATCTGCGTTCTCGTCTAATTCTCGTGTCAATAACTCTTTCCCATAATTTCATCGTGTGACTCAATAGCTTTATTCCCCTGTAATTTTCGCAACTTTGGCATCTCCTTTTTTCTTATATATGGGGACTATAACACTGGTTCTCCACTGGTCCGGCATCTTCCCTGTTGTAAAGATAGTGTTGAATAAATCTGTTAGCCATTCGAGCCCTCATCTCCCAGGCATTTCCACACTTCAATCGGTATGTTGTCTGGCCCCACTGCTTTAGCCCTTCTCATTTTCTTCATAGCTCTTTAACTTCGTCTACTGTGATGCTTCTACAATAGCAATTGTTTGTTGTTGTTGGGTTGTATTATCTATCTCAGCTTGTTGATTGGGTTTTATGTTGTAAAGGTTATCGAAGTAAGTTTTCCATCTCCCCTTGATGTCTTTGTCGTTCACCAAAACTTTTCCATCCGCAGCCTTTATAAACTTCACAATTCTCAGGTCTTGTCTTCTGCTGTCTCTTGCCTTGGCTAACTTAAACATGTCATGCTCTCCTTCTTTCGTCTCTAGTCGTTTATACATCATCTCATACGCCGCGTTCTTTGCCTCTGACACTGATTTCTTCGCCTCTCTCTTAGCCTCCTTGTATTATCTTTTAGCTCTGGGCGTTCTTCCTCATTGTTACAGCGTAGAAGCTCTCTGAAACTTTGTTGTTATTCGTATCTTCTCCTGTACATTTTCGTTCCACCACCAAGATTCCTTATGGTCGACTGTCCTCTTTGTTGTAACTCCAAGCGTTTCTTTAGCTGCTTGGATGAGCGTATTTGCCATGCCTCCCACTTTTGGTTTGCGTCTTCCTGTGGTCCAGGATGGTTCATTGGTATGACCTTATCTCTAAAAATGGTAATGTTTTCGTCCTTGAGCTGGCTCCATTTTATCGTATGTCTAATTCTCTTGTTTTGTGGACAATTGGTCTCTTCACTCGTATATCCGCCACAACATATGATGTTGTGTCACAACTGTCTCTCCTGGGATTGTCTTACAATCCTTCCACGAGCTACGATCTTTCTCCTCGTCAACAATAGTCTATCTGCGTGTGTCCCCGCCGCTGCTAAACGTGATTAGATGCGATTCTCTTTTCTTAAAAAACGAATTTATGATTCCTAAGTCATGCGCTACTGCAAAGTCAAGAAGCTCCTTGCCGCCTTCATTCCTAAGTCCATACCGAAGCCTCCATGCACCGACTGAAAGTGGTCATTATCTTTACCGATGTGCCCATAAAATCTCCTCCTATGCATATTTTTTTGTCTCTAGGTATGTCCCCATAACATGATCTAAACTCTCCCAGAACTTTTTTCTTTCTGTTCTCCTAGTCCAACATGTGGAGCATACGCACTAACTACTGCCACTACTTCATCCCCTATTACTATTCTTAACAGCATAATTCTATCATCGTATCTTCTTACCTCCACTACATTATCTTGGAGTTCCTTAGCAACTAGAAACCTTACTCCATTTTTCGTTCCGTCCGACCCTGAATACCATAGTTTGTAACTATTGTACTCTGTTGCTCTCCCACCCCTCCATCTAGTCTCCTGGAGACACGCTATCTGGACCCTACGTTTCCTTAGCACATCAATTAACTCTAGTAACTTACTAGTTAGGGTTCCTACATTCCACGATGCCACTCTTAATCTAAAATCCTTTTTCCTTGCATTCGCACCTCTCGTCACCGAACATGATCTCGGAGCAGCATAATGACACCTGCTGTCTATATTACCGCCCTAACACCTTAAACAACCGCTAAAGACAGGGCAACAAAACAGAAGGTGCACAAACACAAGCCAAACAATGCTTTAAACGGAACAAACACAGGTAATAACGAAATAGAATCAACAAAATCAACAGAAGCACCCAAATTAATCCAGCTTGTGAATGCACGCACACAAGAAATATTAGTCAAATAAAGCACCACTAATAGTCAGCTGACAACAGAAATATAGAAAACAGAGAACTCAGGTAACAAAAAGGATGTAATATACTAACGGATGAAAACACACCAATTTATGAGACAGATACTGGTACTCCTAACCCAGTCAAAACAGACCTATTAGACTATGTAACAAAAACAACAGGAAATAAGGGAGAAAGAATATCCTCACAGCGGGGTTTTCCCAAGTTAGGGTTCTCCTTTCAGAACTCAAGTAACTCACAACCTTCTAAGGTTACAAGTCACACGAGATCGATAAGCTAGATCGAAGAGAGAGTTCTTTAGCAAATTAGGGTTTTCCCAAGCAGTTCTTTAGCAACTCAGTCAACACAGGTAACAGCGGTGGTAATAGGTCTGTTTTGGCTAATAGGGTTCTCCTAACCCAGTCAACACAGGTAACAGCGGGGTTTTACAACTCACAACCTTCTAAGGTTCTTTAGCAATTAGGGTTTTCCCAAGCAGTTCTTTAGCAAATCGGAAGATAGACCAGATCGATAAGCAGATCGGGGGGTGGGTGGGTGGTGGTAGCTAGCGGTAAGCAGAGGTGGTGCGGTGGCTAACGGTTGGTTGATAAAGACGACCGAGGTTGAAGGTCGCCGGTGCGGTGGTGCGGTGGGTACCTGTTCAACGACCTACCTCTTCGCCGGTGCGGTGGCTACCTGTCCAACGACCTACCTGTTCAACGACCTAACATCTTGTAGCTTTATCATGTTAAAGGTTTTTCAACTTTAAATGAAAACTCCACATAAAATGAAGACATAATTATGTTTTGTTGGATAGTATAATGGCCTCAAGTTTTGTTTTGTGTTTTCTCGGTTCTTTTAAATATTATTAAGCCTTTTTTAATTCAATCTTTTCTAAAAATTGTTATGTCTTTATATTTACTTGAAGTTGAAATAATATATCAATACAAATTATCTTCTTTTCATTGTCTTTTACATGACTGCATTATTATCATTTAAAAGTGAATTAAGAAATTATAATAATATTTTATAAAATAGTTTTTGATCATGCAATAAATCTATTAAAATGTTTATAAATGAACAAAAAAATGTAATCAAAGAACGCGATTTAGTATGTGTGCCTCTTTATAAGATCACTGAATATGGTAAGATGATAAACCCATACGGGTTTCTCTTGATAAATCTTATAAACCTAAAAATATTGGAAAAATGGTCCATGTTGTTTGAACATATTGCAAATTTAATCCACATATTTAAAAGTTGCAAACTTAATCTGTTTAAGATTTAGTTGTAAGTTAGACCCACCTTGAATGTCCATTAGTTTTTAACTATGTGAGGATGAATATGATCAAATCATATAGATTATTTATGTACTTTTCTCTAAAACTAAAAAATTTAAAATTCAAATAAATATATAAAAAGTTAAAAACAAACCAAATAAAACTTAAAAGAAACTCGAATAAATGTTTATAAAATTCAAAAAATGTTAAAAAAATCAAATTAGTGTTTAAAGAAAAACCATTCGATTTCTTGTTTTAGTTTTTGGGATTTGAACTTCCACGAGGTTTTTGATTTTTTGGTTTAGACGTGACATATAGACTTCATCAAAAATATTTAGAAGTAAATACATAATTTAGTGTACTTTTTTTATTTTTTTATTTTATTTATCTCTTTTTTTTTATTTTTACTTCTATTTACTTTTCAAACTTTTTTTAATTTTTAGAGAAAACTGCACAACTGGTGGTTTGATCATATTACAAAGTTAGATCACAGATCGGTAAAAACTAATGGTGGGGACTAAGGTGCTGTTTGTTTTTAAATAGGTAAAACGTCTGCAGTCTGCAGATCACATCTGCAGACATCTGTAGGAGAAGAGGTGGACCAAACCTCTGCAGCCTGTATTAAGAAGACTGTTTGTTTTATAACGTCTGCAGACTACTGAAATAAACTGAAATTAATAAAAACTAGAAACATATAAAAAACCTTAAATGAACCAACAAAAATAAACCAACATGAAATAACATAAACAAGAAAATAAACGAACTTCCGATAAAACAATTCACAAAAGTCTGGTTTGAAAATTTTAATAAGCCGAAATATAATAGAAATTATTTCATAAAGACAATGGATAGATAGATTTTTGCATCGGAAATATCTTGACTAAAAAGAAAAGGTTGATTTCAAACAACACAAATTAAATTCTGATTACTCCGTCACTTGCAGAATCACACCACAGCCCCGCATCGGCGACGTAGCCGACCACCACCACCACCACCACACCTCCGTCGTTTTCTTTCCCCCCCTTTTCGATTCTATCAATATCCTATATACCCCAAACTCTCTCTCTCTCTCTTCTCTCTTACACACATACATACATACATACATATGTGCAGCAGATAAGGGTACTCAAATCACGAATCTTACCCAAATATTATTCATTTAATCGATTGCATATGATGGACGTGAATCCGAAAGTTAACGGTGACTTGAATGATGAACACCGGAATCATCGCCCGCAGACAATCCCTGCGCCCACCAATCCGATGGTTACGCCGCTTCTCACAGATCTCTATCAGTTCACCATGGCTTATGCGTATTGGAAAGCTGGGAAGCATAACGAACGAGCTATGTTAGAGTGGGGTGTGGGTATTTGGGGAAGAGAAGTAGTTTAAGGTTGAAATGAGAAGAGGTTAGAAGAGGTGTGAAGACATTGTTTCACCTCTTCTTCAAGAAGAGGTCACGCAGACGTTTTTAATGAAACGTCTTCAAAAAAACAAACACTCTGCAGACCTCAAACGTCTGCCCGCCTCTTTTTGGCGCAGACAAAAGAGCTTTAGAAGCTTTTTTCTAAAAAACAAACAGCACCTAAATTTGTAACCAACTTTCAAATGTTTGATAAAAACCACTCGATCAAAATATGAGAATCAAACTTGAAATATGATCAAACATTTGGGAGTTGGTTACAATTTGTTGCAATTTTTTCTTTATATATTATAATGAAGATCTTTTATGTCTATATTAAGAGCAAGTATGTAACCATTTTTTAAGAAAAAATAAAGTAGGCTTTCATTTAGTAATGTATTATTTCTGTAATCTTATATCAACAAATTATTTATGTTATTATTATTTTTATTTAACTCTTAATTGAAAAGATTATTCATTAATTTTCTCTGTTCATGTCAATAAACATGTTTTGGCGTACAAGTTGTTTGACGTAAAGATATAACAGGTAATATGAATTTAAAAGAAAACTGAAATTAAAATATTGTTTAAAATTCAAACTTCAACTTAATTTAATTTGAATGTAAAGATAGAACACATAATACGAAAGTTTAAAAAAAATGATGATTTTACCTAGTGTAAATATGATAATTTTTAAAATCAGTTTTTATAAGGTGGGGTATATGGGTATATATAGCCTAACCTCTTTTTTGGAGCCAAAGGTTGACCGATGTTCATTTGTGAATCAAACAAATTCTTGAAAACCATAACAACGAACGAGAAGTACTATCATATTTCATCTTATTCGTGGTTTCCATGCAGGAGAAACCTCAATTCAATATTACAAAGGTTCCTCTTACATGGTGACCGAATGAAAAGAATCTACATATATGGTTGTAGTGGTAACGACAATGAATGATAAAATAGCCTCTTTGATGAGTTTAGCTTGGTAAATATCTGCCCTCTTGCTGCAAAGAAAATAATTCTCTCACAAAAGGTTTTTTTTTATAACTTTTTATCATGAAAACATGTGACGAAGTACCATCTAGACTATTAGCGTTGGCTTTTTTCTTTATAGTATCTTTATAATATTGTTTATATACATTGTGCAATAACTTGTTGAATAGAAATCTTGCAAGTGTTTTCCCAACAACCACATTTACAAGTCACTGAAACATTCTTTTAAAGAATTATCTTATTTTCAACAACGTATATAACGATTACAACAGACTTTTTCTTTTATTTTTCAACTAAATTGAAAATATATGATTGGTCTAACATCGTTGTGACAATATATATTACTTTTATTAAATTCTTTTCGATTGTAAAATCCGTTTTATTAGTGTTTTAATTTGAATATATTTTAATTAGATTGCAACAAGTGACATTATATACCAGTATTTTTCTTTAATATATCCAAATTTGAAAATAGAAATGTGGCGAGATTAGTAGTGGCAATATCTTGTTTTAAATAAAATCCAGTTTCTGTTTCAAAATTGATGCATAGACATTGATCCTTAACCTAAAAAGTTTAAGAAGTATTGTGTGTTTAACATGTGTCATTCTATTATTTAAAAATTAGTGCATTTTGGTTATTGTGTTAAATAAATTAGTTCATTGTGTCTTCATTTTGTGTTATTTTTGTCGTTGTTTCTATGGATTTTAAAAACTTGTTATCTATTATTATGTTTTTCAATAAAAAGTACACAACGATATATTTTCACAAACGTACTTTTTTTCAAAGCAAATGGTGTAAAAGATAACACAATGTGTTATTTCTCTTTTTATATAAATCATATAACTTGTTGTTATTTATCATTGTGTCTTACACATAAAAGTACACAATGATTTTATTTCACCTATGTATTTTTTTTCAAAATTTATACTGTTTAAAGTAATACAATGACAATCCAAAAACATAATAAGTTATTGTGTTATTTTGTTATTGTTTTTAATGTATTAGATTATTAGTTTGTTAATTTATTATTGCGTTTTACACACTAGAGATACATAACAATATTATTCCACTATTATATGTTTCTAGAATTTATTTAGAAAAATATAATAACCAATAAAAGACACAATGAACCACACTAAAAACACAATGTCGAGTAATGATCATAAAAACGTAAAAAGAAAATATTTTTCTTTTTTCTATAACAATATTATACTCGTTTTAAATATAATAAACACTCATTTTATAGTGTGATTTTTATAAAAAATAATATTGTATATAAAAATTTTAAAAGTGAAAAAAATGGGAAAACTTGAAAAAATTCAACAAAAGTGGTTATGCTTAAAATACCCCTCTAATAAAATATTCCGTACAATTTGATCTCAACATTGATCAAGTAGATTGTAACATCTCGTATATTTTTTAAAGGTTAATTTTATAAATAATTGAGTTTGATATGTTGATGTTAAATAATATAGAAATACAAATAATGATGATAATAATAATAATAATAATAATAATAATAATAATAATAATAATAATAATAATAATAATGATGCTAATAATAATAATAATAATAATAATAATAATAATAATGATAATAAAAATAAAAATAAAAAATAAAAAAATATATATATATTTTTATTAATAATGAAGTCCAGGGGGTTAATTTGCCAAATCCGAAACTTAAAACAAAGTTTTTATACAAAATAATAAATAAAACAAACCTCAGGGACCATTTTGTAACTTCTAAAATTACAAAACCGGCCCCTCCCCACCCCCGATTTTCCGGCCACCGGTCCGGCCAACTCCGGCGGACCTCCGGCGAAGCCGAAACTCACGAAATACTCGGTTTTAAACACCGAAAATTATACCAAATCGCTCGTGGACAAAAATCGAACCTAACACACGCATTTAATCGTTCAAATTTCAGCTTCTAGAATCAATAATCGACCACTTTAACTTTCGGTCGAAGTGCGGCATTAAATCGAGCACTAAACACTAAAATAAACAAAAGAAAACGCATGTTCTTGATCATCTTGTCGTTTCCAATCTTCCACTGAGTTCGAATTAGTATAAAACGCACGCAATCGTAGAATTCAATCACCATATTCCATCGCGACCTGCAACTGTTCGAACACCAACTTCAGTGTTTCAAAACTCGAATTAAACATAGGGCTTTTGATTATAAGCCTAATTCGAAGCTTCCTGTGCAAGCAATTTGGTTTTCATCATCTTTTGATCATCATTCGATTTCGGGTTATATCGCGGCTTGTTCTTCATTGTTCTTATCATCAAAACAAATCGAAACAGGTAATTGAACATACCTATATACTCGATTTTACATAGGGATTAAAAGCCCTAACATTAATTTTATGATTAACATCGAATTGATCTTCAATTTGGATCAAATCGAATTAGGGTTCTTCGGATTTGGGGGAATTTTTGAAAACAGTGTTTAAATTTAATGAAAACCATGTTTTATCGCGGTTTAGAGCCTTGGCTCAGTGGTTAGTCGCGCGTGTGTGTGAGCTTGGGGTCCCGGGTTCGACCCGGGCCAACCCCTTTTTCTTGTTTTATTTTTTAAAAAAGCTTATTAAATACAATAAAAATATGGAAAAATTTCTAAAATTTATAAAACTAAATCTATTAAATTTCCCTCATTTTAAATCTTACAAAATAATTTTCTGTAAATTTATTTTATTTAAAAACAATAATAGATTTTTATAAAATATTATTTAAAAATATTAAAAATACTTATTTTTATAAAATAAATTCTAAATCAAGTTAATTATAAAATAATCACAAAAATCATATAAATATTATTTATAAATATTATAATAATTATTTTTATAAAAATGGACACTTTATTATCTTTAAATACAAATTGATATATTTTATAAATCCACAAATTATTTATGAAATTGTGGGTTATTTCTTATAAAATATATTTGACCCAAAGGTATAAATTAATACCTTATTATTAATCAAAATACTATAAGTGTGAATATTCTTATTTATAAATATTATTGGATAATTATAAATTATATAATTAGACCACATTATTTTTATATTTAATCCTAAAATATATAAATACACCTATGAAATCTTTTTTAATGAAATCAAAATGTAAATAATTATTTGATAAAACTTAATACTTATTGATAATTACTTATTAAAACATATACGAATATATAAAAAGATTGTAACATATATATATTGCGTGTGTGACACGTGTTAAATCAAATCAACCCAAACCTTACCAAATATATTCATTCGTATTAAAGACTAAATTACAAATCAATAATAGGTGTTGAACGTGTTTGATCGTGCTTGCTTAATTCTTTGAAGTTCTTATTCATATACATTACATCAATCCAAGGTGAGTTCCGTGGCCCCTTTTTATGCTTTTATAATTGTTTCAATGTTTTTCAAACTTGGGGGAAAAGTATGCTCACCCGTTTTCGATGCTGTAAAATCTTACATACAATTTTCATACTTGGAATCGACGTGATACTATTCTCATATTCTAATACATACATGGTGTTATTCTACGATTCTTACAACCATTAATTCCCGGGTTGGGAACCAACGGATAGGTATTGGTAGTACTACTGGGTTGACACCCCCACCCTTCGACGATTGGTTAACTTGTGAGTTACCAACACAGCTGCCAGCAATCAGGCCAAGGGTGAATATATTCCGACGAATTTATATGCATAACTGTCATTAGGTTTGGTTGTCTTAAACACATGTTATGTGATTTGTGCTTACAGTATGATTCCATATCAAATTCTATACAGCATCAACTACATGTTTTCAATTTAAACATGCGGAACTCACCAACATTATGTGTTGACATTTTTGAGCATATCTTTTCAGGTGAACATAATCAAAGAGGATAGCTAGAGTTGATGCCTTAGCCGAGACCTCAGGATTTCAATAGTTTGCATATGTAATATTTGTCATTTGTTTCATATTTGAACATTGTGTGATTTGGATTGGAATCAATAAGACTATGATAGTCGTGAAACTGACTAACCACGCACAAGTTACCATTGTGTCGGGGGACGTCATGACAGAGAGTTTGCATGTATTATATCTCTGTATTTATGCCAAGTGTTATGACGATCCCGTCCGTCGCATCCTCGTGTTTCCGCTACAAGCGGGGGTGTGACAGATTGGTATCAGAGCCTTGGTTATAGAGAATTAGGTGGAGAATTCGACCTAGACTATAACCTAAGAACCTTCATATAGATTGCATGCTAGGGATTGTGTGCATTTGATTTTACCTAAATGTCTTCCATGATTGGTGTGACACATAGACACCTGTATTCTGGATTTCCTGGCAAAAGGCCCTCGGGCTAAGGCAAGCATATCGCATATATCTCATTGCGAGACCTGGTATGCTTACCTGGGGATTTCTGGGATGAGTGATAAACTATGGTCAATACACAAATCTACAAGGCAAATAGGTCAAATATATTAAGTCTATGAACTTAATATACAAGTATGTTTCTACATACCTGATTTTATACATATGTGCTTGTTACCTGATCATTACTCTTAGTCTTCCTCTATGGAATATCTAAACATAAGGGAACTTAGGTGATCACGCGGAGCGTTGATCTCGGATATTAAATCCGACCCTATCATGGTTACGACTGAAATCCTGAAAGTATGACGGATATGCAGTTATCATTTAAATATATTGTGCTTATGTGCTTGGAAATCTAGTTGTTATTACATGCTATTAATGAATACTATAGGTTCATGGACATAAGGACATCACATAATCTATGCTCAACAATACTATGATGTTAACTTGGGGTAAGTGAAGCTAAGGGTAATCATGCAAGGCAATTACCATTACGGGTGCACACGTAATTGCAATTCGCCATGCATGAGAAGTCTGGCTAATCTTATCGTGAGGTAACGATCATGAGTATCACAAGTCTCTATTTTATACCCTAGGGTGCTAGAATCATAATTCTAGTAAGATCCTGTTAAGGGTAATCAAACATTATTACCATATACTCAAGTCCTGTCCTATTTAGAGCCTTTATGGTATTTCCAAATCATTAAATTGACCTTGTGAGACGTTTCTCCACTTAGCATTTCAATAACTATTAAATGCTAAAATAAAAGTGGGATACATAATACTCTCTACACATACAAAACATTATTATTTGAAGTAATGCTAAGGAAAATTGAGATGTTACGTAACTAGTTTAAGTGTCATTCAAGGTATATCGTGGATGTGGTGGGAACGCTGCGGGGAACCCTATATATAAACATCACCGGTATACCAAGAATGCGCTTAAACTGGGCTACATAATAATCTTAATGGACTGAAGCATAGATTATTAGGATTTAACAGTGAAATCATGCATATATCTCAAGATAACTAAAGTATTCATCTGTCTGTGTCTAGAAAATGGCACCTAAGAGAGCTAACCGTAGAACCAACCAAGAGGGTGAGGCCCCGCAGAACAGGCGTAGGGGCAGACCAACAAGGGCAGGTGCTGCTCCAACTGGCAATAATCAGGGAACCGACAACCCTGACATAGCTGCTATGATTGCCCAGCAGCTAGCCACTTTGATCCCAACCATTGTAACCCAAGTGAGTGACACCCTGCTAAACCAACCTCTCCACGATGATCACAACACCAATGGTCAACACAACCATGGAGTAGGGGATAACGCTGGGAACGAAGTTGGAATCAACCAGGTTAAACGGGGATGTTCCTACAAAGAATTTGTGGCCTGCAAACCCCGGGATTTCGATGGAAAAGGCGGAGCAATAGCCTTGACCAGATGGTTGGAAAAGATGGAGGCAGTCATTGACATTAGTGGATGCCTCGATAGTCAACGTATCAAATATGCCACATGCTCATTACAGGGCAAGGCATTAACCTGGTGGAACACCCAGGTTCAGGCCAGAGGAAGGGAGTCTGCAATGCAGCTAACCTGGGATGAATTCAAGGCGTTGATCACTGAGGAATACTGTCCTCTTAACGAAATGCAGAAACTGGAGCAGGAATTCTGGAACCATGCCATGATTGGAGCTGGACACGCAACATACACCGATCGTTTCCACGAATTGGCAAAATTGGTTCCACATTTAGTGACACCAGAGTCCAAGAGGATCGAGAGGTATATTTGGGGACTCGCGCCTCAAATTCGAGCACTGGTAACTGCATCTGCTCCTCCTACGATCCAGAGCGCGATTATGAAAGCTGGCGCTCTTACTGACGAAATGGTGAGAACCGGAGTACTGGGGAAGGGAACTGAGAAAAGAAAGGAGTCCGGGTCTAATACTGGAAGATCCGATAAGAAGACTAAGACAGCCCGAAACTTTGTGGCTGTAACGCAGGGAAGGAAGGAATACACTGGACCGCACCCCAGGTGTAACAAGTGTAATTATCACCATTCCCCAGAAAAGCCGTGTCGTACGTGTACAAACTGTGGACGCCTGGGACACTGGGCGAAGGACTGTAGAACTGCGCTGAATCTGGTAGCACCTATCAACGCGGTTAACCCCGCTGGGAATGCCAGGGCATGTTACGAATGTGGGGGCCTCGATCACTACAGGAACACGTGCCCCCGACTGAATAGAGCACCTGGACAACAGGGGAATAATCAGCAGCAAGTGCTGGCTATAGCCGGTAATCCGAACCAGGGAAACCAAGGAAATGCTGCAAGGGGACGTGCCTTCGTCATTGGAACTAATGATGCCCGTCAAGACCCAAATGTTGTCACGGGTACGTATCTTCTCAACAACCACTTTGCATCCATACTATTTGATACCGGGGCAGACAATAGTTTCATATCTTCTGATTTTGCGCGCATGCTTGCCTTGAGTCCTAGTAAGTTAGAAATCAGCTTTTCCGTAGAAATGGCCAATGGTAGATTCGTACCAGCAGATAAGATCATTAAACAGTGCTCTATAATATTAGAAGACCATGCTTTCAACATAGACTTAATACCTTTCGAGCTAGGGAGCTTCGACGTAATCGTGGGAATGGATTGGTTGTCAAAGCACGGAGCCGAGATCGTTTGTCGAGAGAAAGTAGTACGAATTCCCATGCCTAATGGGGAGGTACTCAAGATTCAAGGAGAACGACCAGGGAGAACTCTGAAGCTTATTTCCTGCATGAAGACGCGTCGATGTCTACGGAAGCAGTGCTACGCACTCCTGGCTCATGTGGTAGAAAGGAAGGAAGAAGGCATCAAGTTGGCAGATATTCCTGTGGTGCGAGATTACCCGGAAGTATTTCCTGATGATTTGTCGGGTTTACCTCCTCTACGACAGGTGGAATTTCGTATCGAGTTGGTTCCTGGAGCTACGCCGGTAGCAAAAGCACCATATCGGTTAGCACCATCTGAAATGCAGGAATTATCCAACCAACTACAAGAGCTATTGGAGAAGGGATTCATTCGGCCGAGTCATTCACCATGGGGAGCACCGGTTCTATTTGTCAAGAAGAAAGACGGGTCATTTCGTATGTGTATCGATTATCGCGAGCTGAACAATTGACGGTGAAGAATCGATACCCCTTCCCAGAATTGATGATTTGTTTGATCAACTACAAGGAGCTTCATACTTCTCCAAGATTGATCTTCGTTCTGGATATCATCAACTGAGAGTTTTTGAAGATGATATACCGAAGACAGCGTTCAGGACTCGTTATGGGCACTATGAGTTCTTAGTCATGCCATTCGGATTGACTAATGCACCAGCTGTGTTCATGGATCTGATGAATCGGGTGTGCAAACCATACTTGGATAAGTTCGTGATCGTGTTCATAGACGATATACTTATCTATTCTCGTTCGAAAGAAGATCACGAGAAACACCTCCGAGCAATTCTTGAACTATTGCGGGAAGAGAAACTTTTCGCTAAATTCTCAAAGTGTGAGTTCTGGCTCCAGGAAGTGAAGTTTTTGGGCCATGTGGTTAACAAAGATGGAATTCACGTGGACCCCGGCAAAATTGAAGCTGTGAAGAAATGGGATACACCCCAAACGCCATCAGAAATCCGACAATTTTTAGGATTGGCCGGGTATTATCGACGGTTTATTGCGAACTTTTCAAAAATCGCACAACCGTTGACTATGCTAACCCAGAAGGATAAGAAGTTTGATTGGGGACATACACAAGAACAAGCTTTCCAGACGCTAAAGGAAAAACTGTGCAATGCTCCAATACTATCCCTTCCGGACGGAACTGATGACTTCGTGGTGTATTGCGATGCTTCGCATCAGGGATTAGGATGTGTGTTAATGCAAAGAGATAAGGTGATTGCCTACGCCTCACGACAACTAAAGGTGCACGAAAAGAACTACACGACTCATGATTTGGAGTTGGGCGCCGTAGTTTTTGCACTGAAGATATGGAGGCACTATCTGTATGGAACCAAATGCATCATCTACACTGATCATAAGAGCCTACAACACATCCTGAATCAGAAAGAGCTCAACATGCGACAACGACGATGGGTAGAACTACTTAGTGACTACGATTGCGAAATCCGGTATTATCCGGGGAAAGCAAATGTGGTGGCTGACGCCCTCAGTCGTAAAGAACGCGTAAAACCACTACGTGCTAGAGCTTTGGGATTGACTATACAAACAAACTTGAAAGCTCAAATTCAAAGCGCGCAAGGTGAGGCTCTAAAAGAAGAAAACCTTGCAGAAGAAGAATTCCGAGGGTTGGATAAACAAATGAATCGCAAGGATGACGGCGCATATTATTTCATTGATCGCATGTGGGTTCCCAAATGGGGAGGCGTACGCACACTAGTCTTGGATGAAGCACACAAGACTCGATATTCTGTTCATCCCGGTGCAGACAAGATGTACCATGATCTGAAGGATCTATACTGGTGGCCGGGTATGAAGAAAGACATTGCTCTATATGTGAGCAAATGCTTGACGTGTTCCAAGGTAAAAGCTGAACATTAGAAGCCATCGGGACTATTGCAACAACCCGAAATTCCCGAGTGGAAATGGGAGAACATCACCATGGATTTCATTACCAAACTCCCGAGAACGCCAAGCGGACACGACTCGATATGGGTCGTAGTGGATCGACTGACAAAATCTGCTCACTTCTTGCCTATCCGAGAAGATTATAAAATGGATAAACTGGCAAGATTGTACATCAAGGAGGTCGTGACACGGCATGGGGTGCCGGTGTCAATCATATCCGACCGAGACAGTCGATTTACTTCACGATTTTGGCAGACGTTGCAGAAAGCGATGGGCACTCGACTAGATATGAGTACCGCCTATCACCCACAAACGGATGGCCAAAGTGAACGAACGATACAAACGTTGGAAGACATGCTGAGAGCTTGTGTAATCGATTTTGGTGGTAGCTGGGATACTCATTTACCATTGATTGAGTTCTCTTACAACAATAGTTACCACACAAGCATTGGATGCGCTCCATTTGAAGCATTATACGGGAGGAAATGTAGATCGCCAGTTTGTTGGGCTGAGATTGGTGAAAGCCAGCTAACAGGCCCAGAAATCATCCAAGAAACAACTGATAAGATCTTCCAAATTAAAGACAGACTAAAAGCTGCAAGAGATCGCCAAAAGAGCTATGCCGACAACCGTCGGAAGCCCTTAGAATTCAATGTTGGAGATCACGTCTTACTCAAAGTCTCTCCCTGGAAAGGGATTGTACGATTTGGAAAGAAAGGGAAGTTAGCCCCTCGATACGTAGGACCATTCGAGATTACAGAAAGAATCGGTCCGGTGGCTTACCGATTGAGGTTGCCACAAGAACTCAGCGGTGTACACGATACTTTTCACGTGTCAAACCTCAAGAAGTGTTTGGCGGACGAGTCCTTACATGTGCCAATTGAAGAAATCAAGATTGATGAGAAACTCCATTTTGTGGAAGAACCAATAGAAATAATGGATCGGGAGGTCAAACAATTAAAACGCAGCAAAATCCCAATTGTCCGAGTGAGGTGGAACTCAAGGCGAGGTCCAGAGTTCACCTGGGAACGTGAGGATCAAATGAAATTCAAGTACCCTCATCTTTTCGTTTCAGACTCCTCGTGAATAAATTTCGGGACGAAATTTCCTGAAGTAGGGGAGACTGTAACATCTCGTATATTTTTTAAAGGTTAATTTTATAAATAATTGAGTTTGATATGTTGATGTTAAATAATTATAGAAATACAAATAATGATGATAATAATAATAATAATAATAATAATAATAATAATAATAATAATAATAATAATAATAATAATGATGCTAATAATAATAATAATAATAATAATAATAATGATAATAAAAATAAAAATTAAATAAAAAAATATATATATATTTTTATTAATAATGAAGTCCAGGGGGTTAATTTGCCAAATCCGAAACTTTAAAACAAAGTTTTTATACAAAATAATAAATAAAACAAACCTCAGGGACCATTTTGTAACTTCTAAAATTACAAAACCGGCCCCTCCCCACCCCCGATTTTCCGGCCACCGGTCCGGCCAACTCCGGCGGACCTCCGGCGAAGCCGAAACTCACGAAATACTCGGTTTTAAACACCGAAAATTATACCAAATCGCTCGTGGACAAAAATCGAACCTAACACACGCATTTAATCGTTCAAATTTCAGCTTCTAGAATCAATAATCGACCACTTTAACTTTCGGTCGAAGTGCGGCATTAAATCGAGCACTAAACACTAAAATAAACAAAGAAAACGCATGTTCTTGATCATCTTGTCGTTTCCAGTCTTCCACTGAGTTCGAATTAGTATAAAACGCACGCAATCGTAGAATTCAATCACCATATTCCATCGCGACCTGCAACTGTTCGAACACCAACTTCAGTGTTTCAAAACTCGAATTAACATAGGGCTTTTGATTATAAGCCTAATTCGAAGCTTCCTGTGCAAGCAATTTGGTTTTCATCATCTTTTGATCATCATTCGATTTCGGGTTATATCGCGGCTTGTTCTTCATTGTTCTTATCATCAAAACAAATCGAAACAGGTAATTGAACATACCTATATACTCGATTTTACATAGGGATTAAAAGCTCTAACATTAATTTTATGATTAACATCGAATTGATCTTCAATTTGGATCAAATCGAATTAGGGTTCTTCGGATTTGGGGGAATTTTTGAAAACAGTGTTTAAATTTAATGAAAACCATGTTTTATCGCGGTTTAGAGCCTTGGCTCAGTGGTTAGTCGCGCGTGTGTGTGAGCTTGGGGTCCCGGGTTCGACCCGGGCCAACCCCTTTTTCTTGTTTTATTTTTAAAAAAGCTTATTAAATACAATAAAAATATGGAAAAATTTCTAAAATTTATAAAACTAAATCTATTAAATTTCCCTCATTTTAAATCTTACAAAATAATTTTCTGTAAATTTATTTTATTTAAAAACAATAATAGATTTTTATAAAATATTATTTAAAAATATTAAAAATACTTATTTTTATAAAATAAATTCTAAATCAAGTTAATTATAAAATAATCACAAAAATCATATAAATATTATTTATAAATATTATAAATAATTATTTTTATAAAAATGGACACTTTATTATCTTTAAATACAAATTGATATATTTTATAAATCCACAAATTATTTATGAAATTGTGGGTTATTTCTTATAAAATATATTTGACCCAAAGGTATAAATTAATACCTTATTATTAATCAAAATACTATAAGTGTGAATATTCTTATTTATAAATATTATTGGATAATTATAAATTATATAATTAGACCACATTATTTTTATATTTAATCCTAAAAATATATAAATACACCTATGAAATCTTTTTTAATGAAATCAAAATGTAAATAATTATTTGATAAAACTTAATACTTATTGATAATTACTTATTAAAACATATACGAATATATAAAAAGATTGTAACATATATATATTGCGTGTGTGACACGTGTTAAATCAAATCAACCCAAACCTTACCAAATATATTCATTCGTATTAAAGACTAAATTACAAATCAATAATAGGTGTTGAACGTGTTTGATCGTGCTTGCTTAATTCTTTGAAGTTCTTATTCATATACATTACATCAATCCAAGGTGAGTTCCGTGGCCCCTTTTTATGCTTTTATAATTGTTTCAATGTTTTTCAAACTTGGGGGAAAAGTATGCTCACCCGTTTTCGATGCTGTAAAATCTTACATACAATTTTCATACTTGGAATCGACGTGATACTATTCTCATATTCTAATACATACATGGTGTTATTCTACGATTCTTACAACCATTAATTCCCGGGTTGGGAACCAACGGATAGGTATTGGTAGTACTACTGGGTTGACACCCCCACCCTTCGACGATTGGTTAACTTGTGAGTTACCAACACAGCTGCCAGCAATCAGGCCAAGGGTGAATATATTCCGACGAATTTATATGCATAACTGTCATTAGGTTTGGTTGTCTTAAACACATGTTATGTGATTTGTGCTTACAGTATGATTCCATATCAAATTCTATACAGCATCAACTACATGTTTCAATTTAAACATGCGGAACTCACCAACATTATGTGTTGACATTTTTGAGCATATCTTTTCAGGTGAACATAATCAAAGAGGATAGCTAGAGTTGATGCCTTAGCCGAGACCCTCAGGATTTCAATAAGTTTGCATATGTAATATTTGTCATTTGTTTCATATTTGAACATTGTGTGATTTGGATTGGAATCAATAAGACTATGATAGTCGTGAAACTGACTAACCACGGCACAAGTCACCATTGTGTCGGGGGACGTCATGACACGAGATGTTTGCATGTATTATATCTCTGTATTTATGCCAAGTGTTATGACGATCCCGTCCGTCGCATCCTCGTGTTTCCGCTACAAGCGGGGGTGTGACATAGATTGATGGTTAGGATTTAATTCTTACACTTTTTAGGTTTAAAAGCATTTTTATATAAACCTTTCCCTGGGGATATATGCGAGTTTAATTTTTTAATTGTTTATTTTTATTGTGTAGCGATATTATATCAAAATGTTATCGTGAATTTGGTGATATTTCTATTACTATTAATCTAAGACTCGGTGGAACTTTTTTGATTTTTTTTTATTTTCTTATTATTATATATTATATATATATATGTCGGTGGGGATTTTTGTATTTTTAATTTTTTTTGTATATTATATATTATATATAGCAAAATTAAAACATGGAATGACATCTATTTTGCTGGTTTGTGAGCTTTTTCACCATAAATAAGACCCGGGTTCGAGTTTAGCATTTACTATACTTTGCATGTTTTCTTAATTAACTCATATTTTAGTTTCTCATATAAATAATAGTAGTTCAAATTATATCTATCTTAAAAAATTTTGTTATATAATACTACGTGTTTATTTTTATGTGTAAATTTATTTGCAATAAGTTGAGTCAAATATTATAATTTTATTTCGTTGGTATAAATTCGAGTTACTCTATGTTTTGATGTAAATTTTGTTAGGAAATGTGTTACAGCGAATGTAATCTATGCTTTATTTGCAAGTCTTAGAAAACCTTTTATCTATTAAAAGGTACGTTTATTACACCCGAGGTTTTTTTTTTCAATAGACTTAATTAAAATGAAGCCTAACTTGTATTTGTATCCTCACTTAACAACATCAATTTTCCTTCCTTTTTCTATTAAAAGGTACGTTTATTACACCCGAGAAGATCCCGATACTAATGTCGTAGAAGATATATTTTTTTGTCATCCTAAATCATACGACACTTGGCGTGCGTTTCTGCACGTGCTGATGATAGACGCTACATATAAAACAAACATGTACAAGCTTCCGTTTGTTCAGATTGTTGGTGTGACCTCCACACACAAGACATTTTGTGTTGCTCATGCGTTTATTAGCAAAGAACGGGAAGATAATTTTGAATGGGTGCTTAATAGATTGAAAGATACGTTAAGCAAGTGTATGGAGCCGCGCGTCATAATAACAGACAGAGATCTCGCTTTAATGAACGCATGTGTTAAAGTGTTTTCGAATGCTTCAAAGTGTTTATGCAGGTGGCATATTGATGAAAATATCGCGAAACACTGTAAAGCAAGTTTTACAAAAGATGACTGGGGAAAGTTTAAATATGCATGGGCACGTTTGTGTGAGTCTCCCACGGCGGAGATTTACGAGTATAACTATAACCTTCTTTACGAACGATTAGTTGAAGCGAATCGAGAAAGTAAGTTTTTATTATATTTTAATTATGTTTTATTATATTTTCAATATATAATTTAATTATGTTTTATTATATTTTCAGAGGTATTGTCATATATAAACAGAAACTGGTTAGAGAGTTACAAAGAAATGTTTGTATCAGCCTGGACTAACTTGAACCGCAATTTTGGCCAACGCATAACAAATAGGGTGGAGAGTCAACATGCAAATTTAAAAAGATATCTTAAATCAACAAATAGCTCACTGGATAGACTTGTGGAGTTTGTAGATCAATTGGTGAACGCATAAGAGGTAAATTTAAAAGAAAGCTTTGAGACAAGCAAAATTAAAACCATAAATCATCATAAACTTTTGCTATTTGATTACTTAAGAGGAAAGGTTTCACACATAGCTCTTGATTATTAGTTGCCGAAAACACTAAATTGCATGTGATGCGCTCTGCAAATGCAACATGTGGTTGTCATCTTTTCACTAGTTGTGGCTTGCCTTGTGCTTGTCGGCTGGAAAAATATGAACATTCTGGTAATAGTCGCTCCATCATTATCATTTTTCTATTAAAGTGACAAATTATGTATTAATTTATACTTTATAATGCAGGCACTAAAATTCCATTAGATGCAATTGACGTATTTTGGACGAAGCTTGATAACATTAAGCCATCATATACGGTGGATGAAAAAGTTGATGTTGAAGAAGAAATGGAACGGGTGAAACAACAAATAATGACACAACCCGCAGCTGTAAAATTTAGTTTGGTCGAAAAAATAAAAAAATTGTGTATCCATGGAAAAATAACAAAAAAGCGCCTGTTGTTCAAACAGATATTCGCGGTCGTCCAACGTTAAAGGTCCAACAACAAAAGTACGACACTCAACAAAGTACGTGCGACATGCCGAGACATAGCTCGTTTATTGCGTCTCATATTTCCGGAAGAACAAGTTCAGCTGTAAAGCCCCAGAAGCCTGCCATGCAACGTAGTCGTTCAACGTCATCTAAAGTATCACGGGGTACTAATGAGTTTTCTTCGATTGTCGGAGATCACCAATTAAACAATATAAACAGGTTAAAAAATTGGATTCCGTCAATCTTTCATCAGTATATTTCACGTATACGAGATGTCCGACCCGATGGAAATTGTGGTTTTCGATCAATAGCTTTAGGCTTAGGGTTTGACGAAAATAAGTGGATGTATGTGCGGACACAGCTTTTAGAAGAGTTGGACAGACATGAATTGGAGTACAGAGAAGTTTTCGATACTTTGTACCCCGGACAGTATAACGAATTACGTCACACCATCGATTAGCAAAGTGTGGAACCTGCACCAGAAGAACATTGGATGATAATGCCGTATACGGGATTAGTGGTTGCTCAAAAGTTTGGGGTTATTCTTCATTTACTAAGCAATAATGGTTGTCAAACATTTTCTCATTATGGGCTGATCCGAAAACTGTCATGCCTCATCATGTCGTGTCGATTGTTCATGTCAACAACAATCATTTCGTCCACGTTAAGTTAGAAGGAGATTATCCGATGCCAACATTAAGTAATCTTTGGATTCTTAACCGAAGCGTACGTGCTGCAGAATGGGAGATTATGTATAGGATTCGTATCTCGGAATACAATGTAATAATAGAGAATAACCGAGAACCCCCGGCTTATATAAATTTATTTTAATTTATAATTTGTAATATGCGAATTATATATTTTAATTTTAATTTTATTATGTATTAGTATTGTATTGTTTAAATAATTTTAATTCAAATTATGTATATATTAAAATAAAAACTCAAAAAATTTAAAAAAATAAATATATAAGCTATACGCCGCGTATGGTTCCATACGCGGCGTATAGCTCTTCCACGTATGGGTCGTAAGTCACGTATAGGTATAAAATGTCAAACCCTATACGCCGCGTATGGTCCCATACGCCGAGTATAGGGTATAAAACGTCAAATCAACAACATACCCTATACGCCGCGTATGGACCCATACGCGTCGTATAGGGTATAAAACGTTAAATCAACAATGTACCCTATACTCGGCGTATGGACCCATACGCGGCGTATAGGGTACAGGGGTGTTGATTTAAAATTAAGGGGTGTCTAAATAAAGGGTCTCTTTTTTAATGGCTGTTCTTATAAATTTAATGGTCTAATGATTAATTTGGTAATTTTTCCATGTTTTAAACCTATAAAAAGTCATGTTGTTGGTAAAAACTGTACGTGTTATCTAATGTTGATCTTTAAAGAAAAACAAATATATGTTAATGGCTCGGTTAAAACAAAAAAAAAAAAAAAAAAAAAAACGTTAGTCTCTCATCTAATCTTGTAGTCACTAAATAGTCCAGAATAGTAACCAACTAAAGAGATAGCCGTCTCTTTTTATTATGCAGAAGGCATTAAAGTTACTTATGGAACCAAAGGTTGACTAATGTTCATTTGTAAATACCACAATGTTTCTTTGTAAATCAAATAATTTCTTAAATACCACAATAACGAACCAGAAGAACTATCATATTTTCATTTATTCGTGGTTTCTTTGCAGGAGGAACCTCAATTCAATTGGAAACAATTTTATTACCGAGTTACTCGTGCACGGTTATATGGTACTAGTGGTAATGATTATATATGAATGATAAAATTGTCTCTTTAATGAGTTTAGCTTTATAAAGATTTGCCCTCCTCTCGATCTTTGTGGGCTAGAAACAATTCTCTCACGAAAGGGTTTTTATGATTTGTTTGACCATCAGAACATGTGATAAAAGTAATCTCTTTCAGCCTTTTGATTCGGTTAATTCTTTGTTTAAAACAAATGATGCTTCTCACATACCCGTGATGAAGGTATCATAGAGCGATGCCAATCATTTTTAGCCTCTGAAAGATTCATGAACAATATTGAAAAACTAAAATAAATTTAAGTGAGACAAATATAAACTGTTTTCTATTGGTCGACAATTGTTAGGTTGAAAACTCGAGTACCATCAATTGGTTGTTTGTCCATAAATACTTGAGACTTGCTACATCAAACAATTAAGTTCAGTTTCTTAAATTAGCAATTTTCAGAACAGTTTGTGATTCATTAAAACCACCTATTATTTATGAACGTAAATGTATCTTTTCAAGTAGTGCCAATGCATTGGATGGAATAATAGTCGTTCCAACATCTGTATTTTCTATCAAATTATTAAAAGACCAAGGTATCATGAAGTAGTGGGATCTAAACTTGGGGACGTCATTTGTAAAACAAAAAACACAAAAAAAAAAAAGAAACAGCGCAATTGTTAGCCGTAAAACAAACTGGTTTTATACCCGTCCAGTGGCCGGGTATTTAATGTCATAGTGACAATTTTTTTTTCTTTTTAACAGAAACAACATTTGTTTTTAAGATTAAAATACAAGGCTTTTAATTATAAGTAAAAAATAACAAACTATGCTAAAAGATAGTATATATAGTCCATAATAATTAATATATGACAAAAAAACATGTCTCTAATACACATACCTGCATGTCACCTAGCTTAATAACAACACTTTTCATTATTTCTCTATAAAAATCATTACCCTCAAGGGTTCTTTCTCTAGTTCCGGCAAATACAAAGAAATCACCGGGTATAACAAAATAAATAACGGTCTATAAGAAATGTAGAGCAGATTAAGGTGCTGATCGAGATGTATTAACAAAATCAACTTACCAGGGGACTTTGGTAACATTGTCAATAAGCTCCATGATAAAAACAGTTTTCCTAACACCAGCACCACCAATAGACCAATATTTCCTCCTCTTTGATACGGTGCAAGAAGATCCACCACCTAGAAGACCAAAAAAATTATCACAAGTCATAATGGTGTTAAACAATAACATAAGGTCATTTTGGGTATTTTGCTTGGTTCTTGAGATGTTGTGCCTCTTCTTTTAAGACATGCAATCACTAATATGAGGTCTTTTTGGGTACTTGCATGTCCTTAGGTGTTGTGCCACTTATTTTAAGGTATGCAGTCAACTTCATTGATATATTTTGGTTTACTAAGGGATGCTAGGTGATGGAGGTGTGGTGGATACGCTAGTGTCGGTTCGGTTGTTTTAGAAAGAGAGAGAAAGGGTGTGTGGATGGAGATTACGGCATGGCAAGTTGTTGAGTTGCAACCACTGTGACAACCCGAGTCTTCAGGTAAATACCACTCTCGCTACCTAACCTCCCTCCACTACTTTATAAATAAAAGGAAAATTCATTGCTATTAAGGAGTATTATTAGTAATAATTAAGTTAATGATCAAAGTAATTAAACTCAAATATTAGTAAACTCAAAATGCTACTTCCCTTTGTAATTCAAGGAGAAGTTGAGGGACCAAAAGCGTAAGTTGGAAATTAAGTAACAATATTAAAACTCAAACCCCAGCAACCGGTTGCCCCATACGCGCAATTCCCTTCCCACAATCATCTTCATCACAACCTCTCCCGTAACCCTAATTCCCGAAACACTCCCGACGGCAGCTTGGTGTTCGGTGGTTTCTTTGACTTTGGCAGCCCTCAGTCGACGATCCTTTCAACGACGGTGCCCCTCCCTCCACGATCAATCTGCCCGGTGTCGAAAAACTCATCCCCAGCCTCGGTTGTAAACCGTGAAAGTTCGAAAAACCCACGACAGTCATTCTCCATCTTGTCCCCGCCATCAATTACGGTAAGTCTCACTGCTCGTCTCACATTTTCGGGTTCGATTACGGTCTCGGTTTGTGACGCGGGGTGCACGGTTTAGTGTTTCATGTTCCGGTGGGTTGTAGTCACTACGGCTAAGCCCACTTAAACGGTTTCTGCGATTATGTAAAGGTTTGTAGGTGGGTCACGCGTGTGTATGTCTTGCTGCGTATATATACATATAGGTGTATGTACTACGATTTATGTACATATATGTGCCGCGTATATGCATACATGTATATGTCCCTGCCGTATGTGTGTATATATGTTCATGTATGTTGTATATGTGTATCGGTATGTATGTACGTACGTGTATGTTTTCTGTGTATATATGCATGTATATGTCTTCATAGGTGGGTGCAGAATACATGTGTGTGATTTTGTGGGCTGTTTGCGATTTGAATCATGGTGTGTGTAGTGATATGCATGCGATGTAGGTATGTTGTATGGATGCATGTGCATGATGTACGCGTATGGCGTATGTGTGAAATTCAATGGGGTTATGGCAATAGTTTTGGGCGCATGAAAGTCAAGGGGAAAAGGGGTAGGCGCATGAGTTGGTTTTATGCATGGGGGCATGAGTATGGCAATATGTTTACAAAATATCAATAGAATATATGTGTTGTATATTATAAACATAATATGTATGTTACGTTAATACGCTGGGTTTAAATATATTAGTATAATAGGTAAGCATTTTAGGTAATACATATTTCATTATGCGCATGTTATGTGTAATTTATATGCATATATTAGAATATAACGTATGTGATTGGGTATGGCATAATTGTGAATATAATTATGCTTGTTATGCTTGCAAGTGCATGAATGAGTTTGTGTAAAATTGTACATGCATGGGTTGGGGTAAAAGAAACCGATGATTTTGTATCGAACCGAGATCGCGAAATCGTACGACCCTAAACTTTGTAATTAATAACTAACATTAATTATATTTGTATTAAATGAAATTCAGGTTAACCGAAACCCTAACAGTTGTGCGAACATTATTTCATCTGCTGTGCAGTAAAGGTGAGTTTTCACGGCCCCTATTTTACTTTCTTTCCTTTTTGGGGGAGAAAACATGCAAACATATTTTATAAATGGTTTTAGTACTATTGATATCGCTTGTTACGTTAGTGCAAACACACAACATGTCCTGACACACTCGAACCGTTAGTAATGGGATTAGCGAGGTAATTTTGAGTAGTACTACTGGGTCTGACAAACCCCGCCCGGGCTAGTCGCGCTAGCTTGATTGGAGGTCGAACGGGTGCTAGATTGACCTAACACACGATTGCCACGGTTGGTTAAGACGTGGTGGAAACACATTGTCATGGTCTGATGAGACATGACGGGATACAACAAACACAAATAGGACGTAAACAGTCAGCTTCGGTTCGAAGCGCTAAGTAACAAGAACATAGGCTAGCTACCTAACGATATGCTCTATATACTAAACCATTGAAACGCAAACCATGGAAACGCTTACAAACACATTTATTGTTGATTAAACCTGTGAACTCACCAACTTTATGTTGACACACTTTAGCATGTTTTCTCAGGTAACAGGAACGCTTAAGCTCATGATGCACGATTAAGGAACGCACTCAGGACATGCATCATCAAACTCATTTACTTGCATTGGACATTTGTTTTGAATTAGCACTTTTAACTTTCAGTATTGGTTTACATTTCGTTTATTCGCTTCCGCACTGATGTTTATTTCATTTATGTTACTTTGATTTAAGTCAAACGTTTATTTTTAAATTCATATAGTGTCGTTTGATATGACCGTGTCTGAGATCCTGGTATGTCACACGCCTAACGGTAAAACCCCGTTGTGGAAATTGAGGGTGTGACAGATTGGTATCAGAGCCACTGGTTATAGAGAACTAGGATTGCATTTGCATCTAGACTATAGCCTTAGACACAACACTAGTATTGCACAGACACTCTTACATAATTGCAAGTGTTGTACGAACATTCTCTCGGCATGCTAACATTACTCTACTGAACGATCATAACATTTTCTGCACTATCCATGTCACTTGTATCATCCTCAACGAACAGAGGGGCGAAGAGTCCCGCTCGCTTACTTCCAACATCTACATCTGTTTCTTCACTCTCGGAGTTGAAGCAACGACAACTTGAACCTAACATTACCACTTGGGAACACGAAACTCTTTTCTAACACACACGACAAACCTAACGATGACAAACAAGGAGAACAACACACATTACTTTTCTAACTCTATCGTACCTGTTTCTACTTCCAACATGCCCTATCATCTTCGCTAGTCTTAACAGATAGCACTCGGTACTTGACAAACTATGTTATCTCGAATGGGAGGAACCATGGGTGACCATGCAAAGCAAATTAGAATCACGGGTGCACACGTAATTGTAATTTGTCGTGCATGAGAATTCTGGAAACTCTATTGGGTGATAACGGTCATAATCAGTATTAATTTTCATTTTCTGGAGACATAAGGTCTCGGTTCTCATAAGACCTCACTATTGATATGCAAACAAATTCTTTATTCCTACTAGTATGAAACAATTTATTTTTATCAATAATTATTATTCGATTAGTGACTGTCGTGCATTGTGAATTAAAGAATCATGTCTGGAAGAAGACCTGGACGCCCGAGTGGACGAGGAAACATTAGCATGACTCAAGCTGAGTTGGATGCTATCATCAATGAGCGTGTTGCTGACGCACTTGCAGCTTATGAGCAGGCCCGCAATCAGAACCAGAACAATCAAAATCTGAATCAAGGAGGTAATCTGGAATCAACAGACTAGGGGTGTTCATCGGTTCGGTTATCGGTTTGTTCGGTTTATTCGGTTCGGTTTATTCGGTTTTCAAAATTTAATATGCATAACCGAAAACCGAACCGAACCGAATTGGGAAAATGCTTAACCGAACCGAATTCAACCGAATTCAACCGAATTCAACCGAATTCAATTTGGTTCGGTTTCGGTTAAAAACCGAAAAAAACCCGAATTCAACCGAGGTTACCGAATTCACACTTTCACAGCCTATTGCGCGATCGTATGAGGGTAAAGGGTTAAGAGTCGCTTGAGCCTGATGTATGCAAGTGTTCTTTAGGGTTTGAAAAAGTGGAAAAGGCAAGGTATCTGAGATTTTAAATAGTCGATGTACTCAAGGCAACCATATATTTGGGCCAAAAGTAAAAAGGTTTGTTTTTGGGCTCAAGTAATTTCACTTTGAATAGTTTTTGGGTTGAGATAGTTGGGCTAAACTATACACATATAAAAATTTATATAAATTATAACACATTGAATTCGGTTAGTTCGGTTAAACCGAACAAACCGAACAACCCGATTTCAACATTATCCAGAACCGAAAACCGAACCGAAACCGAATTCCCAATTCGGTTTCGGTTGTGATTCGAACCGAAAACCGAATTCATAATTCGGTTCGGTTTTTTACGGTTACGAATACGGATCGGTGTTCGGTTTTTTTTGGTTTTCGGTTTTTTTGCACACCCCTACAACAGACACGTTAATCTGTCCTACGAAAACACATATTGGTTCTTAAACAATTATATATGTCCTTTTGATTCAGGTCCAACTATCTGTACCTTCAAGATGTTCATGGACTGTAAGCCTCACTCTTTTAATGGTTCTGATGGTGCTGTCACACTACTTCGCTGGCTGGAGAAGCTCGAGTCAGTGTTCGCCATGTGTAACTGTCCTGCTGGAAGTCGTGTCAAGTACGCCTCTAGCACACTGGAGGGACCAGCTTTAACATGGTGGAACTCACAGGTCCAGACTTTAGGACTTGATGCTGCTAACGGTATGCCTTGGGATGATTTCAAGATACTGATGAAGGAAGAGTACTGCCCCAGAAATGAAGTTCAGAAACTAGAAACCGAGTTTTGGAATCTTAAGATGGTTGGTTCTGACATTGAGGAATATACGACTCGTTCACACGAGTTGGCTGCTCTATGTCCTCAGATGGTGACCCCGGCTTACAAACGGATTGAGAAGTACATCGATGGTTTAGCTCCTCAAATCCAAGCTAGTGTTATGGTTGCTGATCCTGTCACTATTCAGCAGGCTATTCGACTAGCTCACAAACTCACTGACCAGGCAGTGGCACAGGGTACTTTGCCTAAACGGGGCGCTGCATCTGGCTCAACTGAAAATAAGCGAAAGTGGGATGGTACTACTAACAAGTCCTCAAACTCCAACAACAACCAACAACAGCAGACCAGAAAGTTTGATTCATCCAGAAGCTTCACAAACAATAATCAGAACAACAACAACAATGGTCAGGGATCGAGCAACTATGTGGGCAAGTATCCAAAATGCAACAAGTGCAACTTTCACCATCTTGGCCAGTGTGATCGACTCCGTTGTCAAAGGTGTGGAAAGATGGGCCATGCTGCTAAGGACTGCAGGGGTGAACTGATGACTCAGCAACAACCCCAGCAACAACGCCAGGGCGGAGTGTCTAGAGGCTGTTATGAGTGTGATAAGGAGGGCCACTACCGGAAGGACTGTCCACAACTGAAGAATGGCAACAGGGGCAATAATGGAAACAACAATGGAAATGGCGCCAAGGGTAGAGCTTTCGTGATTGGTTCTGGCGAGGCGAGGAACAATCAAAATGTAGTTACTGGTACGTTTCCTCTGAACGATTGTTTTGCTTCTGTGTTATTCGATACCGGCGCTGATAAAAGTTTTATATCTACTAAGTTTAGTAAGCTTTTAGATGTAACCTTGACTGAAATGAACCCTAGTTATACGGTAGAACTAGCTGACGGTAAAATAATCGAGGCAACTCACATTCTTAAAGGATGTAAATTAGAGCTATCAGGACACAAATTTGAGATAGATCTTATACCTGTTACTCTTGGTAGTTTTGACGTAGTCGTCGGCATGGATTGGTTATCTAAAAACCAAGCCGAAATTTTCTGTCGCGAGAAGATCGTTCGTGTACCACTCCCTAGTGGTGAAGTCTTATCCGTTCAGGGTGAGAAAAGTGGTGCCGTTTCTAGCATCATTTCGTATATGAAAGCCCAGAAGTGCTTACGCAAAGGCCATACCGCTATCTTAGCTATGATCACTGAGAAGACCACTGAAGAAAAGAAGATCGAAGATATCCCTATCGTTCGTGACTTTCCTGAAGTGTTCCCTGAAGACTTACCTGGTCTTCCACCGCATCGTCAAGTCGAGTTCCAGATTGATTTGACGCCTGGAGCCGCCCCTATTGCTAGATCACCATATCGACTAGCACCAAAGGAACTGCAAGAATGTCTACGCAACTACAAGAGCTCTTGGATAAAGGATTCATCAGACCTAGCTCATCACCGTGGGGAGCCCCAGTCCTGTTTGTCAAGAAAAAGGATGGGACTTTTCGCATGTGTATCGATTATCGTGAGCTGAACAAAGTGACGGTTAAGAACCGTTATCCTCTACCTCGCATTGACGACCTGTTTGACCAACTTCAAGGATCAAGCTTCTATTCAAAGATAGATTTGAGATCAGGATATCATCAACTAAGAGTCCGAGAGGAGGACATATCAAGGACGGCATTCAGAACTAGATACGGTCACTATGAGTTTCTGGTAATGCCATTTGGTTTGACCAACGCACCAGCGGTTTTCATGGATCTTATGAACCGAGTGTGCAAACCCTACTTGGACAAGTTTGTTATCGTTTTCATCGATGACATTCTGATTTATTCAAGAAACAAGGAAGAGCACGAGGAACACCTTCGACTGATCTTGGAACTACTTAAACAAGAACAACTATATGCCAAATTCTCGAAGCGTGACTTCTGGATTCGGGAAGTCCAATTCTTAGGTCATGTAGTCAACGAGAAGGGCATACATGTTGATCCGGCAAAGATAGAAGCTATCAAGAACTGGGCTACACCAAAGACTCCGACGGAGTTACGACAATTTCTTGGATTAGCTGGATATTACCGACGATTTATCGAAGGGTTTTCGAAGACCGTCCAACCGCTTATAATGTTGACTCAAAAAGGCACCGCGTACAGTTGGGGTGACAAGCAAGAATTAGCATTCCAGTTCTTAAAACAGAAACTCTGCACGGCAACGATATTCAGTGTTTTCACGGCGGATCGGACCGGCCGGTCCGACCGGTCGGACCGGGGATCGGCTTGGTGGCCGGTCCGGTCGTGTATGAATCGTTTTATGGCGGTCAAACCGGCCGGTTGTACCCGAGTCGGTGGTCGGACCGGGGAACCGGACCGGTTTGGACCGGTTTTGACACATCCCACGTCATAAGTCGCAACCTTACGAGACACATCCCACGTCAACGCTCCGATCAACACCACTCCGACCGCCACCATCGACAGAATCAGCGCCAGATACAGCATCGTCACCTTTATCGCCGCTATCACCGCCATCGTCGACAGAATCGTTGACCGTCGACCGCCGTAGCTCCGCCCACTCAGCTGCCCGTACACCTTTATCGCCGCTATCACCGCCAGATACAGCATCGTCAAATTCCCGACCACTATATCGGAAATCACCATCGGAATCGACGAAATTGTGAGATGAAAATGAAAAGTGAAAACCCAATTGAAGATCTCGTTTTGAGTGAAAACCCAAGTGAAAACCCAATCGAAATTGTGAGATTTCTCCTACTCGAACTCTTCTAAAGTGGAGCAAGAGAGGAAGATGAATGTGCAGCTTTTCGAACGTTTTCTAGGATCAGAAGGTAGAAGCCCTCTTTCCTAAAATGAAAACCCAAGTGAAAACACAACTACAGGAAGTTGCGATCCTAAAATGGAAGGGTAGAATGTTCTGGAGGTGAGTGGGAAGTGGTTTTGTTGAAAGTTTAGTTTAGACCTTGTGGTTTGTGTTATTGGCAATTTGGACCCCTAGCTTATATATAACTATAAAATATATGTATAAATCATATATAAATTACTTATATTTAATTACATATATAAATATAATTAAAATATAGTTAAATCCGGTCCAACCGGTCCAACCGGTCCGACCGGTCCGACTACCAAACCAGTAAGGCGTCCGGTTCGACGTCCGATCCGGTTCTGAAAACATTGCCGATATTATCTTTACCCGAGGGAACCGAAGATTTTGTGGTGTATTGCGATGCTTCTATTCAAGGTCTCGGTTGTGTGTTAATGCAACGCGAGAAGGTGATCGCATATGCTTCCCGACAGTTAAAGGTTCACGAGAAGAATTACACGACACACGATTTAGAATTGGGAGCCGTTGTATTTGCACTCAAGATATGGAGACACTACTTGTACGGTACCAAGTGCACTATTTATACCGATCACAAGAGTCTCCAGCATATCCTTGAACAGAAGGAGCTGAACATGAGACAACGTCGATGGGTCGAGCTGTTGAACGACTACGATTGTGCGATCAAGTATCATCCGGGCAAGGCTAATGTAGTAGCTGACGCCTTGAGTCGAAAGGAGGCACTAAAGCCGAAGCGAGTACGAGCCTTACAACTCACCATCCATACCGGATTACCCGATCAGATACGTAATGCTCAACTCGAGGCATTGAAAGATGAGAACCTGAAAGCCGAATCACTACGAGGCATGAAGAAACAACTGGAAACCAAAACTGACGGAATTTGTTACTTCATGGACCGAATATGGGTTCCTTTGTATGGAGACCTACGAGAGCTGGTAACGGACGAAGCACACAAGTCATGGTATTCTATACATCCGGGTTCAGACAAGATGTATCACGACCTAAAGGTCCTTTACTGGTGGCCGAACATGAAAGCTGACATAGCCACATATGTAAGCAGATGCTTAACCTGTTCTAAGGTTAAGGTGGAGTATCAACGACCATCTGGTTTACTTCAACAACCAGAAATTCCCGTATGGAAGTGGGAGCAGATATCTATGGACTTTATCACGAAACTACCTCGGACTCCCAGCGGATGCGATACCATTTGGGTAATTGTAGATCGTTTGACGAAATCCGCACACTTCTTACCAATCAGAGAGACTGATAGAATGGAAAAGCTAACATGTATTTACCTATGAGAAATAGTCTCTCGGCACGGTGTGCCAATTTCCATTATCTCTGATCGTGACGCTCGATTCACCTCACATTTCTGGCAATCATTACAACGAGCATTGGGAACACGGTTAGACATGAGTACGGCTTATCATCCTCAAACAGATGGCCAGAGTGAGCGTACGATTCAGACTTTGGAAGACATGTTGCGCGCCTGCGTGATTGATTTCGGCCGCAGTTGGGAAACTCACCTACCATTAGTGGAATTTTCATACAATAATAGTTATCACACGTCAATCAAGGCTGCTCCATTCGAGGCACTGTATGGGCGTAAGTGCCGATCACCTATTTGTTGGGCGGAAGTTGGAGAAACTCAACTTACCGGTCCTGAACTTGTGCACGAGACGACTGAGAAGATCGTGCAGATTCGTAACCGTATGGCAGCAGCACGTGACAGACAGAAGAGTTATGCTGATAAACGTCGCCGACCACTTGAATTTCAAATTGGTGACAAGGTACTGTTGAAAGTGTCACCTCGGAAGGGTGTAATTCGTTTCGGGAAACGTGGAAAGCTAAACCCTAGGTACGTGGGACCGTTTGAGATTGTCAAACGGGTTGGCCCCGTAGCCTATCAACTGAACCTACCCGAAGAACTCAGTGGAGTACACGATGTGTTCCATGTTTCAAACCTGAGGAAATGCCTTGCAGACGAGACTCTCGTCGTTCCGTTAGACGAAATACATATTGACGAACAACTACGTTTCATCGAGGAACCATTGGAAGTTATGGACCGAGAGGTCAAAACACTCAAACACAGTCGTATTCCCATTGTCAAAGTCCGATGGAACTCAAAGCGTGGACCAGAGTTTACCTGGGAACGCGAATATCAAATGAAGAAGAAGTACCCACAACTGTTCAACGATCAGACACCCACTCCTTAAGGTATTCATTCTTGAGATATATTTTCTTTAAATTTCGAGACGAAATTCCTTTCAACAAGGGGATGATGTCGCAACTCCGTCAAAACGATACATATCCGACACATTATAAACCACCAACCCTAACTGAATCTCACACATTTGATTGAACCCTAACCGAATCTCATGCATGTAACCGAGCGTAGTATCTTAATTTTCGGGACGAAAATTCTTTCAATAAGGGGATGATGTGACAACCCGAGCCTTCAGGTAAATACCACTCTCGCTACCTAACCTCCCTCCACTACTTTATAAATAAAAGGAAAATTCATTGCTATTAAGGAGTATTATTAGTAATAATTAAGTTAATGATCAAAGTAATTAAACTCAAATATTAGTAAACTCAAAATGCTACTTCCCCTACTTCCCTTTGTAATTCAAGGAGAAGTTGAGGGACCAAAAGCGTAAGTTGGAAATTAAGTAACAATATTAAAACTCAAACCCCAGCAACCGGTTGCCCCATACGCGCAATTCCCTTCCCACAATCATCTTCATCACAACCTCTCCCGTAACCCTAATTCCCGAAACACTCCCGACGGCAGCTTGGTGTTCGGTGGTTTCTTTGACTTTGGCAGCCCTCAGTCGACGATCCTTTCAACGACGGTGCCCCTCCCTCCACGATCAATCTGCCCGGTGTAGAAAAACTCATCCCCAGCCTCGGTTGTAAACCGTGAAAGTTCGAAAAACCCACGACAGTCATTCTCCATCTTGTCCCCGCCATCAATTACGGTAAGTCTCACTGCTCGTCTCACATTTTCGGGTTCGATTACGGTCTCGGTTTGTGACGCGGGGTGCACGGTTTAGTGTTTCATGTTCCGGTGGGTTGTAGTCACTACGGCTAAGCCCACTTAAACGGTTTCTGCGATTATGTAAAGGTTTGTAGGTGGGTCGCGCGTGTGTATGTCTTGCTGCGTATATATACATATAGGTGTATGTACTACGATTTATGTACATATATGTGCCGCGTATATGCATACATGTATATGTCCCTGCCGTATGTGTGTATATATGTTCATGTATGTTGTATGTGTGTATCGGTATGTATGTACGTACGTGTATGTTTTCTGTGTATATATGCATGTATATGTCTTCATAGGTGGGTGCAGAATACATGTGTGTGATTTTGTGGGCTGTTTGCGATTTGAATCATGGTGTGTGTAGTGATATGCATGCGATGTAGGTATGTTGTATGGATGCATGTGCATGATGTATGCGTATGGCGTATGTGTGAAATTCAATGGGGTTATGGCAATAGTTTTGGGCGCATGAAAGTCAAGGGGAAAAGGGGTAGGCGCATGAGTTGGTTTTATGCATGGGGGCATGAGTATGGCAATATGTTTACAAAATATCAATAGAATATATGTGTTGTATATTATAAACATAATATGTATGTTACGTTAATACGCTGGGTTTAAATATATTAGTATAATAGGTAAGCATTTTAGGTAATACATATTTCATTATGCGCATGTTATGTGTAATTTATATGCATATATTAGAATATAACGTATGTGATTGGGTATGGCATAATTGTGAATATAATTATGCTTGTTATGCTTGCAAGTGCATGAATGAGTTTGTGTAAAATTGTACATGCATGGGTTGGGGTAAAAGAAACCGATGATTTTGTATCGAACCGAGATCGCGAAACCGTACGACCCTAAACTTTGTAATTAATAACTAACATTAATTATATTTGTATTAAATGAAATTCAGGTTAACCGAAACCCTAACAGTTGTGCGAACATTATTTCATCTGCTGTGCAGTCAAGGTGAGTTTTCACGGCCCCTATTTTACTTTCTTTCCTTTTTGGGGGAGAAAACATGCAAACATATTTTATAAATGGTTTTTAGTACTATTGATATCGCTTGTTACGTTAGTGCAAACACACAACATGTCCTGACACACTCGAACCGTTAGTAATGGGATTAGCGAGGTAATTTTGAGTAGTACTACTGGGTCTGACAAACCCCGCCTGGGCTAGTCACGCTAGCTTGATTGGAGGTCGAACGGGTGCTAGATTGACCTAACACACGATTGCCACGGTCGGTTAAGACGTGGTGGAAACACATTGTCATGGTCTGATGAGACATGACGGGATACAACAAACACAAATAGGACGTAAACAGTCAGCTTCGGTTCGAAGCGCTAAGTAACAAGTACATAGGCTAGCTACCTAACGATATGCTCTATATACTAAACCATTGAAACGCAAACCATGGAAACGCTTACAAACACATTTATTGTAATTGGATTTTTTAAAATTAATTGGGTTTTAAAACTAGTTTGGTTTTATAATAAATTGGGTTTTTTAAAATTAATTGGGTTTTAAATTGAATTGGGCTTTTAATGTTAATTGGGTAATTGGATTTAATAATGTTTTTATAAAAGTTAATATTTTTATATAATATTAGACTAATTCTATAAAATTTAAAAATTTCTATAAAGTTTTGAGTTTAAAAATATTTTAGGGGTAACATAAAAAATTCTTACGGGGTAATATAATATTTTCTTAGGAGTAACGTAAAACCGTAAAAAAAATTTACATAAAAAAATAATTTTTGTACACTACGCGTTAGATGATAATTTAGATGTTGATAGTCTAAGTGATTCTAAAAATGATGTTTATCAAAAAGAGCATAAAATACCTTAGGAAGAAGAAGAAACACACAATGGATAAAAATCGGTGTTGCTACATTGTTCTGAATAGAAATAGAATTGATTGATCAGCTTTCCATTCATATCATTCTACTCGTCCATTTTTAATACTTTTTGTTATTTTTTAAATAAATATTAACTTTTTATAAATATTATGTATTATATTTTTAGAGAAATAAAAATAATATTTCAAAATATTGTTTGGTTATTAAAAGATATAGACGTTATATATTTTGTAATAATGAATAAAAACTCTTAATTTCAATAAGAATTCGATAACCACGTATATAGTGACATATTTATTGATCAATTTACTTAAAACTTAAATACTACAATTTAAAAGTTATATAATATCTTGTTCAAAAAGTACAAAACTATAATATTTATTAGTCATGACAAAATGATATAATCTATTGTATCTAATAAAAAATATTTCTTTTATCATTTGTCATTCTCTTGACGGCTTGACCCAATTTTTTGTCACTTGTCATTTTATACACATCTTTACATCATTTTCCCTCTAAAAAGTTATAATAATATTTTAAAAACTTAAACTAATTTCTTTCTCATTTAAAATCAACTTTATTAATTGTTATATTTCTCTCTCATATAAATTTTTTAATCTCAAAATATTTAAAAATAGATTTTACTAAAGAAATTAAAAAGGGAAAATTACCAAAATAATCAATTGACCAACCCAAATTACGAAAATAACCATTGACCATTTCTTTTGATGAAAATGGACTTTTGACGGTGGCGAGAAAAATTCATGATACCTCGCCCACGTGGAATAAATATCCCTCGCCCACGTGTCCGTATCTCGCCCACGTGTATAGTGCGTAGTTTAAAAAAAACGAGGGGTCCGTCATATGAGGCGAGGGATGTGACCCATCCCTCGCCCACGTATGCGAAGGCACATTGTTCCAGGCGAGGGATTTGACCCATCCCTCGCCCATGTCAGCAGCCATGTTAGCGAGGTAGTCGAAGTAGGTGAGGATGTGACACATCCCTCGCCTACGTCAGCGAGGGCACATTGTTCCAGACGAGAGATTTGACCCATCTCTCGCCCACGTCAGCAGCCACGTCAGATACCAATTTTAAGTAGAAAATTTTTATGTTTCATTTAAGAAAAACACGTTACGGTTAATAAATGCATATATATTTACTATTAATAATTGTTATTACCTTTTATTATATATAAATAGAACTTGTATTATTTAAAATGAAGGTTGGCAAAGCCCGCGAAAGACAAATCAAACTTGTTTCGGTGGCCCAGCTCATATTTTCCTTCTTTTTGAGTTTCTTTCTAAAAAAGTATAGATGAACTAATGAAATAATATTTATTACTTTGGTGTACGTATAAAAATATTTATCAAAATGGATTAATTTAATACCTTTTTAAAAATTTTAATTTGTCTTATACTACTGTTAGCTTACTTTATCAATACTTTTAGTATGTATATGCATTCTATCGTAAACTGTCGATTTTATTTGATATTTTTTATATTTTTCTTCTAATGAGTATTTGATATTGAGACCATTAGTTGACTGATTTTATTCAACATTTTTTTATGTTTAAAACTAAAACGATCAACTTTTAACGTTTATTTATGTGTTTTTATTAACATTTTGTTTGTGTTTGATACTGAAACGATCAAAGGTTTAACGTTTTTTATGTGTTTTTATTTTTGGTTGAGAAATGACATCTTAAAAAATTCAAATCGAATGTGAGTGTTGAGGCGCTCCTTCTTATGTCAGATATAATTGTGTTGAATCACGATTTTACTTGGAAATTTAAGAACATGTCTAACACATTTATCTTTTAATGGTAGATCTCCTTTAACACCGTTTACAAAAGGTCATTTACCACCACTACATAGTATGATATTAACTGACATTTTACAAAGTTTCAAAGAATTTGAAGAAGAAAGTAACAAGAAGATTGAAAAAATATAAGATTTTATAAAGGGTAAACATTGTATTATATAGGACAGAATAAAAATAAATTAAACTTTTAAGTATTTAAAAAATAATAAATAATTATAATTCTCAGATTTTTTGATTTAAATTCTTTTTATTTTGGGCGAGGAGGGGTATTTTCATAAATATGGGCGAGGGATTCACGTAATCCCTCCCTAAGTCAGCAAGGGATTGCAGACAAGTCAGCGAGGGATCCACGTGGGCGAGGGATTATGTCATTCCCTCGCCAGGCACATTTTCCGAGGCGAGGGATTCCCATATTCCCCCGCTGACTCAGCGAGGGATGACACGTGGCAGTCTCCGATTGTTTTTTTTCAAAATTTCAATTTTGATCGGTTATTTTGGTAATCTATTTTGGTCAATTGGTTATTTTTGTAATAAATCTTATATAATATGAAATTTTCTAAAACTCTAAACCTTTTTGAAACAAAATATATTTTAAATCGGTCCTTTTAAAAAAATTATCATAAAGGTGAAATTTATAATAGTAGTCATATTAAAACAACTAGAATAATTACAAACCGAGTTTTTAATAAACAAGATTTTTATAAAAAAAATCATGAAAATATATTTAAAACGAATGTTTAAAAATGAAAATATTTAGATAAGAAAGTTAAAAATAATAGTATAATTGTTTTAGTTTTTGAACTATTACGTATATATAATTTTAATCATATCTTATATTAAAATATCGTACTGCAACTCTTCGTGTTCATGACTAATTACTAACTATAATCCGTTTAATAAATTAGTTTGTAGCATATCTATCCATCTGTAATATGTCTATCTATCTATATATAATAAAGAAAAACTAAGATAAACGTCAAACAATTATAAGTTTTATCATACTAATTTTCTTATTTCTTTTTATTATTAATAATAATACTGAATGCTAATAAATTATACTCATACAATTTTCAAATTAAAAAATATATTATTTAATACATTAAAACCTATTTTTTAATTACAAACACACTTTTTAAAAACAAAACTTTCATAAAATACATATTAGAACAAACTTTTTGTAAGAAAATTCATTTTTCTTAAAACAATAATTGTTTTAAAAAACAAAAGTTTAAGAAAAAAATATTTATTTACTTAAAATAACTATTTATACGTAATTATAATCATATTTTATCTATAAAATTTTAAAACTATATATTTAATGTTTTATTTATTCAACACGTGCAATACACGTGGTATTAACCTAGTATAGTATATGGCTTAATAAATGAAAAATAAATAAATCTTGTGAAAGGTCCTTGTTTGGGAAGCTCGGCATATAGCTATGAACGTATCTTTTTAGTTCCAAGTTACTAAGTTAGGTCTAACATACTACTCGTCAATATGATAATCACACTCCATCTTTTCTTATGTTTGTAGTGCTCTTTATTAAAAAAAAAAGTCAATGTTAAATCATGACATGAGATAAGCTAGTAATTCTTATAATTTTGTAGTATGAATCGATGGAGGTGTGAGTCGATTGAGCTCGAGATTTCTAAAAGAATTTTACCACTTTAAGTTCGAATGATTTTATCATTAAACCCAATTCCTTTCGGAAAATAAAACCGATCAAGTTGGCTCAATTCTTCGGATCATGGTTATCTACAAGAAAAAAAAATTTTGATGGATGCATGAAATATAAGAAAACAAACGAATTACTGTTTTTCATTGTCACACAAACCTTGAATGTGCGCTCACCTATTTTGACCCTTTTCTTTTTAATTATAAATTCTTCAATTGGAACTCATCTATCTATATCTTCTCGATCCCAATTCGTGCTTTCTACAATTTTGGTTTGTTTATGTTGAATTTTGGATTCTATCTTCGATTTTAGAATTAGGGTTTTTTTCTTTAATGGGTGTCGAGGGAGAATCAACTCAAACGGCTGCAGCCTCCGTTGACGGTGGCGATGCAGAGATCAACCTCAACATCCGATGCTCTAACGGCAATAAGTTCTCGGTGCGAGGGAGCCTCCGATCAACGGTCGGCGATTTCAAAGATCTTTTGGCTCAGAACTGCGACGTTCCGGCGAATCAGCAGAGGTTGATTTATAAAGGAAGAATCTTGAAGGATGATCAAACCCTAGATAGTTATGGTAAGCATATTCTGTAGATAATTGATTCGAAATTTGTTAATTTTGTTTGGTTTTTGGTTTTGTTGATGATTCTTGTATTGTAATGTGCCTGCGCATGTTATATAATGCTTTAAAGATTTGTACATTGATTTAGGTTTCAATGATTTGTTGTATAAATTAGCTAAACTTGTAATTTGCCTGATTGAAAATGGTGGGTGTTATCTAAAATCTTGTTTTGTGCAAAAAAAAAAAAGTATTGAAGTAAAAGAAATGTATGTGAATTCTGTTGTTTACATCTGAAAGTGAATGTTGTGTAGGCCTGCAGGCGGATCACACGATTCACATGGTGCGTGGTTCTGCCCCAGCACCAACAACTAGTGCACCTGCTGCTGGAACTCCCTCTCAAGGTGGTGCTGTTTCCAATGAAGGAGTCGGGTTGCCTGGTGCAGGTGCGGGTGCACCATTGTTTCCTGGCCTTGGTTTGGGTGGACTCGGGGGTACTGATGCATCAAACCTATTTGGTTCGGGACTTCCTGAATTTGAACAAGTCCAGCAACAACTAACTCAAAATCCTAATATGATGAGAGACATGATGAACATGCCAGCAATTCAAAACATACTGAATAATCCAGAAATCATGCGTGGCATGATTATGAGCAATCCTCAGATGCGTGAAATCATTGACCGCAACCCTGAGCTTGCACATGTTCTTAATGACCCTGCAATTCTTAGGCAGACACTTGAAGCAGCAAGGAACCCTGAGCTTATGCGTGAGATGATGCGTAACACTGATAGAGCTATGAGTAATATTGAGTCGTCTCCTGAGGGTTTTAACATGCTCAGACGGATGTATGAAAATGTTCAAGAACCGTTTCTGAATGCCACAACACCGGGTGGAAATGATCCCGGGTCAAACCCATTTGCTGCTTTGCTTGGTAATCAGGGTGCTGCTAACACTGCTAACACTCCTTCAGCAACGGGCTCTGAAACCACTCCTGTCTCTGCAGCTCCTAATTCTAACCCGCTTCCCAACCCGTGGGGTGGTACTACAGGTAAAGATCTAAGGGCATGTTTGGTTTGCAAAATAGGAATTCAAGATTCTGTTTCTTGGCCTGTTTAGTTGTAAAATTGAATTCTATTACGGTTGAAAGATTCCATTTTTTTTTATGGATTTCAATTCTTCCGAAAAATTCCATTGTCCATTAACATTCTGTAGACCAAACGCCCCTAGCTTCTTTATTATAAGAAGCATCATTGTGCGCTGAAATTTGTACGCTGAAAATTATTAGGTGCGGCCCCGACAAATGCTGGTACCAGAGCACCAAATGTGTCTGGGTTAGGTGGTCTTGGTCTACCAGGATTAGACCGCCCGTCTGGCATGCCTGACATGAGTCAGCTCATGCAAAATCCAGCTATATCTCAAATGATGCAAAGCTTGCTTTCAAATCCCCAGTATATGGACCAGGTACCTACGCATGCTTCAGATATTGTAACTGGTTTCCACTATTTTTCAAACTTTTTTGAATGATCTGAATTTGTAGATTGTGAACCAAAATCCTCAACTACGCAGTATGTTTGATGCTAACCCTCAGTTTAGAGAGATGATGCGAAATCCAGAATTAATTCGTCAGCTAACCTCACCTCAGATGATGCAGGTATACAACTTGTTGGGTAGTTTATGTGTTTCAGACAGGGTTTGACTGCTTGAATGTGTAGTTTGACTTAAATCTCGTACCATTTTTGCAGCAAATGATGTCCTTACAGCAGCTTCTACCTCAGCTTAACCAGCAGCAATCCACTTTGTAAGTTTAAATTAATTTATAAACTTTTTCACTACCATGTGAAAATGAAATTTATAGATATGAACGACTCGAACATCCTACTATTATTAGATTTTGTTTTCCATTTAAAACCGTCTCCTTCGTGTTTCAGGGACCCTACCCAGACAGGTGCTGCTACAGGTACAAACATCCTATTCCTGTCTTTTTATCGCAGTGCAGTTGTATGAAATATTGTTTATTTTTTGTTTGTAATCTGCAGGAGCACAAAATAATATGGGGCTGGACTTGTTGATGAATATGTTTGGTGGACTTGGAGCTGGCGGTTTGGCGGCTCCAAATGTGCCTGATGGTAAGACTTCACCTTTGGTATTGATATACTTTCTTCAAATTCCGTGGAAAAGTAGATTTATGAAATGTATGATTTGCAGTGTTAAGTCGTTAAATAGCCAACTATGCAGCTAGTCAGCTACATTGCTGTCAAGAATTCAAATGAGCATTTTGAAATAATCTGATTATTGTGACTTGTAGTTGAAGTAATCTGTTTTCAATGTTTGGATACACAGATTATGCTTCTGGTTATCTAATGCTAAAATAAAATTCTTGAAACTGTAACATGTGTCTTTTACTCTTGTTTCACAATATGATTCTCATTCTTTTCCCAACAAAAAACCTTCACTTCACATTGCACATCAAGCACCCTCCAAGTGGCAATTCTGTAATAAAGGTGTCCTTTTTCTTCTTCATGTAGTGCCACCAGAACAACTTTATGCAACACAACTGTCACAGCTTCAAGAAATGGGCTTCTTTGACACCCAAGAGAATATCAGGGCTCTACGTGCTACTTCAGGCAATGTTCATGCAGCAGTCGAGAGGCTTTTGGGAAACTTTGGCCCGTGATGTTTTGTTCTATCGTAACTTCGTAAGATATAGCTGGACTTGTAATGTGATTCAGTTTTAAGGTATTCTTTGTAGACAAAGGGAGGCCGTGTGGATTTTCTTTTGAGGAGGTGTGAGTGAATAATGATGAACTAGAAAGATTACTTTTGTTACTTGCACTGGTGGAAACCAGCCGCCTTTTAGAAAAACTTTTGGTGTTTATTGTACTAACATGTTTCATAGTTCATTGCTGTTTTATTGATGTTCTTGGAAAAGATTATTCTTCTATGAAAAGTTGACATTTTGTTTTGTTAGAGTGCACATCAATTATCATATTATGTTTGAATTTGACTTTTTGGTCAAAGCTGCATATGACGTTTAGTTAGACCATTAGCATCCGTGGCTCTAAAGTTAAACCGTCTAATGACGTCCTTCCTAGAAACACCCAACCAAGGGTGGACTATGTCATCCCACACCTCGACCACCACACGCTCACACTAAAATCATTGTGGTGGTGTTCTCAGCCACTCGGCTCCCTCCCTCACACCTTTATCATTGGGTGTAAAACCATGAAAAAACTAAGGTTGAACCGCTGGTTGAATAGGGCATTGATAACACATGTAACTTTATATAGGGGAAACGAAAGGTTGATGTCGTTAATAACATTTGGAACTTTGTATAAAAAAGAAGTTGATGCAGACCAGGGCATTGCGTCGAGCTTGTTGACGTTAAGGGTGTCACTTATGACCTGAGATAAAAAATAATCAAGTTTATATTATTGCGTCTAAACCATTTAACCATTTTTTGAACAACAAGCTTTTGAATTTATAAGAAAACTAGCAAGTTGCTAAGAAAGAAGGATACAAGATAAATTAAAATGCAAAATTACCCCAACACGTTCATTTTAAAAAGTTGTATCGCCCTCTATGGCTCTATACTTTATCCAAAGGAAGAAGCCGATTTGATCACAACAATCGGGGAACTTTATTGTAGATCTTCAAGTTTCTAGCTTTTCTAATGCTCCAATGGGTCGTAAGATTAATAATACCATAGTAAAGTTCTTTGTAACCTGGCGAAAATGGCCGTGTGTCTTGTGTGGAGAAAAGGTGACAACGGGAGATGAAGGGGCCTCTTGAAATGTTGCACCAGGAAGCCACTTTATCCCAAACATGAGTAGCATAAGAGCATTGATAAGGAGATGATATGCTGTTTTCTTGTTGAGGAATTAGAATAAGAAACTCCTTCCGACCAACACCAATAATCTTTATAGGTTGAACAGGTCATATTTGGTTTGCACTAAAATCAAATACATCATTGTTAAAAAAAATACGACAACTTTTCTAAGTTTAACTTGTCAACTATCAAACCGTCCAATACCTTTACAACTTTGTTACAACTCATTCACAACACACTAACCCACTTGAACCGTTCAATACAGGTTACACATGTTGCATTCAGATTACATTCTAGGTCGTTTCGGTTATGATTATGTCTTTAATATTAATAATAAATATATAGATATCCGGTTCTGACAATCCAACCCAGTTTACACGCCCTAAGGCCCTAAATTTTTTATAGGAAATGAAACAACACCTAATTTGCATTAAATTTATACCTTCACAAAAACATACAACTTATCTACACAACCCGGCCAAATAAAAATAATACTAAACGTATCATGAGCCTTTTGTCGTGTCTCGACTCCGTCAGTGCACATCATCCTTAACATGAACCGTTGGACGATGACGCGAAGGTTGTTGACCGTATTGGTATGGTGGGCGAGGACTTGAATTGCGTATTCTAGGAACTTTTGGCCTTTCTTTGATGTCATTGACTCGTTCTAGTGTCGCCACCACTTCTTGCATCGATGGACGGGCTTTTTGTTCGGACTCAAGGCACGTGAGAGCTAGTTGGGCAACCTGTCCTGCGGCTTTGGAAGGGTAACTTCCTTCAAGCCGTGAGTCCATTATGTTCTTCAATTTCCTATGGTTAGCCAGATACGGCTTGGCCCACTCCACAAGATTTCGTTGGTGAGCTGGGCGATCATCGTCAAGTGCCCTCATCCCTGTTAGCATCTCAACCAACACAACGCCGAAACCATAGACATCACTCTTCACATACAAATGCCCTGAAAAATAAAATGGGACTTTACTTTTTTTTTTGGGGGTTGTATCACGTTGAAAAGGTCTGGTTCGATTTGGTTTGGTTTTGTCTAGTATGAAAAGGTCAGGTCCAAACTGACTACTTAGGTCTGGTCTGGTTCTATTATAATCTACTGGTGTATGCATGTGTAGTGGCCAATAAGATTACCTGTGGTAACATACTCAGGAGCAGCATAGCCATGTGTGCCCATGACTCGTGTTGTCACATGCGATTGACTAGCCGACGCCATTTTAGCCAGCCCAAAATCTGATAGCTTTGCGTTATACGACTGTCGGAAACAAGAACAAAACAGAGGATCAGTGATACTCCTTGCAATGATGAGTAATAGAGGGGTGGCAATTCCTCGTACGGCCCAAAAAAAAAACACTATATGAATATAATAAGGCAATTCCCTTTAGCCCGTTTTATTAAGCAGGTCAGCCCATCAACCCGTTTAACCTATTTATTACAATCTGTCCAACCGTTTATGTCCCCTCTAACACATAAAACGCAACTTACCCCATCAAGCAATATGTTTGATGCCTTGAAATCTCTATAGATAACCTTTTTATCAGAAGTGTGCAGAAACGCCAGCCCCGAGCAGCCCCTATTGCAATTTTAAGCCGTATATCCCATGGAAGCGGCTGGATAGTCGACCCTCCTGCAAAATTGGAACAAAACAGAATCATAAGTTGACTAAACAATGAAAATATTTCATGACAAATGATTAATAAATTTTTACTTCCAAAGAGGTGGTTCTCCAAGCTGCCTCTTTGCATGAATTCATATACAAGTAGAAGCTTTTCATCCTCATAACAATATCCCATAAGTTTCACAAGATTCGGATGCGAAAGCCTTCCTAAAAAGATCACCTCAGCCTGCTCCAAAGAATCATAATAAACATTTTATAGAAAACAACCAAAAATTGAAGAAATAATCTTTGTTTAGTCATTTGCATTCTTATTTATAACATCTAACCCTTAATACCAACTAATATTGTTTGTTTTGCTCACCGGAAGCTCACAACTATGTTTTTGATTACTTGAGTAAAGACTTCCTAAGATGCATTGATGGTATTTAAGGTCAGGCATTATGTGCCGATATTTGTTAAAGGTGTTGCGCAATTATTGAGTTGGTGGTTTAAATAACCATTTTTTTATTCCACCTAGCAATTAGATGTTCAAAATTTCTTGCACGATCCTCTCAAAAGGTTCATCTTAACAACTAAAAAGCATTCAAATGTGCGATGCATGTGAAGAAATTCAGATAATGAACTTATGCATAGACGCAATGACAGATTGTACATGTATGGAACTACCTGCCACTCTTCGACTCCTTGCATACTCTCCGGATTCAACTTCTTGACAGCAACTACAGAAGCATTACCATTGAGTTTAGATCCAATTTTTCTTCAATTCGGCCTTTATAAACTTTTCCAAAACCCCCTTCACCTAAAATAGTATCGTTACGAAAGTTTTTTGTAGCAGATTTGAGTTCGGAATAGGTATATATTTTAAGATTCGAATGAGGCAAGATATGGCCACCGGGGCCAACATCATCACCGCTGCTTGCTGATGAAAACTGGCTGTTGCCAGAGACATTGCTACTAATTCCTGGTGATGATACTGATAATGAGCTTGTAGTAATGCTGCTGCTGCCAGTGGTGGCAACGGTGGTGGTGGTTGTCTGTGAACTACCTGCAACTGTATTACCATAATCTTGATTAAATAAAATCCCTAAATCACTAGAAAGCTAAAGATGCAGAAATCAAGAAACAGATATAAAGGTCTTGAAACACACACACATATGAAATTGAGTGATAAATGTCAACTGAATTTATAGAAACTGGGATTTTAATTCAAGAAAACATGTATATTAGGTGAGATTTGGTCGTAAATGAACAAAATTGAGACGAAATCATAAAATTTACAGGGTAAATCAATGGGAAACAGAGAACCCACAAAGCATGTGCAGAAAGTTCAAAAAGAACAGAGAAAAATTAGAACTTTTTACGATCAATGAACAATATTGAGATGAAATCGATCAAGTTTAACAGTAAGCAACAGAACCCAGAAAAGCCAATGATAATTACACATTAATTATGAGAAATTGGTAAAGATTTCAGTTTCGTACATGAAGTATGATTGCCAGTGGGGGTCGGAGATATGTTAGTTGAAGAACTGCATAAACCCATGATGAAAACCGCTAATTTTTGCTCAAATTCTCTGGGGAAATTCAGAAGGGCATATCTGAAAGTTGAAACACAGGAGTTTGAAGTCTTGATGAAGATATACAGTATATGACACTGATATTTGTCAATTAATATATTTAATGTTTCTTTTGACCGGGGCATAATTTTCAATTAAAGAATAGGTTTTCCAAGATCTGTCTTGTTTTGTTGTGGAATTTTGTGTGGTTGAGTGTATTTGTGGGTTGAATTTTGAGTAGTTTATGAAATTTCTGTAGTGGTGCCATGGAAGAGAGGACTAAGTCAGATGCTCAAGATGCTAGGATCATGATGTGATAATGCTATTAAAATACTAATAGAATCAATAGGTTTGTACAATAAAAAGTCTTGAGGACTCTCAAAACAATAAATAAAGAAACATAAAAAAAATTATTAATAATAATAATAATAATAATAATAATAATAATAATAATAATAATAATAATAATAATAATAATAATAATAATAATAATAATAATAATAATAAATTAGTTTTGATCTTGGTTTTTGAATTCCAGGAATGATAAACAAGTTCATCTAGATCCCAATCAAGTGATGGTTCCATCTTTGGCGTCTTGGCGAGACGGAAGAGCGAAGAAAGGTTATCGGAAAAGAAGCAAATAGACAACCGGAGATCGTTATTGTGTGATGGGGCGTCGAAGTTGGTATGCGGTGGTCTAGAGAAAACGAAGGCTAGTGACGATTTATAAATATGTAAACTGGATCCATGAGCTGGATACTAATAAACCTCAAATACTATATGTTTCAATACAAATGTCACCACCAATAGTGTTGCTAGCTAGTTTCTCATATTAAATAGGTTTTGTGTCTTCATTAATAATCATATAAGTTATTTTCTATCCGTGAAACATATCATGCATCACGTATGATAGTACAAAAGTTGACATACAGTTTAACAGTGGTTATATGAGTAATTTCTTTGTCGACCAAATATATCATGTTGTTCATGTGATTTTACCTTAATACGACAAATTTCTCTTTGTCATATAGCTCATATGAGACGTGAGTGGTTTTTGAGTTGTGTGTCAGTAATGTTCATTTAACACTTACCTTAGATAAGAACTTAGATAAGAAATTACATAGTTTTACACGACTATATAATTAGATTTTATGTTACTATATTTAACATGTTTATTAAACAGTTAAAGCTTTGATTTGACTTATTTCATATGTTTAATTAAACATGTAGATCCGTGAACACGCTTATGAATTGTTTAACATGTAGATTATAACTAGTCAGTCCATTTGCAAGCTGACAATCCTTAAAAATTGACCTCCAAAGATATAATTAATTTTTCAAATAAACACATACTAAATATTATATTTTAAGAACGAAGTTAGCATGATGTGAACACTAGATACATATTTTCTTCATAGTTAGATATGCATAAAGTTGAATTTGGACGTTAATCAATAGTAGTCAAGCATGACTATTGACTCATTTAATAACAAAAGTATTTACATGTGAATGTATTTTTATATATTTATTATACGTTGACTACTTGTATAGTTTATTAGCAAATTATTAAATCGGGTATATTTACTCGGTACTAAAGATATTATTATAATATTGATTATTTCTAATTTGGAAAATATAATTTCAATCAATAAATATTATAATTTATTAATTAATAATTAATAAACTTATTCATCAGTAAAGATGATAGTTTTCAATATCCTTAGTTTTAACGATACCTGAACCGTTAAAAATTTTCAAGTCAACAAACGATGAACTTTTTGAAGACGTTTGTGTAAAATGGTGGTTAAGTTCGTCAAGTTCATTGGTATCTCATTTCTTATTAATCAAATTGGAAAATAATATTAATCAAGTTGATTGGTGGAAGGCAGGAAGCTACGGAGATATAGAAAAGGCTTTCCATATTACGCTTTGCGCGATTAGTTCTTCCTAGAAAACTAATTCACGTATGAGTCTGTTGGCTCAGATTTCATGACTCATTGTGACTGTGAGTACCGTAGATACAATGTAAAATCATAGCAAGAAATCACATTGACATCTCGAACGTCACGCCAAACAACGAGATAGAATTTGATTCATCATCGCCATTTATTCATGGATTAGAAGTCGATAGTCACTGTTATTTACATCCTAAATTTAACATATAGGATAATAGTAGCAAGCAGAATCACTATCATATTTGGAGGCTCAGCAATCAAACTTGATGTGGCTGCAATCAGATGACGCATCAAAACACCGAAGGCTGACATCTTATTCTGTGTCATCGCCTCTTGGTTTTCAGGAACCAACTGTGTTCAGCTGTATACTTTCATTTTTTTTCAAAATTAACATCATGACCCAAAACCATATCACTGATATAAGAAACCCAAAAACACCATGGGCTGTAACCAATAACAATCCCCTAATTGAGGAAGGGTTGTCATCATCGACATAATGGATCATCTAACCACACAACCTAGCTATTGGCTAAGAACAGACTAACCAAATGAACAACAGTCGCAATCACCAATCAAAAGAAAACCAAAAACATATTTAAAAGTATAAATGATCATAACGAGTGTCTCAAATACAGGTAACCCTCACCATAAAATACAACCACTAACCATAACCTACAAGCCAACATCTCATAATAGGCAAACCATCTATAATGGGTCTCAGATGAACTGATGTCCATCGTCATTGACATCAGCAAACAACTGGCTCACACATATTACCATAAAGTCGAGCAAACCAAGGTCTCAATAGAGCTAAAGCTCAACATCATCGACATGGGTCACAAAGTCTCAGGTAATTAAGCGTCAACCAACCATCATCTACATCAAGAAAAAAATTAAAAGATCACCATTGGTATCCACCCAAAAACCAGATCTGAAAACCCTAAGACCACACTAAAACAGTGTGGGTAGCCGACGACGCCATGAATAGAAAGAGACAGCTCATGCATGGCACCTCGTCAAATGCAAAGGGGGAGGCGGCGTGACTGCAGACGCATCGCCATCGCCAACATCAAAAATAAAATCATATCCGAGATCGATCTAACATCAAACTTTGACAGGAGGCCGACATGCAACCGGCTACACAGACGTCAACATCGACACCATCTTCGGGGACAACAGAACCCGACCTCGATCTCTCCCTTTCTCAGGCCGACAACTAACAACGGTGCAACCCTCAATGACCGCCTCCAATGCCATGGTCATAAAAGAGAGACGAGAGAAGTAGCCGGCCGTAGAACAAACACATGAGGAGGCGACACCAGCACACAATGGCCGTGAACGACCAACCGGACAACACCAAAGGCTGAAGAATAGGTCTGCAACTTTGACGTACAAATGAAAGCAAGAAACCCTTTTGAACATTATGCACGCAATAAAGATTGTACCCCAAGCCTCACAACTTGTACCATTAAAGTTGAAATTCCAAAATTACCCCCGAATTATTGTTCATCGCGTTTTTTTCATATATCAGAGAATTGTGTGCTAGTTCGGTACTCCTCTTTTTAATAGTGAATTAGTATAAAGCCCCTGTGTTTTGGCGAATAATAAAATCATGAAAAAGCTAAAGCTGAAATTTTGTTGCGAACCCCTGCATTGAGGGTAATAAAAACAAAACTTGTGAAACAAAATAAAAATGAAACCGTCATAAACCTGTGTGTCGCAGACTGATATATTTAAAACTTAATATAAAAGCAGGCCGAAAATAATTAATAAAAATTAACATCAAAACGTTGATAAAATTTGTCACATCACATGAATAAATCATATATACGAATGGGGTTGTTGTATGTGTACATATGTGAACTACTAGACCAAGGGTTTATTTGTTTCTTTATACGAAATAAATTGCATTTTACCAACAAAAAAATTAAGTTACTGTTTACACAGACCATGTTGGCGTAGTAACGTAGATAAACAAAAAAGCACATCGTATTAGTATATTTGAAAATGAGCGTTGAACGGTTTAAACAACCATACAGAACCGTTGTCGGTTTAAAATGTCGATATGAAAATTCACATCAAAAAGTAGATAAAATTAGGCACATCGCAACATAAAACTCAAAATTCTATAAAACATTGCATTTTAAAAGCTGTAAGTAAAAAAGAAACTATGAAATTGAAACCTTGAAACTGTTTTGATTACTCGTACGTTTGTGATTTAATGACTTGTACATCATTACGCATAACTTCATTTCTCACGAAATATATATCAAAACGTAGATAAAGATAAAATGTTACAACGTTATATTTAAAATTTCATAAAAGATATTACTTTTAGAAGTTACAGGGGAGAAAACAAAATAATTTCAAAATTAGTTATACTAATAAAACAAAAAAGCACAAAAAGACAAAAGTAATAAAATAATGAGTAAAATGTCATTTTCGTCCCTACCGTTTTGTTTAATTTTCCATTTTAATCTAATTTTTTTTTAAATTTCAGTCACTGTAATTTATCAAATATTATAATAAAAGATAGTTGACTAATAAATAAAATATAAATATACATTAAGATTCCTTCAAGAAAACCTACAATTTGATTCAACACAAACAAATTTATGTCAGAACCCACGTTTATACCACATTGATCATTGCAAAAACTTGAGTTGATCACTTTAGAAGACTTGAATAAATCTAATTGGTTAAAAAAAAACTAATATGAGGGCACTTAAAACCATTGTGAATGAATTTAATGGCGGTAAAAACTTTAAACCCACAAAACATTCGTTCAAAGATATAGGGTTAACGGAAATAAATTTGGAACCTTGGATCGATTCTGTCTTGATTTCCGAGTGTCACGATTTGGAATTGGAACCTTGGAGAATGATTTGTGACACACGAACTCGCAATGGGGTTGCTGTCAACAACGGAGATACATGATGGGGCTACCGTCAAGTATAGAGGTAAACAATGGGATGGATTTGTTGAATAATAGATTATTATTGCGATTTAATATAATGGTAGGGATAGAATGATCATATAAATATATATATATATATATATATATATATATATATATATATATATATATATATATATATGGTAAGGTTCAAATGAGAACTTTACGTTATTGTAAGAACCCTTTAACTTATCTATATACCATTGATCAAATTTTCAGTGGCTACGATCTCTTTACTTTTTTCTTAGTATCTTTTAATATACAAACAAACAAACAAACAAACAAACAAACAAAAACAAACAAACAAACAAACCCAGTATATCCCATTCAAGAGCAGGGTCTGGGAGGGGTAGGTGGTGACAAGTCTTTCCTCTATCCAGATAGGTAGAGAGACCGCTTCCAAAGAGACCCCTGGCTCGATAACAAAAGCAATAACGCTAGTGAATCAACATGTAATCAAATATACGATATATGATATATGGTATACGGTACAGCACACATCATACAACAAACATTAAGATATCACCAAAAGGAAGTATAAAATGAACAAGCATGCATCAGGGAAACAGGAAGTTTCCCCTAAAAAGGTCCAAGCGTACTGCATACACATCAGGCCCCGTAACAAGAAATCAAAGTCCTTTCCTAGCTACAGGAACCACTTAAAGTCCTTAATTTTAATTCTACGTCTCCACTCACTCCTATCCTCGATCATGTGCTCAGAGAGGTGCAAGTGTACCATATCTCGCCTAATTCTCTCTTCCCAGTCAACCTAGGTCTTCCTCTACTCTTCCTACCCTCTATGATGATGTTCTCCACTGCTTTGACCGGTGCTGCCATTGGTCTCCTCTTGACATGTCCATACCATCTTAATCTTCCCTCTCGTATTTTATCTGCAATAGAAGTCACTTCTAACTTCTGTCGAAACACTTCGTTTCTTATCCGATCCAGTCTTGTATGGCCACACATCCACCTTAACATTCGCATTTCCGCAACCTCTACTTGTTTCTCGTGCGATTCTTTATGGCCCAGCAGTCTGTTCCATATAGCATAGCTGGGCCTACCGCCACTCTGTATAGTTTTCCCTTAAGTTTTGCTGGAAACCTCTTATCACATAGGATCCCTGATGTTGCTCTCCACTTGCACCATCCTGCTTGGACACGGTGGGCTACATCGCTGTGTATCTCTCCGTCCTCCTGCATGTACGAGCCCAGGTATTTGAACCTAGATGTCTGTGAGACCGGCATACCCTGGATATTGATTTGGGTGTCCTCTTCCTCGTCGCCACCAAAGTTACAATGCATGTATTCCGTTTAGAGCGACTTATCGTTAATCCTCTGCTCTCTAGCGCTGCTCTCCAGCGCTGCTCTCCACTGCTCTAGCTTGTCGTTAAGCATCATTTTAGATTCTGATATTAAGACAATATCATCCGCGAAGAGCATGCACCACGGGACTGACTGTTGTATAGACTTAGTCATCTCATCCAACACTAGTGCGAAGAGAAATGGGCTCAATGCCAATCCTTGGTGGAGTCCCACTTCCACTGAGAATGAGTCTGTGTCTCCTACCGGTGCTCGCACACATGTTTTTGCCCCGTTATACATATTCTTAATTTGACAGTATCTTTTAATATAAAAGGGTATAAAAGTCATTAAACAACTCCACTAAAATGTAGATTCACCAGAATTTTGACATGTGTCCCTATCCTATTCTTTCTACTTTTCTTTTTTCTTATTTAAAATTTTTACCCCTTTTTTTTAAAACCTTTATATTTTTTATAAGTTGTAATTTTTTTGTAAGAATTACACCATTAAACTCGTCTTATTTTTCTCTTTAATTCCAATATAGTTTTGTAAAAAAATTAAAAAAAATTTACGAACATAAATACTTACGATGAATTACATCATGTTGTAATTATTTACATTGCAATATATCGAAATACATATATACAAACCAACAAAATCAAAACCTAATAAAATGATTTTAGTTCTATTTTCAAATGCAAATCATAACTTTATTAAATCTTTTATCGTATGTGTCATCGTTGGCATCCCCCATTCCCCCTTCATATAAAAACCAACAAAAATATTTAAAAAACAACAAATATCTACTTTAAAACATTAATGTCCTACACCATAAAAATTAAAGAAATATAACACGTACTTAGTTACATCAGGTTTTAATGTTATACTAATGCAACATTTAGCAAAGTTGTAACGAAACATCAAGTTACACTAATATGAAAATGTAAACCAATGTAAACTGATGTAAACCAATATTAACCAATGTAAATCAATCTTTAAAACAAATGTAAACTTATGCAAACTTAGTGTTACATTAATATAAATAAGTGTAACAACACAGTAAGAAGGTATAACATATACGTAAAAATTAAATGTACATGTAACGAAACACTTAGTTACAATTAATTACATCATGTTTATTTGAATGAAAATCATAATACTTAAAGTGAATTACATTGTATTTTACTTACTTATAGTGAACTACATCGAATAAACACATTTAAAACCAACAAAAATAAACCTTATGCATCATCATTGCTATAGTCTTTCTTTTGACAGCCTTCACTCTCCAGTTATCTAAAAAAATAAAAATAATTTAAGTTGATTAACAATCTGCAAAAATAGTTTTTTCAATTTAAGTTGATTTAACAATCTGCAAAATTGGTTTTTCACCTTTTTATAAGAATATAAATCAATGTAAATCAATCTGAAAACTAATGTAAATCAATGTAAGCTAATGTAAATTAAACAAAATAACATTTTCTTTTATGAGGTATACTATTATTCAATAAACATGCCTGAAAAATACCATTCTGTAAACTATTGTAACAAAATTAACCTAATGTAAACCAATATATAAAATAATATAAACCAATCTGTAAACTATTGTAATTACACCACTAACAATTTTCATGTGAACCAATATAAACCACTATAACTAAAGAAAAAATCTTCTTTACTTGTGTGTCTTCTACTAGTATGTAAACATGCTTGAAAACTTGAATGAGATTGTTAGTATTCTATAAAAAAATATCATTTTCTCTTGTTATTTTTGGTTAATAATAAAAATCAAAATTCAAAACATACCACACTTCAAGTTCCTTATTTACCATCTATGAACATTTTCTTTTTCATTAAAATATATACAAAAATCAAAGATTGAAAGGAACCAAATAATAAACAACACTATGTAAAGAAAGTTTCTTTTTTCATAAAATTAAAACCCTAAAAGCTACTAATAAGATTCAAATGGGTTTGCAAAACTTTTAAGAAAAGATTTCAGGAAATCCCCAAATCAAAACCCCATAAGAACAAAAGAGAATGTTACCTGTGTTTGCATCCTTAAAGATCAAGATAAAGAAGTGGATCTGGGAAAGGTTGTTGTTAGAGAGAGAAGATGAAGATGTTGTAACGGGGTGACGTGTGATGGAGGCTGCAACGTGGTGGTGGTTGATGTCGTAATAGGTGGCGTGTGATGGCGACGATAATGTGATGGTGGTTGATGTCGTGGTGGAGGTAGATGGTGGTAGTGGAAGGGAATGAAGATGAAGATAACAAAGAAAGATGAAGATTGAGATGATTTAATTTGAAGAAGAAAAAGAAAGTAGATGGTGTTTTGATGTGTTAGGTGTTATCTCAAAAGAAGTACAAATTAAAATTACTAATATACCCTTGATTTAGTTTGATCCATTCAAATGAAATATTCCATTTTAGATGCTAAATCAATGGTAATTAGATGAGTTAAAGGGTTCTCACAAAAACTAAGGGGTCTCACATGAACCCAATCATATATATATATATACACACACACACACACTATATTAATATGCATATTAGAAGGGCAACATGGTAATTTGTGTAAAACTCTTAAATTTAAGAGTTTTACATGTTAAGAAGCACATGGTACAACCTATTGAAGCACATTAAAGAATAAGGGTAATCTTGTAATTTCAGTAAACTCTTAAAGAAGAAATGATTCCTTGTTCTTTCCCTCTTCTTTTCTTCCATGTCTGAATTTTTTTGGCTTCTTCGAATGAAGGGACATCTCAGAATTCAAATCCAGATCCAAATCTATAAGCACATGTACCAAATCTGACAAGTTATCTTTCACTTCGTTTGTTCCGGTGTTAGTTGTTCTTGCTTCTTTGGCTCTGATCTAAAGTGGTGGTGGTATAGTATTGTCAATACAGATTAGCTTCATGGCTTTTGTATCGTCTCCGTCTTGTTTTTACCCTAATCTGACGCCTTGAACCCTAGGTCGTGGTGGTGCGGGGCTAGCGGCATTGAGATAGTGTCGGAGCAGATACATATGCGCTCTCTGTTTCTCTGTTGAGGTGCTTTGATTCGACTTCTCCATTGTTAGTGCAATCGTTTCTCCTTTCATTATCTTTAATTTCCAAAATTAGTATGGTTATGAGAATTCTTGGTAGTTTTGTGTTTCAAAATGCCGAAGAAAGCTATAATACAGAGGACCAATATAACCATGTTTCATGATGTTGGATTTGCATTTAGCCGTGGATGCCAAAAGATAGGCGATGCTATTTTCAACCTCGTTTTGAAATAAAAGCAACATATATTGATTACAAAATCTGTTCTTAGTTTTGTGAATATGGGTTTAGGTAAGTTAGATGAATAGGTATAAAGATGCAAAACATTAATGTACTTTATTATTTAGGTAAGTTAGATGAATAGGTATGTGAAATTATTTGTTGCTAGAGTCTCACAATAGGTAAGCAAGGCCACAAATATAAACATAATTTCATGTTTTATTTGTGTTTGTTTCATTACAGTATATCAAGTTTTACTAATGTTCTTTTGTGCTTGATGTTTATATTTTGATTTCTCATGAATTGAGTTGCAAAGGTGATTTGAAGATGGTGTATCCGGTTTTGTTTTACTATAGTTTACACATACACCACATTTAAATGGTGTTTGTTGAGTTTCTGTTCTTGATGGCTTAATATTGCGTGAATTACCATGTGCAATCTGAATTTGTTATCCTTCTTTTTTGTGGCACTATCTTTATCTTTAGAAAAACTATCGTCAACCTATATATGTTCCTTGAGTTAAATATTCATAAACATCTAAATTATCTTAAAACAAACGATACATATCACATGGGTCATGGAGGAACATGTTAAAGGTTCCTTGTTACTTATCAAATGTGTCATCCATCTTTTTATGTGATGTTTAGTTTATAGGAACCTATAGTATGCACATATACATACTTAAGAAGTCCATAATTACTCTTTGCTGTTTGTTGCAGTACGTAAAAGAGTTCATTGTTTTGACATATCTACTCTAGCTTCTGCAATTCTGAAGGTGAATCTGGATAATATTAATCTGAATGGTTCCATCTCAAATTATGGCACTATGTTATATCACTCACTCACTCAGTACAAGTCTTCAGGTTACCTTTTGGTGGAGTGGAGCGCTTCACCAAGCTCTCTAACATCCCGATCCAGTGTGCATTTGTTTAAATGTGTGCTGGTACCTATATAGGTGTGAGCATTCATGTGTAATGTGTTCTGTGTGTGATAACTATAATTTAATATATTTAATATAATTTAGTGAGAACTAATTGAACATAATGCACAAATACTTACAATAAAGAGACAGGTAAACGGGCAACAAGTTGCACCGCAACCCCTTTTTGAATAGCGAAACATAGCTACTAAAAACAAAACCTTGGTCCTTAGGGGTCGAAACAACGAACAACGACATAATGCAATTTGTATTTGTGTGACATATGATGAAAAACTGAATACACGCGGAATGCATTTTAGTTCTTTTTTTTTCTCAATTTGTGTATGAAAATTGTTTTTTAGTTGTTATACCTTATGTTGTTTGCATTTACTCAAGGGAATAAGGAACTATCATCTCTTGTACATGAAGTTATTGTTACAGATGATCACAAGATTAAAAATAGAGAAATAGTGTATTGTGAGCAAGAATTACATGAGGTTGCAGTAACAAAATTTGCAGGTTTTATGAAAGTATTTAGGATCTGTGACGAACCCAGCCGTCATTGTTCGTTGTTATGATATTTATCTTAAATATAGCAATTTTAAATGACGAATTGTGAAAATTGAGAGATTTACATGTGTGGATTGATAAACTAACAGTAACAGAAAACAAATACAGTGATGTAAATTGTTCTTCGTTGTATTGCGGTGTTTAGTATATACATGTATCAGGAGAAAGAATTGTTAAATAGAAAACGAGTATCATAATATAAATTATCGTTTCTGCCGCATCGCGCGGGTTTACTACTAGTATGTATATGTGTATGTGTGTATATAAAGTATCTAGTTTGTGTTGGATATATATGCCATTTTTAAAGTTTACAAGAGTAAATAAGAAATTTTTCCTTTATAAACAAAGTAAAGAAATATGGAATCTTGATTGGTTAAAATAAATTTAAAGTTTTGATTGATGGTAAATTTGTATCTATCTATACTAATAAAATAAAGTTTTTAAAAGTCACATGACACAAGGACTTAAAAGCTTTATTTTTTTCTTTTCCTCTCCTAATAAATATCACATTAACTACTAATAATATTATTTAATTATTTTTTATATTAATTTTTTATTAAATTAAAAAAGAGATATTTCTACAAATACAATTTCTAAAGAAATAACTTTTTATAAAATAAGTTTTTTTTAAATATCAAACTTCTTAAAATACATAATATATTTTAAACCTGTGCTTTCTAAAAAAATAAAATTATTATGAAAAAAAAACAATTAAAATTTAAAGTTTAAAGAAATTATTAAAAATGTCACTTTTTATAAACAATTTGTTTCGAAACAGTTTGTTTTAAAATCAACTTTTTTTAGAAAAAAAAAAGTTTAAAAAATGATAATATCCTTTTATCACTTGTATGTAATGTCAATCATATATTATATCAAAATATTGTTTATAATTCATAATTTTTATTAATAATTATTAATATTTTATTTATTCAACCCATGTAATACACGGTGTAGTAACCTAGTTAGTAAATATTAAAATGTATGAAACAACAAAAGAGTGGAAGAAAAGAAAAACATTTAAGCACCTTGGTATTAATATGATAAATATAAGTTAGCAAAAATTACACGTCATTTAACTACAATATATTCAGCTATTTGTGTACGCTGGTTTGATACAGAGTGATACGTTATATCGACAAACTAACCTAATTAATGCATAAGTTGAAACGTTTAATGTGTGTCATAAACATGTTAAACCGTTTCAACCCGTTTAGACATGTGTTTCATCGTAATTATTAACGTGTTGAATTATAATAACCCAAATCTCTTTACCCTAAATACTAACATGTTAAACTTCATGTCATGCCATGTCATGTTAATAAGTAAAATCACAAATTATCAACTTACCCATAACAATACCAAATCGAATAAACAACACAATAAGACAACAAACACTCTCACACCCTTCATTCTTTTGGCTTTTACACCAACATTCAATCCACCACAAACATGAAAACAAACTTTAATATTCATTTCGCTACCAAAAGAATGATCTTTATTTTTTCACAATGAGAAGACTTCAACCCCATAAACACCACAATACACACACACAAGCCTCCAACCAAATGATCAACATCAAGCACTAATGTAGACCAACTCCCATTGCCATGAAGAACCAAAACAAGCTATCTCCGTTGTTTGATTGAAGGCCCTCTTCTTTCACATCCACATAACACTTTGATGTGATGATTGATAGTTTGATACACTTCAATTCATCATCAAATTCAAATCCTAATTCATATTTCAGATGTTCAAAACAAGATCTCCATCAAAGAAAACCAAGTTCCCAATACACCAAGAATCACACCCAAAACAATCATCCCCAAATCCAACATAAGCTCCTCCCTCTTCAACTCATTCTTGAACGCGATATAATGAAACAACGCTGGTAACACCAGCCCCAATATGCAGCAAGTACTACTCCCAACCAACGATAAGAAATCGGTGAAATTTGGCACGAAAAGAGCCACCAAACTCACCACCATAACCAGCACCCATCTCATCCACAAACAATACATTCCTTCCCAATATCTCCTCTCCATAACTTCGTAAACCGGATGCATCATCAATGGGAATGTGAAGAACAGATTCACACACAGTCCCAACTGCACTAAAGAACTTAAAACACCTTTACCCATGTTTGCAGTGATGATATCTTGAGTCTTTTCACCAAATGCAAAGTAACCCAATACTCCAAAGAACCCATACATGGCAGCAATGAACAACATAGCCCAACCCAACACCGACCCGAATCGTTTCTTGTCTCGGGCCTCTGATTCCAAAGGCAATGCCATTCCAATTCCTTCAAACGAAAACAGAGCAACCCCAAGACCATAACAGAACATCGGAAAACTACCAAAAGCTTCAACATTTATGATGTTATTCATGAAAACAGTGATGTCTTCCGCCATTACGACACCCATCGCACCGATATCGACAATGTCTGCGAAAATACTCAAAGGGGCCAACAGGGTCAGCGTCGGAATCGCATTTAAAGCCAATTGGAAAGGAAAACAACCCCAAATGTAAAAGGTTTTAGCTCTCATGCCCCATATGTAACCACTGGTGTGAAGATAGTTAATCGATTCAATTTGAGTGGAATTGAACAGATTTGCTAATGTATTGCCGATAAAGATTAGGTATCCGACGCAAAATCCGGCCTGTGAGGCCAGAATCATCAGATCGACGGCGAGACGGCCGACGGGGCCACAAACTGCGAACCCCAAATCACCAAACGAATTGATTTTGGAATACGTAAGTGGGGATTCGAGTTTTCTTCGGGTTTCGATCAACAGCATCATCCCACGGTAGACGAGGCCGGCGACGGCGAAGATCATGAGGAATCCGGTGATCCAGCCGGTGCGCATGAAGGTGTAAGGGAGGCCGAGGACGCCGGCGCCGACGATGGCGATGAAGACGTTGGCGAAGGTCTTGGGCGTTGACGACAACGAATCAGAGGTTCCGAGGAGTGGGGAGTCTTCTCTTGGGACCGATCGAATGCCGTTGGAGGATGAAGTTGGGTGGTCGTTTTTGTTGTCGAATACCATGCTGATTGTATCAAATTGATGATCGGAAGCAAGAGTGTAACTTACAGTTGAAGATTACATTCAAATTGGTGAAGATTGTGGGTTGAATTTTGGGGGAAACAGCATGAATTGATGATTTGTGATTAGATTGAGATGGTGGTATGTGAGATGTTGAATCAAAAAGGGGGATTGATGATGAATTTTGAATGGGATTGGATGGAGTAGAGGAGCAATGTGTTTGAACATGTGAGGAAGGAAGATGGTGACAGATGTATGGATTGGAACAGATGAAAATCCTCGACTCCGCGTAAGTTGAGTACGATGATTGGTGTTTTTTTGTATCCTTTTGCGGGTCCCATGTTATTTTTATAAATAATTTTGGCGTTTCTTTGAGATTCGATAGTCCCATGAACTTTGGTTATGTTACCTGTGTTGTATGATTTCTATTTGCTAGAGGTTATGGGTCAATAAAAGGTATAAATTTAGAAGTAAATTTTAAATGTGTGTGAGAGAGGATATAAGTTTTCCGTAAGACTGTAACGTACAAGATATCATTTTGATGTTCAATCGACTTACTATGTATGCTAGTTTTTGTAGCACATATGGCTCAAGTATTCTTTAATAACATCTACAAACTACATGACAGCTTGGTGGCTGTTCTACCAAATAAAGAATCTATATTTCCAAAACAATTATTGAAAGAATTTATAGTCTTACAAGGGTGACACTTGTCGTGTCCACGACATATCATCCCCAAACTGATGAGCAAGCGCAAGTTTTAAATATATACTTGGAAACATATTTAAGGGGCATGGTATTCGAAAGTCTAATTTGGAGCAAATGGCTCACTTTGACAAAGTAGTCGTACGATACACCTATCATTCGGTTATAAAAAGGTAACCTTTTGAGATATCGTATAGATTAAGAATCCATAGTGAGAATACAAAAGCAAAATTTACCGGTCACTATAGCAACTTGAGAAGACTTCAATTTGGAATTCAATGAGATTTCCTGGTTTTGAAACTTAGGTTAAGAATTACATAAAGCAAAAAGTATTGTTAAATGTGATTAGAACTTAGTAGCCATAATAACATGGTAATAACTAGCAGCAGCCACATTAGTTATGTGGCTAATTGTCACTTGTACTTAAAACCAGTAATCAATTGTGATGTACCAATAAATAATTGCGATTTGAATAATCTTTATAATCTTAATTTCTTCTCTCAATTTTCTACCATAACAACCACTTTCTAACAAGTTTACATTTATCATGTGACATCTTTTTTGTCTTCTGATCATACCATGCTAGTTTTGTGTAGTACAAGAAGCAAGTACATGTGTAGTACGTACCAAGTACAATGTTGGAACCTATAACTAGAGTCCACCCATCTTTTTGGACGAACATTTCAAACTATGTTGGTGTATAGAAGTAAATCAAGATCGAGGTGTTTGTGAATGACGAAGATCTACAAAAAAAACATTTTAAATGGAGCTAGATTTGACTTTGTCATCTTCGTCGTTCACAAACACATCGAACTAGACATGCTTCTGAATTTCGCATGCGGATGAGGATAGCCTCATGATCATCACATATGAGAAAATGCTAAAACAGGTAATCCCATGAGTAGACATATTTCTGGGTTATGTTTCATCTACAGGGGTTTGAACCATCATAAACCATGGCACAAAAGGCGGCGTGGGAGTTCTATGATGAAATGGGATCGATTTAGTTACCATTATACCCTTGTTGGACCGAGTCTATGTCCTACTTGGTGTTGTGTAGCATCCAATAATCAAATGTGTCAATTTGGGTTGTGTGTTTTCTAAAATGCATGACGCAAAGTTTATTTTGAAACATCTAACTTCTAAAATTGCACTGATTTAGTTTCCCACTCAAATAATTTATAACTAACAATTAAACTACTTAAAACATCTAATTCAACGTCACATGTTCTCCTAGTCTGAAGGGATCCGGTGCCCAACTATCAAATCCTAGAATTGCATTATCAGAGCCGAGTCAGGAGTCAGGAATGGCCGTTAGTGGACAACCACCTTTACTGGCTAACAATATATTAGAGAATTTGTCAGTTGTGTTAGGTCTACTGCTCAGTTGTATGAAAAACATTTTCTTTTGTTTTGACCCGTTATCCAACCTGTTACACCCTCTCTAATGGCAATTCACTAGATCATGGATCATAGAAAGCATATAAACATAGCTAAATACACGCCTTGAAATATTAAATGAAACAGAGAAAAAAAAACAGAGGTTTTATCAGCTTGGAAGTAGGATGATATGTTCATACTATAGGATCCATTATATGAATTAGAATAAGTACAAAACTATATGTTTCTGCCTAATTCTTACAAAAAAGATCCGCTACCGTAAAAACTTGGAAAATCTGCATATTTTACGGGTTACGGATTCCCAACTGTTGAAGAGAATTCGGTCCAACAAGAAATACATGCTTTAACGATTGGTATCGGAAAACAACAACTCCTTTATATGCAGTCCTTGGTACGCCATCCTAGATAAGTTGAAGGAAAAAAAACAGAGGTTCATGAAAAAGTAAAAATAAAAACAGAGATTTCTGACATGAAAATGTGATACCTTCCACTCTTCAAAAATGCCAAATTGGCGGGCAATGTTTTCAAAGTGCGATTGATCTGTATAATGTATACGCACGTCTCCGTTTACATTATTCGTCTTTAAAACAAGATCGGTTCCAAATAGGGGCTTTGCATTCTTCAAGAGGTCAGCAAAATGCTTCACAAACTTATCCTACAAACAAACAAACCATAAGTCTATCATGAATATTCAAAATGGTTAATTATATATTCCATATCTCATCTAAGTTTACTACCTAAAAGACTTTAGTTTGTGAAATGCATACCTCCATTAGGTAGCTCAAGTCCATGGACTTCCAATCAACCTTTAATATAGCACAAATAATTAATGATGAGATATATACCAAAGAAATCACATTAGATACAGAAAGTCTAGGTTGTTAGATACCTGAACATCGTTCAGTTTAATAGGTTTAAGATATTGTTGGAAGAACTGTCCTAAACTAGAACCCTGGAAAAAATAAATAGATACAAGCAATCAATTTATCAAAGTATTATTATGCTTAAATGCCTAATATAAATAAGGAACTGACTTTGGTTTGATTTATGTTCTTGGTAACCAACATATTATAGGCCAGAAAAAAACCATTGAAGTTTCTAAAGTATCTGTTTTAAGGTAACTACTTATGATTAATTGTTTTCAAGCACGTGTCAAGAAAAAAGTCAGCATGGTCAAAAGTGACGCGCTATCATTTTTTACTGTTTACCAGGTCAGATCATCCCAAATCGAAAATTTTGGAAATTGGTTACCTTAAATCAATATTTTTGAAATTTTGATGCTTTGCTCTGGCCTAAAATATGCAATTAGCCCAACTTAAACAATATGCTGATGGAAGATACCGACATGCTCCCCAAAGTTGTAAGTCCTGCATACTTCTGGACGAATAAACTGCCGCCCTTTGTGATTCTCCTTTAATCTTAACCAGTCATCCCAGTAAGTAATATTTTCGTCAAAGAAAATTCTTACTTGACGTAAATTAAAATAAAACAAGTATCTTTTAAGTACGAGCTTGAACCACAAAACACACACTCATAAAACAGGATATGCCTTTGGCCACTTTGGAGAAAGCTCATCCCATGTAGGTTTAGATAGCATCCATCCAAGGCCAGGGAAAAAATCTGAGCGATATAGTGTATCTGTAGAATGCCGTGTTTAAGCATATTATGTACATGCGGTTTGTATTTGGAGAATTAACAAATGAAATAAGATATTTTTTTGAGTTTAAAGTAACCAACAATTTTATACAAATTAGTTATGCAAAGCTAGACTCACAAGGATCATGCACAAATTGTTTTTGCCCATTGTCATTCCATGAGGAGATGGCCATGATTGACCTATCACGGTTTTAACAATACAAATAACAAAATTAAAAATTCTTTCAACCCAATGAATTTTATAAGAATAGAGTATAGCATATGCTATCATAGTTCATGTAGATGACTTACTTATCTTTATCAAGTAGATCTGCGCCAGCCTCAAAGTAATCAAAAAAATCAGGAGCGATCTCCATATCATCTGCATCATATGAATTAACTATTATCAGCATTTTGTTCTCAAATTCCCAGAAAAAAAGAACCTAAACAAAGTGATATATACCTTCAAGTATGATGACCCGATTAAAATTATGTTTGTAAAACAACTGATCGAGTGCCCACTTGTAGTGACCTGAAAATATGGTGGTAAATTGGTAATCCGTAGGAAAAAGTTTATCCCCTGCAAGAGGCAGGACGGAATGAGAATTTTAAGCAAACTATCCTTACGAGCTATCTTGTAATATGCAATTAACTCCCCAGGCCTTACAGTAAGTACAGGTTCATAATCCAAGTGCTGCATGAAAATGGAGATAGATTTTAAGACATTGGAGCCAGAGGTGGAAAATTGGTTGAGCAGGCGGGTCTGGTAACAGGTCGAAATGGGTTCGAGGTAGAATGGGTAACTTTTAAAGTGAGTCAGGTCGAGTTGGACCACAAACCTTTTTGTGTCCCTTTTTTAATATTATAAACAATTACTACAGTAGATATGATTATGAGAACATTATTGTTAGGTGATAATTTCATGTTTCCAATAGAACAATTTAAGGGGTTGTAAGCATTTAAATTAGGGCGTACCTGGTGCTGCAAAGAGCTCCCGCGTTTTCGCAGGGTCCAGGGAGGGTCCGTTCCATTTAAGGGAAGATGTACGCGGTCTTTCCCCCACATTTTGTGGGGAGACCGTTTCCACGGATCGAACCTGAGACCTTCGGTCCCTTAGGAACAGCTTTTACCGCTGCGCCAAGGCCCGCCCTCTAAGCATTTAAATTAGCTTTGGGTTAAATTCGTTATTCCACCAGTTCTATTTTTAACCAAGCTTAAAAGTTTGCTCATTGACCCGTTAGAGGTCAAAAATAACCCACATCAACCTGATTTTAAGTAACACTTACCTGCATGTAGGTCAGCTGATCATAACCCATAGCCTTTGTTCTAACATCAGCATTTGATCCGTCCTAAAAATATTAATATTAATATTAATATTCAAATATTATCCTGAACTAAAGTTCCAACAAGTGTGTAATGTGTTAGACGTACCTGAGACACAAAAATCGGAAACTTCAACGCAACAGAACTATGATATCTGGAAATCATGAAGAAATGGCAATACAATGAGGCCATGGAAGGTTAATTAACTTATGGTAAAAATTAAAATAAGATGTTATTTACATAGAACATACTTTAAGACAGAGTTAATAGTCCTTTCAAGATAATCAGCACGATTGCAAGCCATAATCACAACAGCTGCCACTGGCACCTAAAATGATGAAGCATATTCATTTATGATTTAAGTGTGTGATATCTGCACACGAAGTATAATGAAAAATCAAGAAATTAAATTCTAGATTCGACTTTCTCATCAACCTCGGCATCTCGTATCAAACTTCTAACACCTTTCTCTGAAGATCAATAAATAAAAAGGAAGCATTTTGTCATTCAGAAAAGAGAAATACATCAAAGAAACTAAAACAAGATGCTGATAATACAATATGAACTTACTTTCAAGATCTTGAACAACTGCCCTCAAGCGTTCACATTCTTGTTCTTGACGTTTTACTTTCTCTAAAATACCAGTAATACACAGATTACGAAACTGAATAGCATAAACTATGTATAAACGAGAGAACATGAGAACATGACATCTAACGAAAACATGATACAAAATACCTTCCAAAACCACAATATTCTCCTGATTCATGCCTATTTGATCGATCAGTAACCGCATTTGATTCCTGCAATTATTTTCAGCTTCCACCTGTTATGAACATGATCCAATCATCCACTAAATGCTCCCACAACAGAACTTTTTAGGATTAATGGTGCACATACTCAATAAACCTCATAAACAAGCTGATTACTATAATAAGTTTCTAGGAACAAGATAAAACATAATCATATAATGAAATTGTCTATTAATCCATGATCAAACAGTTTAATTGACCAACATATCAACTATATAGACTCTAAAACCCTAATACCTTGAAGCAATAACAAAGGGATATACGACTATACTTACAGCAGCCGAAACTCTATCGACGTACTCTGATTGTGTGGCAAACAGCTTCACCTGATGATTTGGGAATTTGGGTATTGCAATTGGGTATGAAATTCAATCAATCTGAACAGCAATTTTACTCAAATTTGAAGAACAGTGGAAGTTACATCTAACCTGTGTATAGATGAATGCGATTGCAACGAGTATGAGAAGATATCTGAAATCGCAGGACCATCTTCCCATTTTGTTTATAATTTTCTCCGTAGGGCTGCAGATTTTTAGATCAAAATCTTTCGAACAGCATATGAACTGAAGTTTTCGATCTCAAAGATCCGGGTCAACGTTACCCGGGTCATCATAATCCAGAAGGCTTAATGAGGTTGTACGGTACAAGCATGTGTTTCCTGTGCACGATACATGAATCATTGTAAAACCCTTGATAAAGCATTAAAGCTTGAGGCTTGTTTCAAACCCTAGTTGCAAGTTGTCAAAGATCGTGATGTTCATCACCAAATACATATGATTCTGAACCATCAGGGGTTCAAATTTTATTAAGTTAGTTTTATGTCATAACCTCATAAATAACATTAACATAAATTGTAATTTACTTATTAATATGTAGTTAAACAACCATTTTAAAACAAATTAGCAAATATGGTTTTTTCTAAAAGAGATTGCCCCATGAGCAAAAAACAATGTAACAAGTAACAACACCGTCACAATGATCATAGTTTTAGAGAGAGGGAGGATGTGGTCAAGTCAAGACAAGTCAAGAGCTCACAACTCTAATACATTTGATCCTAAAAAACGACAAGAACATTTACGAGTTCACATGAACACGATTAGTCTAACATTAATTTTTAATTTTACATATAAATACATTGCAATAAAAAATACAAACGTATATAAACCACTATGAAGTTATTGTGTCTTTCATAAATGACACAATAAAAAAACGTTAATTTTTTTATTTTTTTTTATTTTTCGTTTATTTTTTCTCTTATTGAGGACGACTAGGGAAACTAAAGCTCTGAATTGCTTTTTTGAAATTCGATTTTGATTATGAGATATAATTTTTTTGTGTTTTTTTGACTCATTGTGTTTGTTTTTTTTTTGACTCATTGTGTCTTTTTTTGACTCATTGTATCTTCTCATACTATGCTTAACAGTAAAACTTGATGCTAGGCTTTCATTTTTTAGATTTTAGCATACTATTATCAATCATTGTAAGTTATGATTGGTAACTTATGACATAAAAACTATCGTTCTAAACAAATTAATATAAATAACATATTAAATGGATCTACTGCTACCTGGTATCTTATGCCATAAAACTAAAATTTTAAAACAAATTAATATAAATAAACATGTTAAATGAGTCAACATGCAAACCTACCTTGTCAACGGTCAACTTGAACATCACTCATTAGCTAAACATGTTCTACCCAGACCAGTTAGACCAAACTTATACCCGTAAATTTTATATCGAGTACATGTCACGTTTAGTTTCAAAATTCACACTCCACACGTAAGTTTTGCTACGCACAAAATAATTTAAATTAAATTCAGATGTCTTGAAACATCACGTAAACTAGTTATAGCTTATTAGTGTACACTATTAGTAGATATATAGCTGTACTGCAGCTTTGATGATTAGCAAAATTATAGGAACAGATTATCAGTCACAGCTGTATTATAAGCAGCAAATTATTTGTATTATAGGCAACTGAATAATCTGTATTCAATGTTGTAGTAAACTACAGGAATTTCTTGTATTTATATGATGTGATTGTGAATGAGAAGACACAAAATATTACAACGTATATGGTATAGAGCCAGTTGCCCTAACCTGCAGCCATCTCCCCTTCTTCACTGACAGACGACCAACATCTAGTCTGTCTTCCGGTAAACCACATTCTGCTCTGTTCACCCTCCTCCCCTCCCCCCTTGTTCACCTCCAATCCCTGTTCCACTACGCCATGGACAAAATCCACCCTGCTGTAACCGTTTCCAACATCAAAAACTTTATTCCATTCACCTTGGAGATGGAAAGCGGACACTATAACTCCTGGGCAAAACTCTTTCGTATTCACTGCAGAGCCTTTGAAGTTTATGATCACATCGACCCCAAGATCACCCCTCCCACAGCACCATCCTCATCTGCTACCAACAAAGAAAAAGATAAAGATGCTCGTGAGGCTGTTCAACTTTGGTCCAGGTTAGACGCAATTGTCTTACAATGGATATACTCCACAATTTCCACCGATCTACTACACACCATCCTCTCCACCAACACCACCGCTTGTAAAGCCTGGATTGCTTTAGAAAATATTTTCCAAGACAACCAAAGTTCTCGGGTTATGTACCTGGAGCACAAGTTTGTTACTACAAAACTTGCCAATCATCCAAATGTCTCAGCTCACTGTCAAACACTCAAAATGTTGGCTGATCAATTAGCAGCTGTTAATGCACCAGTCAGTAATCAACGACTGGTGCTACAGTTAATTGCAGGCCTGAACGAAAGTTATGAGGCTGTTGCTATTATGATTCAGCAATCCACACCACTCCCCGACTTCTACGAAGCCAGGTCTAAATTCATCTTGGAAGAAACACGAAAGTCTCATCAGGCAGCCGCTTCTACCATTGTTCCTGCTGCTGACTCTGCACTTTTCACGGCTGCCCCTTCTCAAATACCCCATGCTCGTATATCTGATCAGAACTATGACTCACAGCCCCTCTACACTCCCCGTGGACGTGGGTGTGGGCGTGGTGGTCGCGGCCGAGGTAGGTCCCGTGGCGGTCGAGGTCGTGGATCGCAACAGCCTACTCGGAACTACAACAACCCAAGGAACAACAACCAGTGGCCCAGCCCACCCCCATAGGCCTATTCACAGCATCAGAACTGGGCCTACCCTCCTTGCCCCTATCCCACTCAGCCTTACGGCCCAGGCAAACAGTCTCACAGCCCACAACCGAAGCCTGGACCTGGTATTCTTGGCAGCAGACCAGCTCAGGCCTATACAGCTTCAGAAGCCACTTCCACCCCCACTGAACTCGAACATGCATTCCACACCATGACCATGCACCCACCCGATCAGAATTGGTACATGGACACTGGGGCGACATCTCATATGGCGCACTCCTCAGGTAACTTCGCGTCCTATATTAATAAGGGTCCTTTTCAAAATATTATTGTTGGAAATGGGTCTAAGATTCCAATCCAAGGTACGGGACATCAAACTCTACCCTACCCTTTTCCACCTTTAACCCTTCGCAACGTTCTTCATGTTCCAAATATTATTAAAAATCTTTTATCTATTCGTAGACTAACCGCCGATAATAATATTGCTATCGAATTTGACCCGTTTGGTTTTAATGTGAATGACTTCCAGACGCGAACACCCATTCTTAGATGTGACAGTACTAGGGATCTCTACCCGCTCACCTTCCAGTCACCGTCTCACATCACATCACCTTTTGCTTCCATCACTCAAGACTTGTGGCACTGACGACTCGGGCACCCTGGCAACTCCATTTTAAATTCATTAAAACATTATTTGTCTTTTTCTTCCAACTCTAAAAATTTGAATTCTGTTTGTTCATCCGGTGTGTTTGGGAAACAATTTAAATTTTCTTTTTCTAATTCAACGTCATTTACATATTTGCCTTTTGATATTGTGCATAGTGATTTGTGGACCTCCCCCGTCTCAAGTGCGGGAGGTCATCGATATTACCTCTTATTCTTGGATGACAAAACAAATTTTTTATGGACGTATCCTCTTGCTAAAAAGTCATAAGTTTTTCAAACGTTTCTCCAGTTCTATACTCTTATAAAAACCCAATTCAATCACAATATAAAAACTCTACAATGTGATAATGGCGGCGAATATGGTAACAACCAATTTCACAACTTTTGTTCAACTCACGGTCTTCAATTCCGTTTTTCTTGTCCTTACACATCCCCTCAAAACGGGAAAGCCGAACGGAAAATTCATTCAATCAATAACATTATACGCACCATGCTAGCCCACTCTTCTGTTCCAGCCAATTTTTGGCACCATGCTCTACAACATGCAACCTATCTCATAAACATTCTTCCTAGTAAACTACTCAATATTCTTACACCCACTCATCTCCTATACAACCGCTCACCTTTATACACATCCTTACGTGTATTCGGTTGTATTTGTTATCCATTGTTCCCTCCCACCACCATTCACAAGCTCCAAAACACAAAGCACTTGTACCCCTGTGTTTTTCTTGGACACCCAACCAATCATCAGGGGTACAAGTGCTTTAATCTTCAAAGTCGTCAAATAATCATTTCAAGACATGTTGTCTTTGATGAAACCAGTTTCCCCTTTTCAAATCTCCAAAACCCACCTACCTCAGTCTATAAATTTCTCACTGATCCAGCAATTATCAACCCTATTTTCTGGCCTAGCAGCCCCTCCTCCACTCCCATAGCCCCTACAGTTCCATCAGAATCATCTGTTACATCTCCACAACCAGAACAACCCACAAAAACCTTTACCAGGCGGTCTAAACAACCCCAAACAGCCCCTTCCCAAGCTGCTTATGATACTTTTCATTCTAGGATAGCCCAATCATCACATACACAGCCCACGCATGGTGACCAGCCCACTCACACCTTCACCAGACGACCCAAAACAAACCCACCAGCCCCTTCCCACACACAACTAGTGAATGCCTATGACATTTATCGTACTCAGGCAGACCAGCCCCTGCCCACACAACAAACACAGTCTATTGTGACTCCTCAACCCATCCCTACTCCTCCCGAAATACCACCACAACCGTTCAACCTTCACACCACCGCCTCTCTCTCATCCATTCCACGTAGCCCTCTTGATGCTCTCCGTAACCCCGATTGGAATAAGGCCATGACCGACGAATTTCGGGCTCTTATTGACAATAGCACGTGGGAGTTAGTCCCGAGGCATAATCATATGAATGTTGTACGTAGCATGTGGATTTTCAAACATAAACTTAAGTCTGATGGAACTTTGGAGCGATACAAAGCTCGTTTGGTTTGTGATGGCAGGTCACAACAAGTTGGCGTTGACTGTGGAGATACTTTCAGTCCAGTAGTCAAGCCGGCAACAATTCGGACCATTCTTTCAATCGTTGTTTCTCACTCGTGGCCCATTTATCAACTAAATGTAAAGAATGCCTTCCTTCATGGCAACCTCCAAGAAACCGTTTACATGCACCAACCACTGGGATTCCGCGACCAACGATTCCCAGATCATGTATGCCTTTTAAAAAAATCGCTATATGGGTTGAAACAAGCACCGAGGGCTTGGTATCAAAGATTTGCTGATTATGTCTCCACAATTGGGTTTCATCATAGCAAGAGTGATCATTCCCTTTTCATCTACAGGAAAGGGAACGATACTGCCTATATTCTACTATACGTTGATGACATTATCCTGGTCACTTCTACTGATGCCCTACGACACACATTTATGAAACTCTTGGCTGTCGAGTTTGCAATGAAAGACTTAGGACCTCTAAGTTATTTCCTTGGCGTCTCAATCACCCGACACAATGGTTCTTTGTTCTTATCTCAACAAAAATATGTCGGTGAACTCCTAGAGCGGGCAGGAATGACTTTGTGCAACCCAGCTAACACCCCGGTGGATACAAAATCTAAACTAAGTTCCTCATCCGGCACCCTACTCAAAGATGGGGGCACACATTACCGTCAACTGGCGGGTGCCCTCCAATATCTCACGTTTACTCGTCCGGATATCAGTTACGCCGTTCAGCAAATATGCATGCATATGCATGCCCTGCGTACGTGCCATCTGAATGCCTTAAAACGCATCTTGCGGTATGTACAAGGGACGCTCTCTCACAGCTTACACTTGCACAAGTCCTCGATCAATTCCTTGCTTTCCTACACAGATGCAGATTAGGTTTGTTGCCCGGACACGAGACGTTCTACTTCTGGTTATTGTGTGTATTTGGGTGACAATCTCATTTCTTGGTCCTCCAAACGACAGGCGATTATTTCTAGATCTAGCGCAGAGGCTGAATACCGCGGAGTTGCAAATGTCGTATCCGAGACATGTTGGTTACGCAATCTTCTACTGGAACTTCATCACCCACCCACTCATGCAACCTTGGTATACTGTGACAACGTAAGTGCAATCTACCTTTCTGGGAATCCAGTTCAACACCAACGGACCAAACACATCGAGTTAGACATCCATTTTGTACGAGAAAAGGTTGCTCGGGGACAAGTTCACGTTCTACATGTGCCTTCTCGTTTCCAAATAGCAGACATCTTCACAAAGGGCCTACCACACGTCCTCTTCGATGACTTCCGGAACAGTCTCAACATCCGCAAACCTCCCGCTTCGACTGCGGGGGTATATTAGTAGATATATAGATGTACTGCAGCTTTGGTGATTAGCAGAATTATAGGAACAGATTATCAGTCACAGCTGTATTATAAGCAGCAAATTATTTGTATTATAGGCAACTGAATAATCTGTATTCAATGTTGTAGTAAACTACAGGATTTTCTTGTATTTATATGATGTGATTGTGAATGAGAAGACACAAAATATTACAGCTTATAGGTATAACTACAAAACAAGTTATAGCTTATTAGTGTACACATTTAATCACATAGGTATAACTACAAAACAATCGTAGTTTGATGGTAAACTAGTTATGAAACAAGCAAAATTCAACCACATAAACATCTCAAAAAATCATGTTACAAAGCACAAAAAACCTCAACCAAACCGAAAACATAACAAAATAATAACAAAACCACACTCCCAAACCTTCGAGTCAATTGTTCTTCGCTGCAGCAACCTGTTTGGCACCAATTGAGAAGAACTCAGTGACCACCTCCAGTGGCATCCCTTTCGTTTCTGGCACTTTCAAGAAAACAAACACCCACGATATGATGCATACAATGGCGTAAAAAGCAAACACACCCGTCAGACCAACAGAAGTAAGCAGCACAGGCAGAGAATAGGTGACGATGATGTCACAGATCCAGAATGTGAGGGCACAAATGGCAATGCAGATCCCACGTAGTCGGGTTGGGAAAATCTCTGAACATAGTATGTTTGGAATTGGACCAAATCCCATAACGAAGCAACAAAAGTAGATGATAACACTAGCAGTTGAGATGGCTGCATTTGCAACACTACCAAAGTTTACTAAACCTCCAATGACCAAAATTATGAGGCTTAAGATCAATACGGGAATTGTGGCCAGTAGCAGTGTCCTGCAGTAACACGAAAGGGTATAATCATCATTTTACAACACACAAAACCATTTTAATATTTTGATTATGGTAGTTGGTAATCTTACGGGTTAAATGGTTTCCGCGTCAAAGTTATCAACATGTCAGCTGTCACTTCATCATTTTTATCAGTAACCCGGTCAATTTACTTAGATCCAAAATTTTAAAAGTTAGTTAACTTTGATGGTTCTCTTCTGGTTTAATCAAATTTGTATCCGTTTATAGTGCTATTCAACACAACCGTTTATAATGCTATTCAACAAAAGGTTTTTACCTTCTTCCCGAGATATCCATAAGTCTCATGGCAACTGCAATACAAGGGAGCATCAACAAAGTTGTAAGGTTACTAATGAGAAGAGATGAAGAAGTTGAACTAATGCCCAAATTTGATAAAAGAACACCAACGCCTGCTTCTTCAAGGATCTGAGGCGTGTAGTAAAGAACTCCGTTGATTCCAGAAAACTGCTCAAAAAATCAAGAAAATATCATCAGAGGGTCGTGTCAACTTTACCCAAATTACTTTAGCCAAAAAGTTCAATTTTTGTTACCTGTTGAAGTATCTGAAGACCAATCCCAACAAACAATGCATGCTTGACCCCTGGCTCGAAAAGATCAGACCAACTTGGACCTTTTGTTGCTTTAGCTGGGTGAACCATGGCTGGCCCAACCGGATGCTGGTCCATAAGATCCTTGAAATATAGTGCAGGATGGCTAACCAGAGCTGCAGCCTGAAAGGACTCATCATCAGCAGGCATATCAGCACCAATCTGTTGGTGCATATAGATTCTTTCAAACCCACCTTCATTGTTTCTATCTTGACCATCTTTTGCTGACCATTTCCAAGCAAGCTGCCAACCACCTCCGATGTCGGTGCTGCTCAACTGTTCTCCATTGTTATTATTTATAAAACTTCCATGAGAAGCAGGCTGAATTATATCTTTTTCCAAACTCGTAGTTTGGCGAGAAATCAATGGAGAATGTAGATTATCATCAGAATCATTTCCAGCAGCATGATCAGATTGATAATCGTCGCCTTCTCTACCACCAACACTTTCTTCATCCCAATCTTCAGGTTTAACTGGATTTCCAGTGACACTAAACATGCTCCCAAAATGTGGGAAAAGCATGCTTCCTTTGCTGCCTATACCATCTTGAAGCTTTTCATGGACACTGCTAAAAAGGGTCACAAGTGGGTCCATAAGAGGGACGTTTTGGTTACTAGCGCTTCCTTGACGTGATGCAATTGGTCGAGCAATCAAAGATGCACCTTCGTCATGACCATACAGATTTATTTTATCAGCTTCTTCACTGTCGTTTGTAGGTGCACTGATTATGTACTCTTCGATATATGTCTCTCCCCCTACTCCAAGGCCTTCAACCAGTAACGCCATCTCACCTGTTGATTTGAGACAAACACGATGAATCCCTTCTTATAAAGAATGTAAAAAAGATCAATAAAATGACATAAAAAGTGACAGGCAAACGAAAAGATTTAAAAAAATGCAGTTTTGATATGACTGTCAATGAACCAAGATCAATTAACCATGGATGTACAAAAGAACTTGCCTGCAACATCATCTCTACCGCGTAATCTCTGCAAAACATGTTTGGCCTCGAGCATTCTTCCTTTACTAACAAGCCATCTTGGAGATTCAGGCAAGAAACAGATTGTAAAAACAAAGTAAAAAAGTGATGGAATCGATACAACACCAAGCATCAACCTCCAATTAGGCAAATCCATCAACGACATACCAAAAAACCATGCAGTATGAAAGAAACATCCCACCTGACCCCATGAACTGCGGTAAAGTATTAAGCGAACCCTGATCTCAGGAGGTGATGTTTCTGATATATAAACAGGAACTAGAGTAACCACAAGCCCGATTCCTAAGCCGTCTAACAATCTACCGAACAGAAGGATGTAAACATTAGGTGACCATAACATCACTAGACCACCAACGAAATACAGAACAGATGATATAACCAGCATGGGCCGTCGACTAAGGGAATCTGATATCGCTCCTGAGCAAGTTGTAACCAAAGTGGCACCAATGAGTGACATAGCCACAATTAGACCTTCAATGGTTGGTTCACTTTGCAAGCTGAATTCTTTCTTTATGTATAAAACAGCCCCTAAATCGCATTACAACAGCAGTTTTCAGTCATGAATTAGTAACATATAACATGATTTCACTTTGTGATCAATGGATACTAAAAACGATGTAAATTCAAAACAACTTACCAGCAATACAAGCGTTATCCCATCCTTGAATCATGCTGCCCACCGCGGCGAAAACCGCCACAAGCACAGCTCCGCTCATTTTCCCGCCTTTTTCTTCAACCTGGAGAATCAAACCATTAATCATCAATAAATCAATCATCCATCCACGAATCAAGAAAAACCAATGAAAATTAAGAACAAAACAAACAAAAACATATGAATAACATGTATCAAACATCAACAGAGCCTAAATAACGACAGTAGAACGAAACCCCAAATTGAAGAATGATAGTAGGACAAAATTTCAAGTTTAAGGGTTGCCATTACAGCGATTGAAGATCGATGAAGATGATGACAATCGTTGGTGATTCCCCTCTTTCACGAACCCTTTTCGCTTCGAACTGATGTAATGAACTTCAGTTCAGTTAAATACTGAGATTGATACAGTTGATTAAATCGAAACAAAATAAGATGATTGATTTGCGAATAATTTATACGGATGGTGGGGATTGGGTGTAAATCATACAATCGATGAAGAGAACAGTGAGGGAAAGTGATGGGTATGTATATGTATATTATTCTGAGAAGCATACTCTGTTCATGAGTTCAGTAATTTGAATGAAAGTTGAAGGCTAGAGGCTTTTCTATGAACTAAGGGGCAATAAGTGTAGTTGTGTAAAGGATGAAGGACTGGTTGTGAAAAATTAGCTGACAAATTTATAATATAATATAAAGTAAATTACATTTTTTCGTCCTTTAAATTTATAGGAAATTTCAAGTTTCGTCCTTAAACTAAATAAATTACAGTAAACGTCATTTATGATTAAATTTTGTAACAATTTACGTCTTTTCCCTTAACGGGCATAAATTTTGTCCGTTAAATCCGGTCACATGCATCGCACATGAGGTTAGTTTGGTCTTTTTTTCGTTATCAATTAAAATATAATATTAATTAAATTATCCTTTCATTTCCATCTCAACTCTAGCTTCCTGCTCTCTCTCTCAACAGTAACTTGCAGGTCTCACTGTTCTCTTCCTCTGCCCCATGCCATCTCTCTCAACGCCTCTCTGCACAACCACCGGAAAACCGGTCACCGGCCATCGCGAGAGAGAGAGAGCCTCTCACCGGCGACCCTCAGGTAAGGTCTCGACATTCTCACCGGCGACCCTCAGGTAAGTTTCCCGTCCCTCTCACCGCCGACCACCGCCTACCGCCTACTCTGCCACCGCCTACAGTCAACCGGCAACCACAGTCAACCGTCACCACCCCCCACAGTCAACCACCGGCCTCCGCCTAAGCCAACCGTCACCACCCCCCACCGCCTACCCCCACTACCGCCTACCCGTAACCACTACTGTCACTTCACCGCTAGCCACCAAAGCCTTCACCGGCCACCACATCACCGCTAGCCACCACCACCCTCACTGCCCCTTGCCCCTTCACCGGCCATCACATCACCGCTACCCACCACCACCCTCACTGCCAATTGCCCCCTCTCTCGCAGGTCACCGACCACCACCTCCACCACCTCCGCAGCCACCTCACAGCCCCCCAGCTCTACATACCAGCATCAAAATCGAAGAATTATAAATTTGGGTACATTTGGTGAGATCGTTCTGTCTCGGGTTTGCATTTCTATTTTTTTACGCGCCTTTAATTTAATTATATCTTCTAATATATCTTTGCGTGTAGATTGTTTGACTGGGTTAGGGGTACCAACTTTCTTGGTTCTGAATAGGGGGAGGCACCTCTGTGTCTTGATTTGTTGTGTGCTCCTCGCGTATTGTTGACCTCGTGTGACGGCTTCCTTTTGATTGTGCTTTACTTGTGCTGCGTTTTCTTTTAGTGTGTTGTCCGTGTTTTTTTGGTAGTTTTAGTGGACTCTGTCTGGTATAATAGATAGCATGAGCCATTATGTTGCCCCGAGATCATGTTCGGTGACGAGAGGTACGAAGACGGGGAATAAGGAGTGTAGATTAAGAGTGGTATCGTGGAATGTAGGAACCCTAACTAGTAAGTTACTCGAGTTAATTGATGTGCTGAAGAAACATAGGGTCCAGATAGCGTGCCTTCAGGAGACTAGATGGCGGGGTGGGAAAGCAAAAGAGTGCAATAGTTATAAATTATGGTATTCAGTATCTGATGGAACAAAAAACGGAGTAGGTTTTCTAGTTGCTAAGGAACTTCAAGATAATGTAACGGAGGTGAGAAGATACAATGATAGAATTATGCTGTTAAGAATAGTAATAGGTGATGAAGTAGTGGCAGTAGTTAGTGCGTATGCACCTCATGTTGGACTAGGAGAAACGGAAAGAAAGAAGTTCTGGGAGAGTTTAGATCACGTTATGGGTGACATACCTAGAGAAGAAAAGATATGCATAGGAGGAGATTTTAATGGGCATATCGGTAAGGATAATGAGCAGTTCCAACTGGTGCATGGAGGCTTCGGGTATGGTCTTAGGAATGGCGGCGGTAAAGAGCTTCTTGACTTTGCTGTAGCGCATGACTTATGCATCATAAATTTGTTTTTTAAGAAACAAGACTCGCATCTAATCACGTTTAGCAGCGGAGGGAGACACACGCAGATAGACTATTTATTGATGAGGAGAGAAGATCATAGCTCATGGAAGGACTGTAAAGCAATCCCGGGAGAGACAGTTATGACGTAACACCATATGTTGGTGGCAGATATACGCGTCAAGAGGGCAATTGCCTAACTGAACAAGAGAGTTATACATACAATCAGACGGGGCCAGCTTAAAGACGAAAAGATTACCATTTTCAGAGATAAGGTCATACTAATGATCCAGACTGGGTCACAGGAAGACGCAAACCAAAAGTGGGAGGCTATGGCAACTAGGCTCATCCAAGCAGCTAAAGAAACGCTTGGAGTTACAACAAAAAGGACAGTCGGATATAAGGAATCATGGTGGTGGAACGAAAATGTACAGGAGAAGATACGAATTAAACAACAAAGTTTTAGAGAGCTTATACGCTGTAACAATGAGGAAGAACACGCAGAGCTAAAAGAAAAATACAAGAAGGCTAAGCGAGATGCGAAAAAATCGGCGTCAGAGGCAAAAAACACGGCGTACGAGATGATGTATAACGATTAGAGACGAAAGAATGAGAGCATGACATGTTTAAGATAGCAAAGGCAAGAGAAAGTAGAAGACATGACTTGAGAATGATTAAGTTCATAAAGGCTGCGGATGGAAAGGTTTTGGTGAAGGAGAAAGAAATCAAGTTGAGATGGAAAACCTACTTCGATAACCTTTTCAACATAAGAAACCCAAATCAACAAACTGAGATAGATAAAACAGCTCAAACAACGCAACAAAACAAATGCTATTGTAGAAGCATCACAGTCGACGAAGTTACGAGAGCTATGAAGAAAATGGGAAGGGCTAAAGCGGTGGGGCCAGACAACATACCGATTGAAGTGTGGAAATGCCTGGGTGATGAGGGTCTATAATTGCTAACAGATTTATTCAACACTATCTTTAAGACAGGAAAGATGCCAAACCAGTGGAGAACCAGTGTCATAGTCCCCATATATAAGAAAAAAGGAGATGTCCAATGTTGTGAAAACTATAGGGGAATAAAGCTATTGAGCCACACGATGAAACTATGGGAAAGAGTTATTGACACGAGAATTACACGGGAAACTCAGATAGCAACAAACCAATTTGGATTTATGCCGGGACGCTCTACGACAGAAGCCATACACGTCATAAGGCGGATAATGGAGAAATATAGAGAAAAGAAAAGGGACCTCCATATGGTATTCATCGACCTAGAAAAGGGACCTCCATATGGTATTCATCGACCTAGAAAAGGCCTATGACAGTGTTCCACGACAACTAATTTGGGAAAGTCTACGACTTAGAAGGGTACCGGAGAGGTATATTAAAATAATTAAGGATATGTATGACGGGGCAAAAACGTATGTGCAAGCACCGGTAGCACCGGTAGGAGACACAGACTCCTTTTCAATGGAAGTGGGACTCCACTAAGGATCGGCACTAAGCCTATTTCTCTTCACAGTAGTCTTGGATAAGATGACCAAGTCTATACAACAGTCAGTCCCTTGGTGCATGCTCTTTGCGGATGATATTGTCTTAATATCAGAATCTAAAATGATGCTTAACGACAAGTTAGAGCAGTGGAGAGCAGCACTAGAGCGCAGAGGATTAAGGATAAGTCGCTCTAAGACGGAATACATGCATTGTAACTTTGGTGGTGAGGCTGAAGAGGACACCTAAATCAGTATCCAGGGTATGCCGGTCCCACGGACGTCTAGGTTCAAATACCTGGGCTCGTACCTACAGGAAGACGGAGAGATACACAGCGATGTAGCTCACCGTGTTCAAGCAGGATGGCGCAAATGGAGAGCAGCATCAGGGATTTTATGTGATAAGAGGTTTCCAGCAAAACTAAAGGGAAAACTATACAGAGTGGCGGTACGGCCAGCCATGCTATATGGAACAGACTGCTGGGCCATAAAGAAATCGCACGAGAAACAAATAGAGGTTGCAGAAATGCGAATGCTGAGGTGGATGTGTGGACACACAAGACTGGATCGGATAAGAAACGAAGTGTTTCGACAGAAGCTAGAAGTGGCCTGTATTGCAGATAAAATACGAGAGGGAAGATTAAGATGGTTTGGGCATGTCAAGAGGAGACCAATGGCAGCACCAGTTAGAGCAGTGGAGAACATCTTCATAGAGGGTAGGAAGAGTAGAGGAAGACCTAGGTTGACTTGGGAAGAGATAATTAGGTGAGATATGATACACTTGCACCTCTCTGAGCACATGATCGAGGATAGGAGTGAGTGGAGGCGTAGAATTAAAATTAAGGACTTTTAGTGGGTTTTGTAGGTAGGATGGGCCTTTGATTTCTTGTTGCGGGACCTGATGTGTATGTAGTACACTTCTGTCCTTTTTAGGGGTAACTATCTTCTTCTTTGTTGTATGCTTGTTCATTTTCTAGTTCATATGTTGTGTGTTGTTTCATTATTATATGCTTGATTTTATGCTGACTCGTTAGTGTTATTGCTTTTGTTATCGAGCCGGGGGTCTCTTTGGAAGCAGTCTCTCTACCTACCTGGATAGAGGAAAGACTCGCCACCACCTACCCCTCCCAGACCCTACTCTTGAGTGGGATATACTGGCTTTGGTTGTTTGTTTGTTTTCCATCTCAACTCTCTTTCTCCCCCCCCTCTTTACACAAGACCTAACCACCCAAAACCAAAACACCATCACCTTTGTCCTCTACCACCATAAAACCACCACCGCCACCACACCACTATTACATAGAACCATCACCAAAACCCACCTCCATCGCCACCAAACCACCACCAAACCCACCTCCACCGCCATTAAACCACCATAAATCCATTTCTGTCACCATAAAACCACCTTATCATCATAAAACCACCATTGAAACCACCTTTACCATTATAAAACCACCACCACCGTTGCCACCATAAAACCACAAAATACACTTATTCAACCACATAGCCAAGTCTTCTTCATCCCGAAAAGCAACACCCTACAACCACTATAGATCTGCAACTCCTGTAATGTGGTGGTTTTTGTAGATCTACAACTCCACACTCGCTTTGATTTCGCCATGGTGGAGTGATGGTGGTTGATAGTTGTGGAGGACGATAGTGACAAGTGGTGATGGCTGATGACTGTGGTGCCCGATGACTGCGGTGGTTGATGGAGGTATTCATATGTTTAGAGAGAAAGAGTAGAGAGCGAGAGTAGAGAGAAAAAGTCAAGAGCGAGAGTAGAGAGAAAGTATGTTTGTGTGACTGTGTGCTGGGGGAGCGTGGGGTGGGTTAGGGTTTAATGAATTCTCTATATATATAACTAGGTTTAATCTTTCACGCGCGTTGCGCGAGGAATTCCGCCACGAATCAAAATATTAAAATGCAGATGCTAAAAAACGTCATAGAGGTTGTCAGAATGACGTAAAACCGTAACACATCAGGGCCTAAAGGCAAGGGTAAACCCTAAAGGCTCACCTGGGCCATCATTAGTGCAAACCCTCTTTTTCCTGGATAATATATATCAAAACATTAATTTCATAAAATTATCAATTATATGGTTATATAACAAAGCAAAAGATACAAAAAATTACATAAAATCTACGGCCAGCCAACACAACGCTTCTTATCTAATTTCCAGTTGCCACATCCTCATAGCACTCATACAAAATGTCCATACAAGGATAGTAAGATGCACTGTATGCTGTCAAGAACTCCTTTTTCCCTTCTTCTGTCAATGACTCGTATACAGTTTTCATGCCCTGTTTAAGTTGAAGGCTTAGAAAAAAACATGTAATTATATTAATATGATAATCTTTCTATGAATTAAGCTTAATTGACAATGTACTTACCAGTAGAAGAAGGGTTCTTTGCTTTGAGAATGTAACCATTTTACATAATAGAAGTGAAGATTATGCCCGTAACGATGTCTTGGATCAATCTGTTTTAGTAAATGAGTTTAAATTGTTACTTAATAAATATCACTTTAAATTTAAAAGAAAAAATATTGATGTAAAAAGTTGGTTAACTTACTGCCTCAAGCCAGTGTTGCAAGGCAAGCTTCTGGGCTTTACCATTCTTTGATAAGCCTTTGCCAACCTGGAAAATATAAAAATAAAAAATTTTATAAATTTTGTTGCATTATTAAGAATGCATAATGCTACCTAATTCAATTTTTAATAAAAGCATTGTATTATTGTATATTTACCTTGGCAGCCCTTGTTCATGCTCTGGACCAACGCGAAATGGCTGTTTCTTGTTTATGAAGATCGAAAAATGATATAGAACTTCTTTTAAGTTCTGCAAAATCTAACAGCTTCCACCTACAACAATGCATTAATATACAAAAAAATCAAAAACATTACAATCTACATGATTTCAGTGATTATATTAAAAATAAAAATTTACAGAACATACCAGTTTTGTTCAATAAAATGCACAATCTGCTAGCTTTCTTCTTGTTCTAAAACTTTTGTAAACTTTTTGTAGCTTTGTTGCTGCTTCATGTTGGGACTCCCTAATTTAAGATCTTCAAAAACATTATCAGATCTTGGGGATTCAGAGGGCGTATCAGTCTTTTCAACATGCTTATCTGAAGAAACCTTAAAGCTAACAGATTTATCAATCTTCATAACTTGAGAGCCCATTAACTGCATTGCAGATGGCTCAGAATCATGGATCTTGAAACTGCAAGATAGCCCCAAACTTTTAACCTCACCATCCTCTATACTGATGGATTTCAGGGCTGATTCTATATCTGTATATGCTGCAAATGGGCATGAAATGATAACCCCATGCAAGTTCACAAGGTATGTTGAACGTTCTGGTAAGTATATCCCTATTTTATTTAAACTTGGCCTTGACTTTTGTTAATTGTCATCGCATAAAGACTCTTACTGGGAATTGCCTTCTTGTAAAAACAAACGGTAATTCTTTTGTGTTGTGAACGAAGTTAATCAGAGGGACGCAAATGTAATTTAGGACTTAGGTAAACTATTTTCTTTCGTTTGGGGTCCAATAAATAATTAAAGTAAAAGATTCCTTTGTAGTTATTGTGGATATGATATAGACCCACACCCATTGTGTTTGGATCTTATTCTTAGAGCACACACTGGACCAAATAATGAAAACATCCATTATCATTATTCTCTTCTTCATCTTCATCTATGCTTTTACTAAAATCAGGTACTATACTCTTATATATTCAAGCGCAGTCGTGGGAGTGGCCACCAACGGTGGCTCCCGGCATCAGCAACCAAAACCCAAACCACAAACCCCAAATCAAAAACCCTAATCGAGTATGAATATGAAGAAAAGCCAAATCAAAAACCCTAATCGAGTATAACTATGAAGAAAACTTACGCAGATGACGAAGGACCAAAGAAGGACCGGTGGTCGGAGGGCAGGGCGGCAACGGGAGGGCAGCGACGACAGGGGTCTGACGGTGAGCAGTGAGGTCGCAAGGGAGGGGCGGGCGGCGGGAGCGGAGGTGGCGAGGTCGATGGTGCTGGAGGTGATGGGGGGAGGGCGAAGAGCGCAGGCGGTCGATGATGAACAGCGATGGGGGGAGGGCGAAGAGCGTCGATGATGAAGAGCGGTTGGGTTAAAAGGGGTTATAACTACTATTCAATGAATAGTAGTATTCTCACTTCTTTTTTCATAATATGTAATATTATATTTTAATTAATAATGACAAAAAGACTAAACTATCCTCATGTGCAGGCATGTGACCGGATTTAACGGACAACATTAACGCCCATTAAGGGAGATGACGTAAATTGTTGCAAAATTTAATCACAAAGGACATTTACTGTAATTTCCTTAGTTGAAGGACGAAACCTGAAATTTGCTATAAACCTAAAGGATGAAAAATGTAATTTACTCTATGATATATTGCCCCTGGTCCATCTAACTATTTTTTAAGAGATTATAGCCGTTAGATCAAGCTGATATGCAATCCTAGCCTTTTAAAGTAGGTGGTTACATTTACACCTATTGCGGAAGAGGTTGCCAACAGTTCCTCTGTTTTCGGTTTTTCCATCTACGGCGCCTCTACCGTTGTAAGTGTCGAAGCAGTTCCTCCATCCTATCTCCCTTGTTACATAAAGACGTCTCACTATCTGATTTCACACACAATTTTACAGAGTGTTGCTGGTGCCACAAGGTCTCCGCATCATCTAGATTTTTGCATGAATTTGTTGTGAAGAGAGAGGGGAGGGGGGTGAGAATGTTTCTGAGAGAAAGGTGATTCCTGGTCAGACCGATTGGACCGGCCAGTCCAATCCGGTCTCAACAATGTTGATTTTACCTCTATTTGCTATGTTTGTCCTTTAAATCTTGAAAAAAAGGTGTATTTAAGCCGACATTGAATCGTTGATCCCATGAAGAAGAAAAAACTCAGTAGAGAATATTTATTGGATGATCAAATCTTTACATTACAAAACACAATGAATATATCCTAAATTACACATGTAGAACAGAAAGGCTACATGAAGATACCATATTGAGTCGTAATCTACCATATTGTTAAAACAAACAAATTTATTAAATATACATATTCAAAACTTAAAATATATGCCCGGATATATTAAAACATATAAAATATTTTTTCAAAAGTCATTTCGATTTTGTTCATTACCTATAACCAGACTTTTCAAACAATGAACACACGCTCTCACTAACGGCACATCTTATTGATTGTTCCATCTTACGACTTTTGTCTATCTTGACTTAAGAGGGACGAGGTTCATAATATTATCGAGACGATCAATTTGGTTGCCTATCTTTAGTTCTTTACCACCGGTATGAATTTGATTGTGATCCGGTTCAAATGCGGCCAAACCCATGCCGGTTCGTCTCAAGGGTTTCTAGAATCCAACGAATTCAAAGCCATTGGTTGCAGTAGCCGTCACACTTTGCATCTAGTTCCCACGAAATTGGAGCAGACATATCATTGTCTGACTTCCACTACCTTCTTTCACGTGTCTATTTCTCTTACATTTCCCGCTGCAGACGTGGATCTTCTTCCATCAAGAGATCTTTCCCTCTTTCTTCCCTTAAACCCTACTTTCTTCACCCATTTCCCCTCGAAATTTGCACCAAAACCCTAGAAAGATCGTGATTTCAGAACAAAATCCGCAATTTGGTCGACATGGGGTTTCATTAAAGATTGAAATGAACGATTTTAGATCGAAATTGGGGGTTGAAAGTGGTGGATTGTATTATTACGGAATATGCACCGCCGGTGGAATGTTCAGTGCTGGCGCCACCCATCTCGCCGTCACACCTCTCGATGTGTTGAAAGTCAATATGCAGGTTGAATACCCTTTTCATCGACACAATTCTTGAATTAGGGTTCTTCATGAACTACTGTTAATCATAAGTATTATTTCTGCAAATTATCTGACTATGATGTGATATAAACTGACCCCATGATCTCAAATTGTTAAAATGTGTAATCTTGTTCTAGTGATTGAGTTGTATCAGTTTCTTTAATTTAGGTGAATCCAATCAAGTTTCATAGTATTGCTTCTGGTTTGAGTATTCTTTGGAAAGAAGAAGGTCCATCTTCTTTGTGGAGAGGTTGGTCTGGAAAGCTATTCGGTTATGGTGTTCAAGGGGGATTCAAGTTTGGTCTTTATGAATTCTTCAAACAACGATACACAGAGGTGCTGGTAGGTGAAAGACACAGTGTCGTGTTCTTCCTCAGTAGTGCGTCTGCTCAAGTATTCGCTGATGTGGCTCTTTGCCCGTTTGAAGCTGTGAAAGTTCGTGTCCAAACGCAGCCCAATTTCGCCAAGGGTTTGTCTGATGGCTTCCCAAAACTATACGCACGAGAAGGAATCTCGGGGTATGTTAAATGCAGTTCATGGATTTCAAGAACTTGTATGCGTTTATGTTTATGAAATATAAACTAGTTGTTTGTGAATGGTTGCAGCTTTTACAAAGGACTCCTTCCGCTTTGGGGGCGTAATCTTCCATGTAATATATGTTTATGATTTATTTTGGCACTATTTTGATTCAAATCCTGGCTAACTTTGGGTAAAATTGTGAATTGTGACAGTCTCGATGATCATGTTTACCACATTTGAGCATTCAGTTGATCTTATTTACCGAAAGTTGGTTCAAAGGAGAAAAGAAGAATGCTCGAGGGCTCAACAGCTAGGTGTGACGTGTGTAGCAGGATATACAGCTGGGGCAGTGGGTACCATAGTTTCAAACCCTGCAGATAATATAGTTTCATCTCTATATAACAAAAAGGCCAACACTGTGCTGCAGGTATGCTGAGTGTTAAACAGATTGGCTATTAGATATTCAAGATTCTAATACGTGTGATGTTTTCAGGCTGCAAAGAACATTGGGCTGGTGAATTTGTTCACTAGAAGTCTTCCAATAAGGGTTGCACTCGTGGGCCCTGTTGTGACGCTGCAATGGTTTTTCTATGATTCGATTAAAGTGCTTAACGGGCTGTAAGTATCATTTCCTTCAGAAATGTTAACAACATGTAAATCAACATTTTGTAGCTAAGATGTATTATTGTATCTTGTTCTAATGTTACAGGCCTACGAGTGGAGGGCAAAGCAGAGGTAGAGAACGAGGCGCATGAAGCAAATTATAACTGTCAATATCCAGATGCCGGTTGTATTCATCTGAAGGATATGATGGGCGCATTTATTGATTAAAAATTTAAACGGCAATTTTTATTGAAGATGGGTGGTATTTGTTTTTTGTTTAGATGCTTTTGGTATAGTATGTAGTTCAGTTGAGATGATTAGATTTAGAAAAAGCAAAAGGGTTACTTTATTATTCAGATATAGTGAAATCCAATAAAGAAAATGATATTCCTTCATCCGTTTTGTGATGATTAGTGGAAACTTGAGTATCATTGCTTAATTGGTGGTTTGCTTATCTGTTTATTGGGAGTTGATTCGTACACCAAAAGTATTTACTTAACAAAAATGAACGCTAATATCTATTTGTTTATCGTTTATGTGTTTATGAACGTTAAATTGTGGGCTCATTTATAGCTCTACTATGTCATATCATCTTATGTATGAAATAATTTGTCGTGGTACACAATAAGGTTGTTCTCCCATCTTTAATGCTTCAATTTGTTTTAATTTAAGGGTGGTTATTTTCGGCATAATACATACACTACACAAAACTAGTGGGAATACCCGCGCGTTGCTGCGGTTAAAAAAGACGGAAAATAATTAAAGGAACTAAAAAATCTCACTTGAATCTAACTACCACACATGATATGTCATCTTTACTGTCTTTTTTTAAAGCTTCTGCTACTAATCTCTTAGCAGCCTTCTGTGGGTCCCTGTTTTTTCTTGCAATATCAACTGCTTCTTCGTTATCCACAACCCGCATTAACCAATAAAACGATAATTAACAATCATACAAGGGGTATGATTCATCAGAGCTTTCCAAATTAACTGGAGATGGAGTTGTGTAACGGGCTAAAACAGGGAAGTTTTGTATAGTTTTAAATGGGTAGGGTTATAACTTATAATAATATCATTACATCTTATTATTGCATTAATAATAAAAATTTTACCTTCTAAAGACCATCACTTGCCAACACAAGAAGCTAGTATCTACAATTGTATACTACAAGAAAATATATTATGTACCAAATCACATGCATGCAGAGATATAAACTAACTACCACTTAAGATAGAAGTGTTTTCTGAGTTGTAGTAGCATTAGTAGTGAAGATGGCACCTGGTTGTCTAGGGTCGATGTATGGAAGTGAGTGCTTGTCATCAGGACCTAATGGACCTGATGTACTTCTCACAGACAAATTGTCTGTAACACTTGGAATTTCACCAGAGACCTGAAAATAGGAGTGTGAGCCTACATTTAATATCGTAAAGAAGAATGGACAACACAATATATGTTGGACCTCGAGTTACCCCATTATATATTTACAATATTAGAAACTAATTGATGGCTAGGTTCAAGCCTGAAGCAACTAAACGTGGGTTGGATCAGTTGACTTATGGGTCAAAACAGGTAATCTTAGTATAGTGGGTGGGTTGCACAACATTTATGGTCAAATATTATTAGATGCTATAAATAATCAGGGTGTTAATATATGATTAGAAAATTTATATCTTTTCAGACTTTCAGTAGTTATTTCAATGTTTGAATGGTACATTTCAGGAGGTTTTTCGGCTTTAAAGTACACTTTTGGCATCTTTTGGCCCGTTCCCTTTTTGGCTAAACTTTTTTTCTTTTTTCATTTCACCCGTTAGTGATAAAGCATATACCGAATCGGCCAATTCATAAGTAAAGGCCTTAATAGATTTGATTAAAAAAGAAAGATTTTTTAAGGTCAGTGAAACTATATTCATATATCATCACTCACTTTCTGGCCAGTAGTGAGAAGGGGCCTGGTTGTTGAGGCTCATGTCTAGCAGATGAAGAAAGATCGTTATCATCTCCTTGCCAGTGGCGTCTAGCCTTGTTGTTTCCTTGAGGATAATTGAACTCGTTCTCCAAGTCATCAACATCATCCTCATCCTCATCACCATCAACCCGTGGGCTCCCTGAAATAAGCATTTCCATAATTTAGACTTAAAAAGTTAATCATCTATCATTGATCAAATGTAAACATAAAAACATGTTCTTGATGAGCATAAACTAAGCTAAATGAACCTTTGTGTCTTCTGTATCTAGTCTTGCATTGAGGGCAGGACTGATTTCCATCTTGTTGAGGGATCTAATTGAATCAGAGATTGGACCCCTAAAACTGCAACCAACCAGGATTGTACATGCATAGAGTAATTGGTCAAACAAAAAAAAACAGACAAGTTTTTAAACAATAAGGGAAAACTGGAACAAATAAGTTTGCTACATTTGAGAAACAAAATGGAATTCTTACAGTGTCGTTAAGTTCTTCAAATTCTGAATTGATGGTGGAAGACTGGCTCTAATTCCCTTGTTGGAAAGATCTCTATATGCAAAATTCACAGTGAAAAATAAATTTCAGCTAAGTGTCAAATCATGCATGAGATCCACTGCTTAGATCAATAATTACGTAAAATTATCTTAAAAATAATAGCAATAATAAAGACAAAGAAAGTAAGTGTCGATTTGCAAATTCTAACGGAGTGGAAAACCTACAAATATTGCAACATGGAAAGTGATGGTATGTCTCCAATGTCATTAGTTCTCACACTCATGCCTGCCAATACCCTGTAATGAAGGAGTCAAACGTAAGTTAAGATTTTTCTAGAGTTTTGTAAGATCGAAACACCTACAACTTACAAGTTTGTTACACGCGAGTCAGTACAGTTGATTCCTTCCCATCTACTTCCACATGGATCTAAACCCTTCCACTGAGGTGGTAGGTTCTCCCAGCTAGACTTAAGAGCATTCAGAATAGCAACTACAAGCATAACCAACTAATGTAATGAATAAAGATGGGCTTGAATCATTAACTTCTACAGAAAGTTTTCTTGGATTTTTGATAACACGAATGAAATCTATCTTTGAATTCTGATATATGATTACACTATCTATTTATCAAGATTTTTTCAACTTTTATGATAACTAATACTCTAACCATTTGTACAGGAAGCAAGAACATGATCAATAACTCTTACAAACACATTATCATAACATCTTACAATCATTTGGATCAGTCACCGCAGCAATCACCATAATCTGACTGCAAACAATCATCACCCACAACCTAATTCTTGAACCCATATCTCCAAACTCAATAATACCTTCTTCCTTAGCACGCAATAACTTAAAACACCAAATGCCCACATCATTTCTCCCTCCGAACGTTTAATTATACGTTACACTTGCTTCAAAACATAATAGAAAACTACCCAACTGACGATACGCATGAAGACCCGGTCACCTGAAGATTTTCTTGATTGTTTACATGCGGACAACTCACAAACATACAATTACTTTAATTCATGCATAAGATAAAAAGGGGAGACTCTACAAGGAAATATTCACATCATAATCTCTAGTCATCTAATAATTACACTATTTGTTCTGAATTATGCGAGCTTTGGCTGTTGGTTTGTTCCAAATTATACGAATCTTTTGTGGGGTTTTCAACTTGATAAGCGATGCTATTATGTGACTCCTTATAACACTGAATTGCAACTTAATGTTTTATTCCATTAGATACGATCGCAGTAACACAATTGGATTACCATTAATAAGTTTTTATAATTTTTGTCCATCTACCCTACTTCTCCAATCTTCAATCGATATAACATAATTTCTTAATATATAGTTTTTGTAATGGGTACAGTATGGGTACTTACCATATTTTGGTGTGATTATGAACTAATTTATATATGCAAGTACTTATGCAGTAGAATTTCATGAAGAAGTAATCAAGACTTAGTTCGTATTTTAACAACATAAACATAGATAACACAACCGAGATCTATTGAAAAATGACAACTTATATGGAGGTTATGGAAGTGGTGCTAACCATTTCTTTCGGTAAAGTGTTGACATCCTTGCTTAACTTGATGTCTCCAGCCCCTCCAACAAGCCTATAAACAAAATCAACACGAAAATAACAGTAGACTAATAAATAAGAAGGTTGTTTGATGAAAGATAACTAACAACAAATGATGTAGAGAAAAATCTAACATCTGTTCCCCATTTAAGGCAACAGGTCATTGTAAAAAAGAAAGAAAGGAAGCGGATATATGGTATTATAGTGAAGTAAGATTGCCTGTATAGTTTATCACAATGTAAGAACTAAATTCTAAATAATCATTTAAAACTAATAAAAGCACAAATATGATGTCAAATAATCATTTAGTTCTCAATTAAATATGTTTTTATGTTATTTTAATTTGGGTGGATGTCAATTGTTATTCAAAATGACAGATTTTGTTGAACATGTGTTCTTTTTGTGGTCACTGTATTAACTGGGGAAGAATAATTCACACCACATCAAACACATCAAACAAATGAAGGAATCAAAGTTAACCTAAACTCGAGTTCAAAAAAATTTGGCATGCATACAACAATCTACAATGCCACAATTAGCAAGCAATAATATTAATGGCAGCAAAGAACCCTAAATTCACAAACAGTATAGACAAAAACATCAACTAAATCACACGCCCAACACAAAGAGTAAATCAACGCATAACAAGAGCAATTCAATTAATCTCAATTACAAAAAAGCAGTAATAAATAAAAAGAGGAAGAGGAATACCCCCAAAGACTATGTCGCCCTCTCATTCATCTCTAATTTCAACAAATCGTTCGTATCGATTGGTGTACATATAGATGTGGGTACCGAGAAAGCCTTATTGTTTCTTGCATTGAAGACCCAATAGTGAATGCCATTGAATTCGGGATAGGGGAAACGCCGGAGGTCTCCCTACAGGTGCCTCAATCAAGAGTAACGACAGGTGGGATCGAAGGTGAGGGGTAAAGGAAGGGCAGCCAAAACAACAATCAATGCACTTCAATGTGCGATAACGGAAGTCCGCCGGTCCCCCTACCGGCGACTCATCGGTGGTAAGGGCTCAATCGGTGGTAACGGTGAAGAAGGTCGCCTGAAGAGGCGCGTCTTACGGAAGGTGTAAAATTACAAATGTGGACATCCAATATGTATTATATAGTAATAGAGATAAATCAGGTTTAGGGTTGTCAATATAACCTGTTTTAATTAATGTGTTGTGTTTGGGTTGACATGTTTAACCTGTTTAATTAAACAGGTCGACTCATTAACTTGTTTACTAAACATGTTAATATGTCAACCTAGAGGTGCACAAAAACAACTTGTTTATAAACGAACCTAGCTACTCGACTTTGACCTGGACCGTTTCCAAACCGGTATGAGCAGGAACCGGTCCTTACTCGAAAGAATTGCCAGTTTCAAACTGGTTCTTTCCTTGTACAAACCGGTTGAACTGTCAACCGTTTCCAACCTAGCCTGAAAAAAAAAACTAGTTCATACCGTTAATTTGAGCTACACATTCCTAGCCATCACACGACTTTATAGATGTTATATGATTGTTTGGAGCTCTTTGTGGACCATTTTCCCTCGTACGTTAGTATAAACAAGTGTGAGATGTATTGGTTGATTACCACACTTGAAAACTCAAAATCAAATTCAGTATACACAAAAAAACTTCTCATTACGAATGCTATGGCTTTCGAAAGTGCTCAATCGCATTCATTGGTGTGGGTTCCTCAACTGAGCTTATCATTGTGAGAGTTTTACCTTAAAAAAAAACTTATTTTGACCAAAGATAAGTTGTTTCATACTCGAACCGGTTCCTAGAAAAAAAAACTTATTTAGGGTGACTCTATGTCAACCTGTTTACAGATCATTTAACTTATTAGTTACAACTCACAGTCCGCTTTACACATTTACAACTTGATTACTACCTACCAACCCGTTTGACACACGTATATAGATAGGTTAAACATGTTATATTCCGGTTACATGATTTTGATTTGAAATGTGTCGAAATTGAAATTTATTTTTTCAACTCCAATAAAAGTATGATTCGTTTGAGGTAAAAGGATTCAACTTATCAACCAAACAAACACCCGCTAACCCGTCTTGATTCTTGTATTCTACTTGCTTTAAAAAGAAAAGAAAAAGGGTAAAAAAGAGTAGAATGGGAGAAAGTCAAAGCGGGTAGGAGAAAGTCAAAGCGGGTTAGAAGCGGGTCAGCACGAAGAACCCCATCATCCAATTCATCCGATTTTCACTCGTGAAGAACAGGGGAAATTAAGTTTCATATCCAAAATCATCACAAAACACTCCAAAAAGCAACCATCATCATCATAATTTCAATATTTCCCATTTGAGGTTTGTCACAAATCATCGAATTTCAAATCTTTGTTGTCGTTTTCAACGATTGTTCATATTGGTTTCACCTCAATCGTAAAAAAATAACACGTAGTTTGCTTAATTGATCATGCAGTTATTTGACCGATCTGTAACAAGTTTCTTTCAATTCTTGTTTTTGTAATAGTTATTGTCGTCGTCTCCTGCGTCATGCCTGTAGTTTCTTGCATATGACTCTGTTTTCATTCAGACATTTACGCAAACTGTTGGCTGATTGGTTGGAATTCACATTTGTTTGCAGTTAATTTGATGATTTGACAGAATCTTGATTGTTTTTATGGGCAATTCATGCCGTGGATCTCTTGGGGGGAAAGACGTTAAGAGCTTCGATCAACCTAAACGCCGATCAGTCACCGGAAAACACTCTTCTTCCGGCCAAATTAACAACTTAAACCGTCAAAAGTTTACTGTTACATCCCAAGATTCACCCAACAACTCAAACCGTGATCCTAACCCCCAAATTGTTGCGAAACAAGACGACACCATGAACCACCATGGCAGTGCAAATCAAGCTTTCTATGTTATGGGCATAAAACCGAAAACATTCGTGATCTTTATACACTGGGTCAGAAACTGGGTCAGGGTCAGTTTGGAACAACATACTTGTGCACAGAGAATTCAACTGGTATAGATTATGCTTGCAAATCAATATCGAAGCGTAAGTTGATTTCAAAAGAGGATGTTGAGGATGTGAGGAGGGAGATTCAGATCATGCACCATTTGGCTGGACACTCGAATATTGTCACCATTAAAGGCGCGTATGAGGATCCTCTATATGTTCATATTGTGATGGAGCTTTGCAATGGGGGTGAATTGTTTGATAGGATTATTCAAAAGGGGAATTACAGTGAGAGGAAAGCCGCTGAATTGATCAAGATCATAGTTGGTGTTGTGCAGGCCTGCCATTCGCTTGGAGTTATGCATCGCGATCTGAAGCCTGAAAACTTCTTGTTAGTTAACAAAGATGATGATTTTTCGCTCAAGGCGATTGATTTTGGGCTCTCAGTTTTCTTCAAACCAGGTGATCTTTATAGAACAGTTGGTCTCAAGAGTTCTTCTTTACTTTGTTATTGTTTCCAATTTGTAACTGGAATTTATTTGTAACTGTAAACAGGTCAAATATTCACAGATGTTGTTGGCAGCCCATATTATGTTGCCCCTGAGGTGTTGCTGAAGCATTATGGGCCAGAAGCCGATGTATGGACCGCTGGGGTGATACTATACATACTTCTAAGCGGCGTACCTCCATTTTGGGCTGGTATGTGTTATATATCAGCTAGATATGTGCATTTTGGATTTCGTTCTGATAAGTTTTGTCGATTTCATTTAACCGTTTATGCAGAAACACAACAGGGAATATTTGATGCGGTTTTGAAGGGAAGTTTGGACTTTGAATCAGACCCATGGCCTCTTATATCTGACAGTGCAAAAGATCTGATTAGAAAGATGATATGCTCTCGGCCTTCTGATCGCTTAACTGCTCATAAAGTTCTATGTATGCTTTCTTACATGTTATAGATCATATTTTCTCGGCTTTTTAAAGTAGCTAGGTGTTGGTCTGTATATTCGTTCATGGTGTGATGTGTTATTGTTTATTACCATCATCAGTATCATATTGGGATATCTGCGGTTACAAACAATGTGCAGGTCATCCTTGGATATGTGAAAATGGAGTTGCACCCGACAGAGAACTTGATCCAGCGGTTCTTTCTCGTTTGAAGCAATTCTCAGCAATGAATAAGTTGAAGAAGATGGCTTTGCGGGTATGTAGACGTATAGTAATACATAGATAGGCATATGGGACAATTTCATTTATCTAAAAAAAGATATTTGCAAACGGTACTTATGTTCTGGGCTGGTCCAATGGGCTCCAAGCCATCCCTGATCGGCCGATTAGGTTGACCCAAAGTTCTGTTATACTGAAAGTTCCCATAAACAAAACTTTGGGTCAACCCACACCAACACGCAATCTTTATAACAACAATATTTAAACTTTGGTTGTTATGAACTTAGGTTATAGCTGAGAGCTTGTCAGAAGAAGAGATTGCTGGTTTAAGGGAAATGTTCAAGGCAATGGATACTGATAACAGTGGTGCAATTACATTTGATGAACTAAAAGCCGGTTTAAGAAAGTTTGGTTCTACATTAAAAGATACAGAAATACGGGATCTTATGGATGCAGTAAGATTATTATTCAACAACCTTAATATGTACCAAAATTATGGGAAAAAAGCAGCTAAACGTATTAGTTTTCAGGCTGACGTGGACAACAGTGGGACAATCGACTATGGAGAATTTGTAGCAGCTACGATTCATCTGAACAAACTGGATCGCGAGGAACATTTGGTCGCAGCATTTCAGTATTTTGACAAAGATGGAAGTGGTTATATTACAGTTGATGAACTTCAACAGGCATGCACTGATCATCACATGACTGATTTCTTGTGGAGGATATTATCAAAGAAGTTGATCAAGATAGTGTGAGTTCAAAAGATGAAATAGAATAGTATCAAAGCATCAAATTTATTATTTTTAACAATCAAACGTAACTAGTAAATCTCACTCATAAGTCATTACAAAGCTATTTGTTTGGTCGGGGAGGAAATTTATTATTTTTAACATGTGTGGTTTATTTTCAGGATGGAAGGATTGATTATGGGGAATTTGTGGCGATGATGACAAAAGGAAACGCAGGAATTGGTAGACGAACGATGAGGAACAGTGTGAATATTAGTATGAGAGATTCACCAAGGGCAGTCTATTCACCAAGGGCAGTCTATTCACCAAGGGCGGTCTAGTTGGCTTTGTAATCTTTTCTTGTTGTTCAAGTAGCTGTATTTTGCGGGAGATTTGCAGTTTGTTTGGTTCATGTAGAACAGAGATCAGTGAACAAGTAGCAGCTGCAAACTGTTGCTTGGGGTTGAAAGCAAAAAAATATGAACTTCATTCTTGTAAACACTTACTAATAAATATTTTACTAAACCAAGAATCTGAATGTTTTAAGCTGAAAGAAGAAAGTAACATGGGTTTGCTTCTATTCTTTCCTGTAAATTCTCTGTACCACATATTTTTATAATTAATCAACATAAAAAAGACAAACTCAATCACAAGACTGCGCATACGCTGTGTCCGTGGTGTCGTGCATGATGTTTGCATTCTACACTGCATTTTTAGGAGAGTTTGTTTCAACAACATTATATGACAATAGTCTTACTATTACTCCAAGGTCAACCTGTAAGGATCCAGAGTGTCATGCTATTTGTACCTAATGTGCACATCCGCACCCTATATTTCTGCAAAAGGTTATTTTACCATTGCTTCAAGATTCAGGTCAGCATCTAATCATCATAAAAAGGACACAAAGAATTTCAAGAAACAAAACCACAATATGTTCTTCAATAGATTCAATCAATGAATGCTTGCATCAAAACAAAAATATGAAAAAATCACATAAACACAACAGAACTTGCAGAAGAACCCATCTCCAAAACTCAACTGTTATCTTCAAATGGCGGAACCGTAGGAACCCGAACTGATGGTCTGAGGAAGTCCGGCATGATCAGCTCCGACGAGCCTCCGGATCTCCGATCGGAATTATAAAGAATATGTCTCCAGCTCCCTTTGTTGTGGCAACCGAGAACAGAGGTTTCTTCTTGATTCATCTCAAGATCCTGTGCGAACACTGGTTTTCTTGAGAGGATCCATTCCCACCCACGATCCCACCAGCTCTTGACGGAGATTGACGCCGATGCCCCCATTGAAGACACTGATTTGGAGCTCCGCGACGCCCATGCGGCGGTGGATGACATCGTCGGCGGCTGGATCTGGAATGACATGGCGGAGATTCTCCGGCGCATTCCGTCGTCGGAGGTGTGTGGGGGTTGTGGGAGACTGGGAGGGATTTGGGTTTGTGGAGGCTCTGCAACATGTTGGTCATGGTGTTGAGCTTAGAGGAAGAAGATGAAGAAGATGAAGAAGATGATGCAGGTGAAGATGAAGGGGAGATGAAGTAGAGCTATAGAGGGGTGTGTGGGATCCATCCATCACATTCAATTACCAAACACATACTTGGAATCACATATGCAATTCTATACAACTGTTATTTGCATGTCATTCTTGTAATTTTATGTATTTATTTATATATAAAGGCGCGGCGTACTTTTTTAGCAGCAATTTATTTGGGTCCTAATAAATAGACCCTCACTTTTTTAAATCGACACCCCCTATACGCCGCGTAGGGTCCATACGCGGCTATAGGGTCGAATGCACTGAAAACGAGGAAAATTCAGGGGGGTGTCAGAGAGCTATACGCCCCATATAGCCCTATACGACCCCCTATACGACACATATAGGTCTATACGACGCGTATAGCTAATTTCGACACTGACTACGAGGAAAAATTTAGGGGCCTGTCAGAGGGGTTATACGCCCGTATAGGGCTATACGACTCCCTATACGACGCGTATGGGGCTATACGACCCGTATAGAAATTTTGGGGTGTTGATTTAAAATAATGAGGTGTCTATTAAAAGGACCCTTATTTTTCACATATAAGCTAATTATTTTTATGGATTTAAACTTATATTATATTATATAAGACAATCATAACAACAAGATTATGACCTTGTAAAGGGTTTTAAGTTAGAAGTGTAAAATGATATAGAAAGAGCATATGTTTAGACCATCTATATTAGTAAGGATAGACGTCTGATTTCCTTACCGGCCTTCACATTAACTACCCAAAGATATTATCTTTCCTCTCTCTTGAATATTGTTTTTCCTCTCTATCCTTTCTTCTCTTTTTTATTATGAAGTTTTCGATGTTTAGACGTCTATCAAGACGGATTTAGTTACGTCGAGTATTTGAATATATTTTTTAATAGAAATAAATAGGGTGATCGAAATATTTTGGATTTTTAAATGTGAAAATGTGTTAGTTCAGTTGCTAAATTCATAAATGGTGATATACATCTTTACATCTTGCTACGTTGGAGTGTTTCCGTTGGTTTTCATTAGATTACCTAGTTATTTAGTCCACTTTCTCTTGGTGTTCTTCGTATTCTAACTTCTGGCTAGGCGTTATATTATGTGACAGACTATAAAAGCTCAATACACGGTTCTAACGAGTTTTGAAACAACGTGTTATATACATCATACATGCACATGCTTGTAATTCAAAAACTTAAATAATAAGTTTCCTAATACGAACAAATGGTCAAAAGTAAATGACTCGGTTTGAAATTCTCTAGTCGGCTAACCCAATTTTGACTTTCTGAATCCTCTAAACCTCAAAAAACGTCGGCCCAACTAAGCCCATATATCCGATTAGGCCCATCCAACGAAAACAAATACAAATCCGACCCACCCACGACCCATTGTTCACCTTAATCGGATCTCAACGTCTTTTCATGCATGCTCACCAACTAAACCTATCATGCCGTCGGAGAAACAAAGTTGACGCTCCGATCAGAACCCTACCGCCGATCGAAATCAACAACACTCGATTGAGCTTCAGTTTCGATTTCATTGATGGAGGTGGAGTGTATGAAAGCCTGCATGAGAAAACTTGCTATTTGGTACACCCCAATTTCAAACCCATCATCACCCACGATGAGCTCGATCACATCATGTCTACCCTAGGGTTCCACCCTCTGCCACCCGTTACCACCGCCTCCGCCGCCGTGTGGAAAGAGTACTCGTTTTCTGCCGCCGGAGCTTTTCTCGCTGGATCTCCGTCTCCGCCGCCTCGCCCCCGCCTTCCGTACCCCAGAATCGACGGATTACATGTGAATACTTACCGCTCGTTTTTGGAATCGCTCGAATTTTACCTCCGTATGAGCAATATCTCTGATCTGTTTCATATTCGGTGAGTTTCTCGTTTACTGTTTCCCCCTTTGTTTTGTTTGTTCGATTTGTGAATGTATATGCATCTCATCTGCAATCGATGTTGATCAGAAGCTTTTGCTGTTGATTATGATTGCAATCAGCGTTATTTTTGTACGCAAAACCCATTACCAATTTTCAGTTTTGCCTTTGAAAGGTGCTAAGGTTAACTTTAAATTTAGGTCCTTTTTGGTAATCAAGAAGTTGTCGCTTGTTTAAGCTCACATTCTTGATAAACACATTCAATCCTTCATACAATGATGATGGTCTGAAAGATGAACTAGTTCTTTGTAAGAATCATTGTATGCTTTAGTTGGTAATGCAGCCATTGCTGTTTAATCGGTACTCCAGTCATATATTGGGCTTGTTTACAGGGGAATGCCATTGCACCATGCTCATGATAGGCGTCACAGGTGGTTGCGAATGATTGGAGACGACTTGGTGTATGTGTACAGAGAGGGGACCATGGACTTGTCAGCCACATACAAGAATGTTGACAAGGATCAGAATCCATTTTTACACATCATTCCATGGAAAAACATCAAGGACAATGGAAAAGATATTATAGTAGTGTAAGTAGCTAGTTCTCTTTGTTTTGCCCCTTTTGTTCATCAGTGTATCAAGACTTTTATGGTTAGGAGTTCATGTTGGATCAATATAACAGTTTGGTTTTGGTAATATGAGAGGTTGAAACTATTTACTTTGAATTTTGATTTGCTTTTTATGATTGTTGATACTACGTATATGTAATACCTAGAATATTTGGCTTGCGCTCTGCGGCAGGACCGTACTATAATTTTTATGTGGTTGCGAGCATGTTTGCGTTCATTACTTTTGTTGGCATGGTAACATTGACGTGTTTAAGTATGTAAAAGAAATGTATAAAGTGTGGTATGATTACACGAAACGTTTTAACTTGTGATGGATCAGTACCCAAGTCGAATTTATACGGACATGCATATAAAAATAAGCATGTCACAACGTGATATGCAGATTGTAAAATTAATTTTAAATATCAGAATAATGAAAAAAGATTAATAAAAAGGTAAACTAAATGAAAACACAAAAGAAGAAAAGAATTCAAAAAATTGATGAGGGTAAGAATTGTTGTTATATGGAAGTGTCGGGATGAAATTGGTTGATGCATTTTTGACGCTGACATTTGCCTTTTAAGGTTATATAATGTATTGCATATATGTAATATGAACAATTTCATATGTAATTGCTTATACTTCATATATGTAATATCATTTGTAATTGTTTTATTACAATTCCGTATGATAATAGTCACTTGACCTGGTGTTTTTGATGATTCCATCTGGTGTATCTATAACTTGACCGTCTCCGACACCATAAACCTTTAAACCGTTTAAAATTTGGTTTAAGGTTTGTGTGGTCCTGTGTTATGACTTCTTTATTTAGATTTATATATGTTTGTGTGTTTGATTTTGGTTTGTGAATTCTTGTTTGCCCGTGACAGTAACAAAGGGGTGAATATCTTAAGATTTCGGTTTTAGTTTGAACCTTATTATAATAATTTTGTAAATTTATCTAAAGTACATTGTTATCCTGTTACTATAATCCAATTAACTTTTATCTAAACCGCTAAGCGATCATACACACGTATACATTTAGAATGACCTCAAGAGTTACATAGAAAATAAAAAACAAAAAAAAATCACCCCTTAAAAATGCATAAGCTATGATTTTGATCTCTTTAAATAACAATTGCTCTATTATTCCTAAATTATCTTTCGTTACACGATCAAATTCATTTTTATTTATGTGTTGGAGACCAACTCCTGCACGCTTTACCCTTGTAACTCAAAACCATTTTGTTAGTGGGGTGCAAATACACATAAGATATTACTAAGGTAAAAAGGAATTGGTACCAAACCAATTCTTTTGGTTATGTGAAAGTTAATGTCTCAAATCTTCCCTTCTAATTCTAACACATGATTCCACATTAATCTAATACAAACTTTCAACTTTACGTTAACGCGATGGAGCTCGTGTAGGAAATTGATGAAGTCGTGTTTCAAACTTTCAATACCACGCATAGAAGGTGCATGTCCTCTAAGAAAAGTATTTATATGCATAAGCCATCACAAGTTCTGTTGAGTATGTTGTGTGTGTGTGTGTTATTTTGCTTCATAATCTCGTATTTTTATAGCTGATTTATATAGACTATGGCTCTTCTATAGGATCATGTATAAAGTTGCTATGAACTCCACGATAACCCTTACGGTCACACATACACCCATAACAAGAAAAAGGTTATTTGTTGTGCCATTTGGCGCAAACTACATCTCCTCCCTTAGCTCATCACACCTATGAACTCGAGGTTACACGGCAGCAACTTTACTGTCGCCCCAAGTCCTACTAAACAAGGTAATTCATGCATGCGAAAAATAACTTCAGAAGATGAAGTTGTTAAATAACTAATCAAAACTTTACGCGGTTAAGGTCACCATTCGTTTGACTGGGAATGTTTCAGCATACAACGACCAATTCTTCGTTACTCAAATCATGATTTAGACGTGGTGAACAAACAGCCACATTGAGTGATTTCGATCATACAAGTATACAATAACAAAAGTGATATATATTGAAACTAACCTGAAATGTCATTTTGTCCAAGACACTCACCACATACTTTGGTTACATTTATTTTGCCATCTTTTCCAAAATAAACTCTTCAGAAATTGGATATACAACAACCTTTCCAGTAGCTCTGTTAGTTTCAAGGTAAGAAAAAGCTTCTTTCACCCTGTCAAAAGGAAAGGGGCCCTTCTGGTCAATCACCGCCTTCACCTTCCCAGTCTCCAAATACGGGTTCAGCTTCGTCAATGTTGCACCAGTAGAGGTCACAACAAACCTGAACCCTGGTGGTGTCACTGCACCAGTTAGGACCACCACACTGCCTCCTTCCTTCACCACCTTCACCGCCTTCTCCCCTTGCCCTGCACCAAAATCACAATTTTCACCCCTCAACAATGTTAGGATCAAACAACTCAGTAAGCACATTCATAATGTAAATTTGAGTATGATTCTTGATTCTCACAACCCCGACTTACCAATTGCGTCAAAAACAACATCGTATTTGTCTGGAAGCTCTTCAAAGTTCTCTTTGGTGTAATCAATTGCTAAATCAGCACCTAAACTCTTCAGCAGCTCAAGCTTTGATGTGCTAGATGTGGCTGCAACCTTTGACGCACCAAACACTTGCTTTGCAAGCTGCATCAAGAAATCTTGTCAACAAATAAACATACACACACGTTTATCCCTATTTGGGCATCTAACATTTGAATTCTTGATGTTCTTATACCTGAATCACGAGTGATCCAACTCCACCAGCACCGTTTAATATAAGGATTGATTTCCCTTCCGAGAAACCAGCCCTCTCTAGACCTTCATACGCTGTCTCGATCGCAAGGGGGAGACTTGCAGCCTGCACGAAATCCAAGTTTTTCGGTTTTAAAGCCAGCAGCTTCTCTTCAACTGCGGTATACTCAGCTAACGAACCCGACTGTTTCGGCCCATCAAGTGCTTTCTCACTTATATCACCATACACCTCATCTCCTACTTTCAGACCTTTTACCAGCTTTCCAACCTTAACCACCACACCAGCAACATCATACCCTGGAACAGTCTGTTCACAAACACTTTCAGTATACAGTATCTTCAAATCAAACATGCAAACTAATCATCTGTGATTCAAAAACCTAATCAGATGCTCAATCTCAAAACACAGTGACAAAACCTAGCAAAATTGAAAAAACCACACACGAATCAATGACGTATAGACTCAATTGTTACAGATAATAAACGAGCAAGTGGTTAATTGTCAACAATTTTGAAGTAATCGAGTATGGAATCAATTTTATCGAACGAAATTCAACCGGAAACATTACCGGCAGAGCAGAGTCAGTCGCCTGAAACTTCCCAAGCCTTCTCTTGAAATCAACCGGATTAAGAGCAGCAGCGACAACTTTAACCAACACCTGATCATCGTTAACGGTAGGCACCGTCACGTCGGAGGAAAATTTCAATACATCCACACCGCCATACTCATCGTACACCCATGCCTTCATTTGAGACGGAATTGTTGAAGAATCGACGGTTGTTTCAGTTGCAGACCTCGGAGAAGAGGTAGCGGAGACACGTAAGCAAGGGTTTTGGTTGGACTTTGAGGTTTTGCGAGGGAAATGGTGGGTTCTGGTGGTGGCGAAGGGTGGGGTGAATGTGGAGGGAGAAAGTGGTGGTTTGGAGGAGATGGAGGGTGGAAGCGGTGGCCGGAGACGGGTGGTGGTGGAGGAGCTCAGCAGAGCTTCCATTATCGTCGGTTATTGTTGTCGTTGTTGTTGTTGTCAGCAAACGAGTGGATTCATGATAGCCTTTGTTAGCCTTACTACTGGTTTATATGGTGGTCGTTTCATTTCACTTTGTTTTTATTTTAAGTACTAGAAAATTCTATTTTAAATTATATATTTTTATTTTAAACTAGATCTAAATGTCGCGCGTTGCTGCAGCCATGCAAGTTTGCGTTTTCTGCTACTAAACGGTTTTGAGAGTGCTGGAGGGCATGCTACAGCAGATACCTAAATACATGCCGGTCTCTACTGTTAATTACGATTTAGGGGTGGGGCAAATAGGTAATTACATAAATAGTTCAACGAAGAAAATATTGTGATTACATAAAACAGAATATGAATGACTACTCTACTTACCACTTTGATATGGTGGTTGTCAACTCCGCGTTCCTTGATCATGTCAATAGCTATAACTATTGTGCCACCTAAAGATTATTAAAATACGGGAAAATATGAAATAATTGGTAAAAATAAAATCAACATAAAGGGCAGGCTTCAATGTATGAGCAGAAACAAACAAAAAAGAAACTTACCTGTTGCTAGCATAGAATCTACAACAAACAATCGAGTTCCTTCAGGAAACTTTTCAGGCAACCTACATCATTTTTAATAAAAATAACTACCTCATTGATAACATTAATAAGTATGTTGTTATAAAACTTACTTAAATATATTAGATACCATACTCATCTTAAGGATTTCAAAAAGGATGTTTCCGTAATATAAATTAATTTTAACTTTTATGTTAGATATTTTATAATACACGACTTGTGAATTTTTGGAGTAAAATGGTGGAGTGAATAATATTATACCAAAATTACACCATTCTGGTTTCGCTTGGAAATAATTATAGCAAAGCTAATCATAGATGGTCTATAGTATCAAAAGCCATACATGGATCTAACTCCAAAAAATCAAAGGAAATCATCAAATGATACAATATCATAAAACTTTTGGCAGATTCCTAGATAGCATCTAAACATGATGGAGATATGTTCAGACTTCAGTAATAAATAATGACCCTGGTTGGAATTCTTACTTGTTCAAATATACCGTCGGTTGAAGAGTCTCCTCGTTTCTGCTAACACCTTCATTTAAAAATAAAAGTAAAAATAAAAATGAAAAACAGATATATAAAAAATTGACGGTAAATGTGAACCTTATGTAAAATTGTCATAATAAATACACTTGGCGATTAACATATGATATATTGACATTTAAATTATTAATTACCTAGGTGGTATGTCTTGGTTGCCGGTAAGATTGACGATGCATGCTCTGCAAGAGCAAGACCAGCTTTCAGGATCGGAACAACCTGCAAATGTGGCCTATGAGTTAGGACATAACCTAGCAAAGTTAAAGTTGCATGTATATGTACAGCTCATTGCCTAATTGGTTAGGACATAACCTAGCTTTATTTTCTTTGTTCATGTTATTTAATATTTTTTAAAGCTCAGTTGATTAGAAATTAAAACACCTTTTGATCTCAAAAGCTAGGAACAGGTTTAATAATCAAGAAAATTTAAAGAAATAATCATGAACTATAATCTAATAAAGACCATTCGAATATTTGTGGTTTTTATAACTTTTATGGAAACATAACCTTTATATAACAACTCGACCTTGTTTTGATCCACTTATTTAGCCACCTCTTATAATGATGATAAGCTAACCTGATTAATCCACATCAAAATAGAGCAGTGTTGGCATTGCAACCTTAGCACGATCTTATTCGTAATTTTTGTCAATTTCATACAATAAATCATTCATAAAGTTCTTCAATTTAGAACACGATATAACAATCTACCAAACTGAAGCAATTGATGATGTTGTGTTAAGAAACAGTTCAACATGAAAGAAAATAATAATTCACCTTATTGTGAAACGTGGGTTTTGTTTGGCCACCATATTTTCTGTCTTAACGACGCTTCCTTGTGCAGCCAAGCTAATTTTTCCCTTCCCGTAATGTGTCACCTTATGAAAGGTATGTACGTTTTCTGCGTTTCCTGTTCTTGTAGTTTGGTCTTAGGAACATTCACCTTTAAAGAATCACTAATTCTATCAAATAATGATTTCATTTTGAAATAAGAAGACCATGACCATGAAGGCATAGAAAGATACAAATCAAAACCAACTGAAGGTAATATGCAATTTAATCACTTCTGCTAACAGATTTGTGTGTTCCTCAATTAGTTAAGTAAATTAACAAAAGAAAACAGAAACTCTTTTGAACTAATACTTATACATTTGTGATTGATTTTGCTTCCGCCCTTAATAATACTAAAAGTTCTACATTTGAAGGTAGGACTTCAAAGGCTAGTATGCACATTTACATAGTTTTCTAAGATGTATAAGGCGAACACACGCACCAGATTAGATGAACATCTACGTGAAGGAAGAAAAATTAAAAGCAAACCTTCATCAGCTTAATATATCAGCATATAAATTGCTTGCGCAATTTCCCTTTGCGACTCTCAAGTAAGAAAATCAAATAATCATTATCTACAACAATTTAATAGCAAAGACTAATTTAACAAAAGAAGAAATAAAGTAACATACAGGAACTTAGATACTACACTTGTATGCCCAAGCAATCCATATTTTACCCTGAAGAGAAAAAAGAAATAATATATAGCTAAGAACATTAGCCCTAACAACAAATAAGCTGATGAAGAAAAGGAAGAAGCCTACCTCCACAATCAATGGAAGAGGGGTAAGCAACCAAAATGAGAGGGAACCGGAGCTAACCTAAAAAGACGTACGGTGGCAGCATTGTTCTGATTGCACTCCAAAAATCGTCCAGACCTTCTGATTACACTTCACCTGATCATCCGAAACAACCAAACACCACCACCATGCCACCGCCACTGTAACATCTTGTAATTTTGAATTAATATAAAGTTAGTTCTGCTAATAATAAATAATAAATTAATAGTAATAACAATAATAATAATTATAAAGATAATAATAATAATAATAAAATTACAAAAATAATAATAATAATAATAATAATAATAATAATAATAACTAATAATAATAACTAATAATAATAGTAATAATAATGCTAATCTAATTATAAAAATAATAACCATAATATTAATGGAAATAATAATACTAATAATAATAATAATAATAATAATAAAAATAATGATCTTAGAAATAGATAAAACAATATTTGTTATTTGTAATAAATGAAAATCTGTCAAAAATAAAAAGTATTAGAAACTACAGGGACCATTGTTGTAAATATTTCAAACCCCCAAACCGCCCCCCCTTTTCCCGTCGGAGACATCGCCGCCGGCCATCGGCTCCGGCGAGCCCGCAGCGGCCAAAATACTCCATTTTAAATCAAAACAAACACCCTGACAGCCTCATGTGCAAGATTCGAACGCATGCCTATAGTTTAATTCGAAAATCAGACTGCAATTCGTCCCTGTCCTCTCCACGCGATGTCGGCCCCTTTTACAGGCCTCAGATCGCACTACAAACTTTAATAATCGAATTCAAATCGCACTAACACACTTAAGATCATTTATAACGCTCCTGTGACTTCAATTTCGTTCAAAACAATTGAAAACACTCCATCGATCATCATCGTCATCGCGAACCTGCAACTCAATCTAACCCACTGTACGAGCATTCTTAATCGATTTGGATTGAGGGCTTTCATTCCTCATCACCATACGAATCTGCATACGAGATTAATTGGATTTTCATTGCCTATTTCATCTCCTTCGATCGACTCCCCTGCCGCGGCTTGTTCTTGAGACTCTCCTCATAAAAATCGAACTCAATACAGGTAAGTAACAATACAATTACATTCGTTAAACCATGGGGAATAAAAGCCCCATGATCCTCAGTGTTAACAACGACGAATTGGCCTTTGATTTGAATCCGAACGAACCTAGGGTTCATCCGGATTGGGGATTTATTTGTAACACTGCTTTTAAGATTTGGGAACCAAAACATACCGCGGCCACGGCCTTTGGTTCACCGGTTACACACATCGCACCTCACAGTGGAGGTCCCGGGTTCGAACCCGGGAACCCCCATTATTTTTTTAAGGCCTTTTTGGCCCCTAAAAATTGCATAAAAAATTCTAAAAATTTTTGAAACCAGTTTTATAAACTTTAAATATTTTTCTTTACATCAAACCAATTTTTGCAAATTTATTTCTTAAAATATATTAATATTTGATTTTATTTTATTAAAACAAATAATAAAACTAGTTAAATAACTTATAAAATAGACTTTAAAATTTTTTATCTTAACAAAACATTTCTATTGGAGTATTTTCATGTTTTAGTTATTAATTATTATTGTTTCAAATAATAAATAATTATTTGTCTTAAATAATAAATAATAAAAGTTTGTAGAAATTATATATTTTATAATTTCATAAATCATTTTAAAATATTAATCTCTTGTAAATATATAAACTAAAGGTTAGATTAATAATTTGTTATTAATTAAAACGATATTCCAATTAATCTTAAATAATTATAAAGTTTTATATATGTTAAACCTTATCAATTTTTATACTAAAAATTCATTCTTAAAATACTAAAACACATATATGAAATTCTTCTAATGGATCGAAACGCGAATAATTACTTTATAAATTTAATTACTCGACAAACCTCACAATTTCAATTGAAACCCTAGTTCGCGTTAAAACATTAAAGCTTATTATTAAGACTTTAACCTTGTGAATATATATTTACATATTTAGGTGCCTTGTAACGATTCACGTTGGAACGACGCCTACTATTATTCTTATTAGTCGTCATTATATACTTATTTGACATGTGAGTTTTCCTTGCCCCCTTTTACTTTATTTCACACCATTTTGGGGTGAAACATGATACTTATACATTACACTTATAAACGTTTGAGACTTGTAAAACACTTGCAATTCATCTTTATATCTTGTCATGGTTATTTGTATGTTGTAAGTGATTATATGAGATACATAGTTTGTTACAATCATTAACTATTGCTAGCCTGGCGACGTCTTAGATCTTTGGGCCTGACAAGCCTATTTGGTGCTAAAGTCGATGTATTGCCGACTCCTAGGAGCCGTATGCTTGTGCACTAGGGAACCAATACACTTAGCCAATCTTATATACTTGTAATCAAGTCGAGGTTTGATTATGAAGATATGTGTTCTATAACCTTACTAGCTTATAACCTATGACATGAATTGCTACTTATAATCTTTTCATATTATGTATGAAAACTTGGTAAACTCACCAACTATTTTTAGTTGACCTTTTATTTTTATCATGTTTCAGGTAACCCCCAAGTTTAAAGTGGTCTTTTGAAGCTTGCAATAAAACTAGGACGTGGACCTAGATAAATAAATGAAACGTTATGTTATATTTTGATATTCGTTTGGATGTATTTCGTGATTGAGACTTGTGTTTGTAATTCCTATTGAAACTATTAATTTGATTATTTACATTTAAACATAGCGTTATGTGGCTGTGAACAATCTTATCCTCACACCTCGACGATTCCGCCGTCAAGGTTGGGGTGTGATAGCCACCGCCACCACCACAACCTCCACCTCCACCGTCGTCAAATCCCCAATCCCACCGATGAAAACAAACCCCAACAAAAAACCCTCAAAGCTATACGAAGGGAACGAACCTGCAAATCGGAGAGGGGTGCTGTGAAATCATCACGTCCATGGAAGTATCCACCTAGCGGGACATCAAAACAATGAGATTTCAGATAAAAGCACTATATATTTAAATATACAGTAAACTTTGAGGACTGCAATACATTCAAAGTCCAAGCGCCACTAATCATGCTGAAAACATATCAAATTCAAAACTCAAAAGCAACACAATATTCTAAGTTTTTCATAAACCTGAGTGGAAAATTAATATTGACATATTGTATCTACTCGGTTCCACCCTAACCCAATCCAAAAAACCTTCTTATGAATTAACATCTACAAGTATTTCTAAATTCTAACAAAGTATCAATATAAATCTTTCTTTCAATACAAAAACAAACAGAAAGCACCTTGCAGAATCAAACCCAAGAGAAAGAGGTTGATAGTTCTGAGTACAACTTTCTTCGTGGCCACTGGTTTGCTAGAAACTTTCTGCATCCCAATATCAATAACAACCAATTACTTGCTACTAATTTGTTTAATACATGTAAATTACCATCACTAACATCCATAATCCACGCCATACATCAACACATATAATTAGGTCAAACACCTACATACCTTAGCGCGTCTTACGAAACCGACACAGGAGAAGGAAAGCGGTGGAACGGATGAAATGGAAGGGGAGGGGAAAGAAGATGTTCGCGAAGGTTCCTGTTCCGATGAGTCTTCCTTTCTCGTATTTGCCTCCGAGTAGCAGGTGTCGTTGATCCTCCATTGTTGTTGATGAATCTCATAGCTCCATTGATGAATCGAATCGCAGCACCACCACCGCAACCACCGCCGCAACCATCGCAACCACCCGCCGCAACCATCGCAACCACCGCCGCAACCATCGCAACCACCGCCGCAACCATTGGAGCACCACCACCGCGGTAACCATCGCAACACCACCACCAACGCAACCATCGCCGGCAACACCACCACCAACGCAACCAACCGGCGGCGACTGGTGGATTTGATGAAGATGATGATCGAACTCAAAGTTTTCTGATGGGTGGTTTGGAAATAGCTTGTGAATCTGCTTCAAGTACTGATCTTTACCAGAATCGCTTCAAGTACTGATCTTTACCAGTATCAAGATTAGGGTTTGAGGAGGAGAGTAAGGGGATTAGGGTTTTATTTCTATCGAATGCAGGTGTGGAGGTCGGTGGCACTGTAGCCACCGAAATAAGGGATTAATATGTATATATAATTTTGGCCAATAAATTTACTTAATCTTTCTGAAGATTATTATAATATGTAGAAGTAAGTTTCTTTTTATAAAATAATTCATGCTTGTAGGTAAACTAAGATGTTGTTTGTTTTTACTACATCAAAATGTATGTATTCTGCGAATAACATATACAGACATTTGTAGGAGAAAAGATGGACCAGACCTCTGCAGTTTACAACAAGAAATGTATCTTTTTTTAATATCTGCAGACTGCTAAAATCAACCGGTGATACAATACGGCGGTGCTGGACGAAAGTGGTGATGGGAGATGGTGGGTGGCAGGGGACGGTGGGTGGTGGCAGACGGTGGTGGTGGCGGACGGTGGTGGTGGCGGACGGTGGTGGTGGCGGACGGTGGTGGTGGCGGACGGTGGTGGTGGCGGACGGTGGTGGTGGCGGACGGTGGTGGTGGTGGGTGATGGTGTTTAATATTCTGCAGACTTTAGAAGACTTTAGAAATGATTGTGTCAGGTCTGCATCATGCAGAACTCACGCAGACCTTTTTTAATGAAAATTTTTTCAAAAATAAACACTCTGAAGACTTTAACGTCTGTGCGTGGTCTGCGTGGTGCAGTCAAAAAAGTCAGTAATAGCTTTTCTGAAAAAACAAACACCCCCTAGTTGTATACTTTTAACCCATCAATATTGTCTAAAATGAAAAAAGGAAAAAAAATACTTGTGAATTGAATGAAGATGAAGAAGTGGACATAAGACGAATTATAAGATTTATGATTCACTAAAACTTTTGTACGTTCATTGTTGTTTTAACTCTTTAAACTCTTTGTTTACTTGAAAATCTTGTTTTTACCCTATTTTTTAAAAAATACTAAGCGAAAAACAAAACAAACATATTCGCACCTCTACTTTTATTACATGTGTAATGAGATTATCATATTAGGTCCAACGTCTTAGGACCACGTCTACTAAACTAACTGCATGTCCGTGAGGATCCAACCAGAGCGCCTTCAACTTCTAATATGCCACGAACTAGACTCGAATCATTCTCAACGAGTCCATAAGGAGTGATCCCATTTTTTCATCGGATCCGGGTAGAGACAGTCTATGTTATTTTCGTTTGGAATGTAGTAAGATGTTTGAGGCAACACAAGTGATCAAGAATAATAAAAAGTATCATGAGAGGAACTAGTAATGTTTGGCTCTATGATTTCTTACAGGCGCACAAATGACAAATGTTATAATTTGTGATCACAAGTAATAAGTGAACTTTGGGAATAAGGTATTAATGGCTTATTCTAGTAGTATTATGTGTATGATGAATGATCAACACTGTAACCACTCTTTTGTTGTTTTCATTAAAAAAAATAAAAAAATCAAGTCCAACTTGCTCAAATGATAAAATAAAAATGTCATGAAATTCTACAGAAAAATAATACATAAAAAAACACAATACTTTTTCTTCGAAAAGTTTTGGTCTTCATAAATGGTTTTAAAAACCGATATACAAGAAACCTTATTATTAATGGCGCTACTTTTAGTGGCGACACATGCTTTAGTGGCGACGGGTTTTCAACAAAATTGTGGACGTCGATCAACTGCAGATCTGATGGCTAAAATTAAACCGTACAAAAAGCATTAGCGGCGACGCCTTTAGCGGCGACGCGTCGCCGCTAATGCTCCTTTCACCTAATACCAGATCGCGGCAATAGGGCGCCATTTCATTTTCTCCCTCCACGATTTTCACCTCCCAATCCGCTGCACCTTCGTCGCCGACCCCCCACCACTCGCCGGCCGACCACCCCGAACCACCCCGACCTCTCCGGCGTCGGCATTTGCTCCCGTCGGCCCCCTCTCCATCGACCGACAATTTGCACCTTGGACTCCACGATTTTCACCTCCAACCGCCTGCACCTTCGTCGCCGACCCGCCACCACTCGCCGGCCGACCACCCCGACCTCGCCGGCGTCGACATTTTCTCCCGTCGCCCTGCTCTCCGTCAGCCTGCTCTCCGATCAGAAGATCAGCCGCCGATCTGCTCTCGGTCGGCCTCCCATCTCATCCCCAACACTGACCACCCATCGATCTGCTACTATCCATCGCTGACCACCCTTCACCGGCCCCTTCAGCTGCTGCCTCGCGATCGTCGCCGCTGTTGCTACTTCTGTCGCCGCTAGATCTGTTTTTGAAGGTAATTTTTTGGTTTTATTTTCTTATATTTTGGTTCGTGTGTAACATTAACTTTTATTTGTCTCAATTTTGGCTGGATTTCATGTGAAATTTAGGATAGTGAATTGAATGTAGTTTGATTTTATATGAAATTTAGTTGTATTTGTGTATTTTGTAGGTTTGAATGGAATAAATTTGGGTATTTTGCAATATAGTTGGTTAAAAATTAGTTGTTTAATTGATTAATAATTAATTGATTTATATATGGTTAGTCGGTTAATTGGTAGGAAATATATATGTGTCATTTGGTATTGTTACAATTGGTAGGAAATGAAAGCAATTTGTGAAAAATAACATAAGTTTATTAGTAACCTATTAAAGAATGGTGTGTTGTGACTTTTGTGCATTTGTGAATTTGGATGCCAAGTTTTAGGTTTTTGTGATACACTATATCTTTTTAATTTTATATTTCATAGCATGATCCATGTGCATTAAAGAATATACAGAGGTGGTATTTTTCGGCGTATTTGCTTAATATTCATGTAGTTTGGTAGCATGTATGTATATATGCACATACATGTTTGTGTTTGTATGTGTGCTTGTGTATGTATGTATGTATTTATGTTTGTATGTAGCATGTAGCATGTATGTACATATGCATCATGGTTGTCGATAAAAGTGTACAGCCTACCCTTGTAAATTCTCTATATTATATTTCAGTTGCATCATGGTTGTCGATAAAAGTTGGCTTAACAATCCAAATCGAAGCTCAGAGGAGTATAATAATGGACTCAGCTCTTTTCTTGAGATGTGCAAGAGTCTGGTTGACAATAGAGGTTATGTTTTTTGTCCGTGTACTAAATGTCGGAATTCGGTCATGCTATCTTTGGTAAAAGTGAAGTATCATTTGTACGCGTGGGGTTTCCAGCGTAGTTATTCGGACTGGATTTATCATCATGAACCCTCAATTTCTCAAGTTGTAGTACAAGATGATGTTACGTGTACTAATGATATGGCTGGCGTTATTGAAGATCTTATGGAAGTGAATACCAACCTTAACAAAGAAAACCCTTGTACAGAGAGTGAAGGTGTCACTGATGATTTTGAAAACTTGTTACATGAAGTCCAATCAGAATTATATCCCGGTTGTACTAAGTTTTCTTCCCTTGACTTTTTAGCAAAACTTATGCATATCAAGGTGAAAAACAAATGGACTAATAGTTCATTTGATGAGCTCCTTAAGTTGTTGCAATCTTCACATCCAGAAGGCAACAAGATCCCCCCTTCACATTATGTTGTCAAAAAGACACTAAAAAAGATTGGTTTAGGGTATGAGTCGATACACGTGTGCAAAAATGATTGTGCTCTCTTCTGGAACAACCACAAGTTGTTACATAATTGTCCCGTTTGTAAGGAGAGTCGATGGGTTGATACAAACACAAAGGGTAAGAAAGTAGCTCACAAGGTGTTACGATACTTTCCTTTGACCCCCCGCCTACGACGTTTGTATTGTTCAAGGCATACGACAAAGGATATGATATGGCACAGTACTGGACGATCAGAAGAAGGTACGATGCGTCATCCTGTTGATGGATCTTCATGGAAAGAATTTGATAAAAAATACTTTAACATCGCGAAGGAACCCCGAAATGTTCGCCTAGGGCTTGCAGCTGATGGTTTTAATCCATTTGGTAACATGAGTTCAGCTCATAGCACGTGGCCGGTTGTACTTACCACATACAATTTGCCTCCATGGTTATGCATGAAAGAGTCCTCATTCATGTTGACTTTATTGATTCCTGGCCCTAAATCACCTGGGAAGGATATGGACGTTTTTCTTAGACCGTTGGTGGATGAGCTTAACGAATTATGGCATACAGGCATACGTACTAAAGACGCGGCAACAAACACATTCTTCACGATGAAGGCGGTGTTGTTATGGACTATAAACGACTTTCCAGCCCGTAGTAGTCTATCAGGTTGGAGCGGACAGGGATACAAAGCATGCCCGACTTGCAACGAAGACACTCCTTCAACACGCGTAACAAATAAAGTTGTATATGTTGGTCATCGTCGGTTCTTAGATGCTAACCATCCATGGAGAACAAATTTGGAATTTAATGGACAACCAGATACTAGAGCACCTCCTAAAAAATTTAGTGATGCTGATGTACAGGCTCAACTCGATCGTTTACTCCCTCGTCTACCGGGCAAGCATCCTAGTTTTGGAGGTGTTATGAGAAAGCGAGAGGAGTTTGAGTTAAACTGGTCTAAACGAAGCATATTTTTTGAACTTGAGTATTGGTCTTCTTTGCAGCTTAAGCATAATTTAGATGTGATGCATATTGAGCGAAATGTGTGCGATAGTTTGCTCGGTACTCTTCTAATGAATGATAAAACAAAAGACACGTCAAACGCACGTGTTGACTTGGAAAAGCTAAACATTCGAAAGACGTTGTGGTTGAAAAAAAATGCTAATGGCAAGTTATGTAAGCCGCACCCAAATACTCATTCCAAGTCAATGATCGAAAGCTATTCTGTGAGTTTATTAAAAATGTTAAATTGCCAGATGGGTTCGGATCTAATATTAGCAAGAGAGTGACAGATAATTATACAAACATTACTGGGTTGAAATCTCATGACTGTCATATTCTAATGCAACGTTTGATGCCAATTGGGGTTAGAGGATTTTTGGCAAGGGATGTATATACACCAATAATCGATCTTTATATGTTTTAAGCAACTTTGTTCTAGAACATTATTGGTTGAAGATATGAAGAAAGCAAAACTTGCCATTCTGACAATCTTATGTCAGTTAGAGTTGATCTATCCTCCTGCTTTTTTTGACATCATGGTTCATTTGGTTTTGCACTTACCTGATGAAGCGATTCTTGGAGGTCCAGTGTGTATGAGATGGATGTATCCATTTGAAAGATATATGAAAAAACTTAAAAATTATGTCAGAAACAAGGCAAAGCCAGAAGGTTGTATAGCCGAAGGCTATATTGCGGAAGAAGCTCTATCATTTTGTTCTAGGTACCTTCGAGATGTTGAAACTCAGTTTAATCGCCCTGACAGAAACGAGGATGTTGTTGTCGAAAAAAGAAAGTTGTGGGTGTTTGAGTCTCTTTGTCGTCCGGCTAGTGCCTTGAAGATCAAACATCTTTCTGTAAGCGAAAAATTAAAATTGGAATGGTTTGTCCTCGATAGCATTGAAGAAATTAGGAACTACATGAAGTAAGTGTTACTATCATTAACTTTCCATAATATATTTGTTAAGTATTTATTTTTTCCTTACTTGTATATTTTTATTATCAATGTAGTGAATTCAAATCTGAAAAGCCCATGATGATGTTCAAACTAATTTTTCTATGTGGTTTCTTGAGAAGGTAATACATATATAGTTGTCAGTTAGTTATACATATCTATATAACATGTGTATAACTATATATTTCTAACTATATTAGGTCTATTTGATGAAAAAGCAAAATTCTCCAGAATTCCACTCAGAGTTGTATTCTATTTCCATGGGTGCGAGTATAAATATCTTTACTTACACCGTGTGTATAGTCAACGGTGTTAGGTTTATGGTACTTGACCGTGATGCACGGCGTACAACACAAAACTCTGGTGTGTTAGTGGAAGGAGAAAATGGTGAGAAGTATTATGGTCAATTAGAAGAGATTATTAAGATGCATTATCCAAATGGTTATTCAACTGTCCTATTTCGGTGCAAGTGGTACGATACCCGAAGGGGTGTTAGATTTGAAAATAATATCACAAGTATCAACACTGATCAAGAATGGGACAAAGAAGATCAACTCATATTTGCTTCGCAGGCCAAACAAGTGTTCTACATCCAAGAACCTTCTCGAGGAAACCAAAACAATAACAACAGATGGGTCGTCGAGCAAGTTAATCATCGAAAAATATGGGATCTACCGTTGAACGAGAATGTACAAACAGTTGATGAGAATGTTCAAAATGTTGAACATGACTTACCCGAAGATCTTGATGTTGTCCACAACAACTCTTCCTCTGGTATAAGATTGTTCATCGACTTTAGGCAATACTTGCCAAGCAGTTCTGCTTCCCAGGGTGAGCCCGCTGAAGTGTCCGAGGATGAGACCGATGAATTGTCTAAGGATGAGCATGATGAAGTGTCCGAGGATGAATCAGATTATTACACTGAGGGGTTTTGAGAGTGATACTGAAGTATCCGAGGGAGAGATATCTGAGGGGTCTGATTAAAAGTAGGTTGGAAAACTGTATTCACATTGTATTTGTATTTGTATTTATATTTTGTATTCAAATTATATTTTTGTCTCACATATATTATAACATTTCAGTATGATTTCCCTTGCGTATTTGATACTGTACATGATGGCCGATGTGATGGGCCATGGAGGAGATGGTTCTGGACAGGACCCCCCACCACCTGGCGGCTTTGGATCTGGGCATGGACACTACGAGGAAGGTTGTAAGTCTTATTATAAACTATTTATAAATCGTATGATAGATAATTATTTATTGTGAATGATATTTTTTGATTGATTTTGCAGCACCACCTCGTAGGAAAACTCGTGGAATTGCAAAAAACTATCGCCTAGAATCCGAGGTCTTGGAAGAAGGAGGGTGTTTAACTTTGCAATTTGACAGGCAAGCGACTTTTACCCCGGTTGGACACAAGAAAGATTTGTTTAGCCGGGAAGTGGGGTTATACATGTGGCGGAACATTGCATTTGATAAAGGTAGTTGGAGACAGGTTTCAGAAGCTCAACAGAATGCATTGTACGAGCACCTCGCGGTAAATGATTGATTTAAGTTTATCTTATGTCGAGATCTTTGTTTTTTATTTAACTAACTTCTTTTGTTTATTTTTTTAGAAATCATTCGATCTGGAGCAGATTGATCGGGACGTTGATCGATCTAAGTTAAAGATGGGAATTTTTTCAATATACATGAAGCGATACAGAGATCGCAAAGCAGATGCAAAAAGACGTTTTCGAGAGTTTGGAGGGGATGTCGAGAGAGCTCTAGCCAATGTTCCTGAAGGGATGACTCCGGCTAATTGGAGAGTGCCATTAGACATTTCATGTCAGAGAAGCATAAAAAACAGTCACTCGTTAACCAAGCAAATCGTCAACTTCAAAAATACCCAAACCGAGGGGGACATCATCGTATAGCAGCACAACTTATAAAAAAGTAATGTTTGGTTTATATATTATATATATATATATATCTCTTATACGTACTAGTTGTAATAAAAATAATATTTAATGTTAAACAGGCTCAAAGTCACCTACAAACGATCATTGATGCTCATACACTTAAAGATGGAACGATTGATAGCGCAGCAACTGAAACAATTGTTAGTAACTATTTAAATTTAATTTTTTGTTACTTGCATATATAATTCACCTTTTGTAAACTATAGCGGCGATTAGAGGATGAGTTGGCTGCCCAAACTCAAGGAGATGATCAAGTGAATGCGTTTGAAAACGTACTCGGTACTAGGCGCGGATGGATCCGAGGGATTGGGTTCAAACCTTCTTCAAAAGCCCCGTTACCCATGATAAGTCTCAACCGCAGCCAACGGTCGCATTCACACGGGTAACAATAACATTTCTTTATAATGACCTTAAATTTATATATATGTTATTAGTTTGGTAAATGTTATTAGTTTGACCCGTTTGACCTTAAAATATTAAATGAGACAAAATAGACATTAATATATATGTTATTAGTTTGGTAAATGTTACTACATGGGTAAATGTTATTAGTTTGACCTTAAAATGGAATTGGAATGTTAAATGAGACAAAATAGACGTTCATAAATGTTATTAGAATTGGAATGTTAAATGAGACAAAATAGACGTTCATAAATGTTATTAGAATTGGAATGTTAAATGAGACAAAATAGACGTGTTGGGAATGAGTGAATATGTTATTAGTTTGGTAAATGTTATTAGTTTGACCCGTTTGACCTTAAAATATTAAATTAGACAAAATAGACATTAATATATATGTTATTAGTTTGGTAAATGTTATTACACGGGTAAATGTTATTAGTTTGACCTTAAAATGGAATTGGAATGTTAAATGAGACAAAATAGACGTTCATAAATGTTATTAGAATTGGAATGTTAAATGAGACAAAATAGACGTTCATAAATGTTATTAGAATTTGAATGTTAAATGAGACAAAATAGACGTGTTGGGAATGAGTCAATATGTTATTAGTTTGGTAAATGTTACTAGTTTGACCTTAAATATTAAATTAGACAAAATAGACATCAATATGTTATTGGGGGTCTTGTATGTTATTAGTTTAAACATGATTTTTATTGTAGGAACAAATTGATACTTTGTTTCAAGACCCATATTTTAGAAAACAACTTCAAAATTACGGGCAACATAAACAGTTAGTGATGAGGACGGTGAAGACGATGAAGATGATGAAAATGATGAAGCTTAATTGATGGATGTTGACTTAATTTAGAATGTAATATTGTAGTGTATGAATGGATGTTGACTACTTGACTTAGTTTAGTTTTTAACGAAGGCTTAGTTTAGTTTAGAATGTAATATTATAGTGTATGAATGGATGTTGACTAAATGTATGAAGACGATGAAGATGATGAAAATGATGGATGTTGACTGTAGTGTATGAATGTATGCAGAATATGCAGATTGTTATGTAAAAATTTGTATTGGGAAATATGAAAAACTGAAAAATGCAGCAAGAAGCTGTAATACCTGCACAGGGCCTTTAGCGGCGACTTTAAGGCATTAGGGGCGACAGGTTTTTCGTCATTTTTGAGGCCTTTAGCGGCGACTCAATAGCGGCGACACTAAGGCATTAGCGGCGAAACTTTGACCATTAGCGACGTTTTATTACCGGCGACTTTTTAGCGGCGACAAGTCGCCGCTAAAGGCAATAGCGGCGACATATGGGGTCTTTAGCGGCGACTTTAGTGCCCCTAAAGACCTGTCTCCTTGTAGTGCGATGATACATACATCTAAACCGAAATAAATTAGCTAATTCGAACCAAGACCTTTTATACCAGCTTAGCTTGGTTTGGCTTATCCTCCTTTTGCCGGACCGGCTAGTCCCGGAGAACCTTTTTTGTCGGTTTGGCGCTGATATCCCAAACCGAACCAAGACCCTTTGTACCCGTTCAACTTGGTTGTGGTACTTTAAAACCACTTAGTTCGAGTTTCGTCAAAATCAACCAAACCAAAGTATTAACATTTGACACTCATGACATAAGATCTTTTAGCTAATTATATAGAAAAATGTTAAAATACGTACACCATAGTCTATATACATGCATACACTTTGTCAAAGTGACTTTGAGATATGGTATCATGGTTGGCATGCAGTGGGATCCCATGTGAGCATGTGTACAACTCATATAGGGCCTTTGTTAACGAATCCCATAATAGAACCTACTCCTACCCAAACTCCAACACTCTAAATGCGTGATTGTTTCTTCATATGTTTCTCATCAAAATCAAATTAAAGTGCGAAAACGATCCTCAAATAAACACCCCGTTGATCATCAATGACGTCCATCACGACGGAGAATCACACAATCCAACGGCGGCGATGGCCCGGGTGTTGACATCATGGCTGCAGGGCCGTCGATCACGGTACTTAATTCTAGCTCTATGTTTTCCTTTACTCGTTCCGATTGTGTTTGCGAGTATACCCGTGCTATGTGCCCTTGAAATCTGCTTCCATTTCTGCCGCTGTGGCCGTAATCGGTGTCGGTTGAGGTCGGGTCCGCTACCGGATGTGGAACGAGGAGAGGTGGTGGTGGTGGTGGAAGTGAATCTGTTAGAGAGGTATCTTGATGATCAATTAGGGCTTGTTCTTGAGTTTGCATGTGAATGTGATGGTGGTGGTGATGAAACTGATGATGTTTTTGGTGATCGGAGTAGTCTGTTGAGTTAACTTTTTGCTCTGAGTGTAAATAGTTTTGATTTGAATTATAGTGAGGAGGTTAATTTGTTGATGGTGTAGTTCATCTGTGTTTTTTTGAAAGACGAATGTTATTTTACTCCTAACAACACTATAACTAAATTACATCAACAGCGGGTCTTAGACGGATTTCGAACCTTCATCTCAAAATAAGCTAAGTAGCTAACCCTCTAACTCTAATGGCAAAAGCCATTGGACACACTTGGAATGTCAAACAATGGGCAAACTTAAGTTTTTAGTTTGTTTACCGGTTTTTGTATGGATTTCCCTTTTTAGGTGGGTATGTTTAATGTATGTTAATGATAGTTTTTTCTACTTTAATTTATAGCCCTGTTTTTGGTTAATTTAAGTGTGAGAATTTTCATTATCAAGAATGAGTAGTATTTTACAAAAGTCTATTATTTTTTCTAAGTTTTTAGATTAGTAGGATCAGTGTGATGGATATATATAATAAGCATTACACGTGTCTAGTAACTAATAAATACACATTAAAATGATGAAATAGGTCAAGAGACAATTGAGTAATACACGAATAAACAAATATGAGTCTTAACCATAAAAGTTGAAGCAAAAATATCCTATATTCATTTTATTTAGTGGTGAATTGATCTCATTATGATGAGATAAATTTAATCGAAAGGCTCACACATCCGAATGTTCTCATTTACATTGGCTGACCGCCATTCGTCATCAAGAGTAAACCTATGAACCTCTTCACTAAATTCACGGCGAAAATGAGATTTGTATAGACTAACATTGCACTATAAGAAATTATCTCAACACTATTGTAGCATTAACCTGTAACAGAATACAAGTAAAGATAAAAATATGTATATGTACATTTGAGCACATATCTATGAAACGAAAATGTAAACATAAGATTTAACAAACAAACCTTTGAAGCATCCACTTTCGTTTTATACAAGTCACAAAAACAATCAACTTTTATTTTGTTCAAATTATTTTTAAAGAATTAATAATTGTTATTACTAACATATGCAACAGAGTAAACAGTATTACATTATAATACTTAAACTTGAGAAGCCCAACTAACCTTGAATGATTGGTATTTTTACATCTTAGAAATCTACTTCATTTCTAATTGTTTATTAGGAAAAAACCAGCAGGTCCTTACTCATTTATAGACTTTTTTAGAAAAGGTTTTAAGTTTAAAAATGTTTTCCCACTTGGTTATTTATAAACTTACACCACCCCTCTAAGATAGGATGATTACTTTATCACTTATTTAAATTATTTATTTTAAATTAATAAGAAAATATATGAAAGTAGTATATGTTTATCTACATCTTGAGCTAAAAATTTAAATTTTAATAAAAATCTACACCACCCTTTTAAGATAGGATGATTAGTTTATCACTTATTAAGATTATTAAATTAGAATTAATAAGAAAATCTATGAAAGTAATGCATGTTTATATACATCTTGAGCTAATAATTAAAATTGAATAAAATTTACACCACCCTTTTAAGATAGGATGATTAAATTCCACTTATTATAATATATATTATATAATATATATTATAAACTTTGGTCGGTAATTACAGCATAGTTTTATGTTTTTAAATAATAGCCACTAAAATTTTATAATTTACAAAAGCACCTAGAAGTAAGAACTCAGAAGACGGTCAACAATGGTGAAGACGTCGATGCCGACGGAAAGTGGGACGACAGCAGAAGGTGCAAATGAGACCTGTAATGGGTTAGGTGGTCGTGGGGTGGGTTACTGTTGTTGTACGACGCTTTGAGTGGCCGCTTCGACCGGATTCGAAGGAGTAGAGGATTTGACCGGAGAAAACGTAGATATGAATGCGAAGACGAAGGAAGATATGAAGGCGAGCACGAAGATCCGAAAGGTGAAGCCCTCTACCAGAGAACAACCGGCCATCCACCATCCCCTTATCTATCTCTATCATCCATATCAAAATGGAACAATAAAAGAAATATAAAAAAAATCAAAAGCAAAAGCCAAAAATCAAGAAAGAAGACTGCACAATAAAAAAACTAAAGCTACCGTCTACAACTTCACCGTTGTAAACCACCATCGGAGAAGACCGGTTCTCGAGATTTTGAATGGTTAAAAGAATAAATAAATCAAAAGGAACACCAACATAAAAGATAAGAAATAGTAAAAGATATTGAAAATTAAATGCAAAACAAGTTACAACGGAAAGAGGGGAGAGAGAAGAATATTAAGAGATTGAAATAAATGGATAGCCCGATTAAACAAACACATACCCCGATTAAAATAACACTTATTTTTGAAAAGAACTGTATGTTTGTCGTTAGAAAAAAAATAACAAGTCGTAATAGTGGTGTACCTGTATGCGTATTTCCATGGTCAACTTTTGCATATTTGAAAGCCCTCTCATACGCATCTTAATGCTCAACTGAAACTTTTGAAATATGATGTGTTAAAATGAATGTATACAGGATGGATTTATAAAGCTTGAAAATTAAATTTTGGAAATGTTTACCTTATAGTTCTCAAGAAATGACGAAAAACAAACGTAGCAATGTAGAGATCACAATTCTATTTAATTTATTGAAAAAATTTCTTATCATTTCCAGTCAAATTGAATATTTATGTTTACAAAGTATATTTGTATATAATAAATTAACAAGGAATAATGTCATTTATACAAGTTCATCTAAGTTTTAGGTGTTTACTTTTCAAGTACGTAACGTGGCTATGATTATAGTGAGATGTTCTTGTGCGCTGCCACTTTAAAATCGTCGATTGAACGATGTTAGAAATTAAAAGGATGAAACACGAATAAAGAGAGTGATATGGTCAAATGAGGCTAGCCACCATCAATTGTACCTTAATAGTTAGGTTTATTGATGTTCACTGACTTTGATGGAAAAAAGAAGGAAGATTGATATCTGAGAACTAAGCTTGCATGATGAAAACATTCACACTGTTACAAAGAATCCCGCGGCAACGCGCGGGTTTCAAATTCTAGTTCAAATTATTAATTTAATTTAATAAAAAAACCTATAACAGCAGTGCTAAATTTAGAAACTTGACCGTGCATGTAAAAAAAAACATATTAGATTTTCAAAAATATATAAGTTTGTTATTCACACATTTGTTTTGTTAGTTTATGTAGATGCGAAGTGTATAGATTGACCGAAAGATAGATGTGGGTTGTTATTAACAATCTAGAAACAATTTGAACCAATTTAAAACATCAAATAAATGGTTTTTGCATGACTATTTGCACATTTACACATTAACTTATTGTATCTCATAAAATACAAGTCGGTTCAGTAAATTTTTACATCAAAACGCATAAAAAATGCAGGTTACAATTATAGTCTTAAAAAGTTTTTAGACATGATAATTAAAAGATATAGATGAAATGTTAAAAAAAATTCAAACTTTTTTTTGGTTTATGAGTAGATATATAATGTAAACTTTTTTATGTAAGAATTAGTAAGGTATATGATTATTATGTAATTAATTGTAAGAGTTAATCTGTAAATATTGTTATAAGTAATATTTTACTCTAAAAAACGGTTATATCTTATACATTAAATAAAATAACTGTTATTAATTTTATGATATCTTAAACTACCCATTTCATATATTTCATAGATAATATGGATATAGATATATAAAAGGCTAGATTAGTAGATTACATATAAATTTTTGGATGCATCTCTTTCATTTATTTATTTATTTATTTATTTATTTATTTTCATCAAGCTTGTCAATTCAAAACAAACATTTTCATACATGTTTCTATATCTTGTTAAGATGTGTGCATCAACTGTATTGTATCCGGCCATATCCCCTGGTGATAAATATTGTCTTAAGTTGTTCTACTGTACGTACGTTTCCTTATAAAAAGGAATCTGTGAATATAAAGATTACTAAGAAACATAAACAATGCATCAAACAAAAGAATATCTAATCCTAAGAAATATGAATTACTTTGAAGACTGATTTTAGCAAAGTATGATACATGAGAAAAGCGTATACCTTAATGGGTTGGCATATGCCATAGAGAATGTAAATGACATACGGCATATAAGTACATTTGAAGAGATTAAAGTATATTACACGAGCAAAAGTAGACACATAACCAAGTAGATACGTGTGAAGTGCGACTCTACATCCTATCTTGCACGTTTTAATAACCCGAAGCAACTTGTTGATCTTGTGACATAGCTAGCCATCGTTCGGATTTCATCGTTTCTTCCAATTCGACAACCACGTCCTTCATCTCCGGTCTGTTCCTATGGTCTGCGTCCCAACATCGTTTCATTAATCGAGCCAGCGATCTTGGACATTTCACGGGTATGCTTGGTCTTTCCTGTAATGAATTAGAAAGACAATAAGACAATAGTTTTTTTCAATCTCAAATTTCCACCAAAGACATGAACACCAAGAATGTATATACATATATGCATACGTACCTTGTATACATCTATCGCGATGTTGCCTGCATCATACGGATACACTATGTCACAGCAGTATATTTCCCACAAGCATATCCCAAAGCTATACACATCACATTTGTGCCCACATAGTTTTCTGCTTAGAATCTACAAAAGCATCTTAATTTTTTGGTAACTCACGAATCTAAACGAACACAAATTTATTATTGTGCTAGTTATAAACGAAATTATACCTCAGGAGCCATATATCCGCGAGTCCCGCTTTCGCCACACATCAAGAACAGTCCCCCGGATGGCTTGAAAACCGATCCTCCAAAATCGACAAGTTTCAAGTTATATTGATGGTCGATAAGTATGTTATCCGGTTTCACATCAAAGTGTTTTAAAACGGTTCATGACTTATGAAAATTGTAATTTAAAATGTCAGTTAAGAATTAAAGTCATGAAAACAGCCTTTTCAAAAACAACACGAAGTCTAAGTTAACTTGAGACCTGCGCGTGTGGGAGCCTTATGCACTGGGTTTAAGAATTTATATAGGTGTTGATTAATACATACCCTTTAGCGATGTCAAGTGCAAATTGAAAGACAGTTTTCATAGGCAGCTTCTTGCTTTGGTTCTTCAACAGATATGATCTAAGTGAGCCTCTTTCTACATATTCAGAGACTACACAAAAGTTGCTTTCGGTTTTCGATTTCGTTGTGACAACCCGCATTTTTTTTTAAAAAAATAATAATAACTTTCTCCGTTTAGCGGGAATTAATTTACTTTACTATTTTGGCAAGGATAATAATACTAATAATAATAATAATAGTAATAATAAAAATAATAAAGTCCAGGGGGAAGTTTTGTCAATTATGAAACTTGAATTTATAACTTTTAGGTATAAAATAATAACAATCGAAATTGCAGGGGGGCATTGTGAAAATATTCAAAATCAAAACTGCTTTCTCTCTCCTCCCTCGCGTTTTTCCGGCGGCTCTCCGGCCAACCGCCGGCGACCTCTCCGGCGACTCCCCAAACACCAAATTCACACTATTTTGACCCGATCAAAAGCTACCGACACATTTTAGTGCATGCTTCGAACTCGTGGACCACTTTAACTTGAATAATGGAACGACCTACCCACTAAAACCGACTAATTCCACTGTCGGCCAAACAATCGAGCCACGATCGCCACTAACAACTATAATAATCCAATTAATTGACTATAAATGAACCTTCATCTGCTACTAATCGATTTCACAATTCACAATCAAATAAAACACCCACAGACACCACGTTTGATCACCATCACCATCCGCGACCTGTTCTTCGTGGGATAACCATCAAATCGACATAAATCTGGTAACTAAACACACCTACATGCTCTACTTTTCATAGGGAATAAAAGCCCTATGGTTTCAATCGATTATAACATCGATTAGGGCTTCAATTTGATCGAATTCGATCTAGGGTTCTTCGGGTTTGGGGGGGAGTTGTTGAGGTTCTGTTTAAATGAATTAAAACCCGGGTATTATTGCGGCCTTGTGCCTTGGTTCAGTGGTTTGGGTGTGGGATTGTGTGCGGGTGGTCGCGGGTTCGAACCCGGCCACCAACATCTATTTTTTTTAAAGTCTTTTCCACCTTTTAAAAATCCAGAAAAATTACTAAAAATTATAAAATAATTTTTATAAACTCTGTTTATTCTAAAGGTTATTAAATTATTTTTTGGAAATTTATTTCTTTAAATACATTAGTCAATTATTTACTTATATAATTATTACAAATGTTATCAATAGTTACTTTTATAAAAATGGATTTTAAATGATAATTTAAATCATCAAGTTATTAACGAAGATTATGTTATTTTTATTATGGATTAATTACGACAAGTTAAACACAAATTAGATTTTATAAAATTTAAATATAAAATCTTGCAAAATTAAATATAAACTATTTTTATTCAAAAGGTTACATAAATACTTCCCGTGAATTTATTTTATGTAAAAACCTTAACAATTTTTATAAATTATTATCTACAAATACCATAAATAACCATTTTTACAAAATAAACACTAGATCGTGTTTAATTAAAGAATAATCGTGAAAATTTTAGAAAACATGCAACTTGTAATTTTACAGTTATTTACGAGTTGTTTCTCATAAAATTATAATTTAATTAATAAAAATTAAATATATATACATCATAAAGTTTATAATTAAACTTATGTGTATAAAACCAATCGTGTGCGTCAAACCGAACCGACCCAAATTCCGTCCAAATTTAACTATTCATGTTGAATACATTTTAAAGGCTCAATTACAATCAATAATAGGTATTGATCGTGTTTGATCGTACATTGCCTTATTATTTGAAGTTCTTGTTCATATCATTATATCAATTCAAGGTGAGTTTACAGCCCCACTTTACTTTATACTATTTTCGGGGGAGAGAAACATGCTGTTTTCATAAACGTTACATTATATTGGATTGTTGTGATACTGCATATACATGATACTATGTTCGTATACTTTGCCCTTCGGTCCGTTACTACGCAAGTAGAAACGTGGAAACAATTTCATTCGGTCCGTTGCTACGCAAGTAGAAACGTGGAAACAATTTCATTCGGTCCGTTACTACGCAAGTAGAAACGTGGAAGCAATTTCATTTTCATTGATCAGTATTATTGTAATATCACTTGTTTACTAGTGTGATACCACTTAAGTCCTCACTCTCGAACCGTTAATGTATGTAGTATAGCGAGGCAATTTTGAGTAGATCTACTGGGTTTGACAAACCCCACCCGGGCTAGTCGCGCTAGCACAACGTTCGTCAAACGGGTGTTTAATTGACCTAAGTTCTGTTGCTGTGACCTGGTATTCACAGCCGAGGCGTTCAGTTTCGATTGTCAGCTTCGGTTCGAACTTCATACACTGAGTAACTGGTTTAGTAGACTAGCTACCTACTGATATTACTTTGTTTACTGTATCGGTTTACTTTATGTTCTGTTTATCAAAATACATACTTGACGGATTACATAATCCGGGATTTTCATACTTGACGGATTACATAATCCGGGGATTACATACTTGACGGATTACATAATCCGGGAATTACATACTTGACGGATTACATAATCCGGGAATTTCATACTTGACGGATTACATAATCCGGGAATTATACCTTTATCGGATTACATAATCCGGGGATTTCACTACTGATACTTATCGGATTACATAATCCGGGGATTTCATTACTGATACTTATCGGATTACATAATCCGGGGATTTCATTACTGATACATACTGTTTTCTGAAAAACCTGTGAACTCACCAACCTTGTGTTGACACTTTAGCATGTTTCTTTCAGGTTCACAAGACGCGCACGATTAGGAGCATTCACTCATGCATATCTCACGTGGCTTATTTAATATTTTTCAGTAACTTCCATTTATTCGGTTTGCGCGTGTTGCGCCATTTAAACAATTAAGATTTACTATGCTTCCCCAACTTCTGTTATGTTTACTTTAAAAACTTGGTCTTTGGAATATTAAACTTCAAAAATGAATTATGTTTTACAACTAACGTGTCGTTTGGTGTAACTAATGGCTGAGATCCTGGAAGTCACACACCTAACGGTAATACCCCGTTTGTGGAAATTTGAGGGTGTGACATTCGTGTTCTTGTTATCGGTATTCGTTATCACAGACATGGTTGCTCCGATCATCTGAAACATATATATGGTTAGATCGTCACAAATCTTGTATACATACACGCTTGTATAAATCAAACCCAACATATGCATCCATCAAGAATACCTTAGTTACATTCGGGTGATCAAGATTTTGCCATACGCGAACTTCTCTTTCGAAACCAATCTTTATGGAGTCCATTGAAGGTTCAACAACCTCATTGTCACCCACATCAAGAACTTTTACTGAACAACAAAATAACCAATTAAAAACATCAAAAAACACTACTTAAAACACCCTTAAAATCAACAAGCTACATGTTAAGAACATTACCTGCTACTGCTTGACCTTTATACAAACCCTTGTAGACCACGCTGAATGTCCCACGGTCTATAACATCGCCGAGAACAAGCTCGAGAGGATCAATGGTTTCTTGCGATTGTCGTTGATGTTGTTCAGGCCGCTTGTGTTTAGTGATGATACCATGAGATTGAACTCGATTGAATTGATGTCGTTGGTGAGTGTTTAATGAACGAGAAACACGATTGCTAGTGATTTGATGGTTCATCACGTTGGTTACTTTATGTGGTTTCTCCATGATCATGTGTTTAAGGGTTGAAGAAACTTAATTAATTAATGTGGGTTGTAATCTATTAGGAAGTGATATGATGGTTTGAAGATATATGATATATATATCCGAATTAAATCGACAATATCTAGTTTATCACAATAATCCTAGCTAACATTTTTATAATTTATTTCCTTTTCTATAACTTTTTAAGTTATAATTATCGTATAATTAAAAGCCAAATAAATGAATAGTAATTTACACTTTATGCCTAGCAGCAGCAACACCGTGCTTTTTGGATATTCCCTTATGATGGATTCGTAATTTGCATGTGTTAGTTGTGTTAATTTAAGTTTATTTTTTAAATACTTGATCCAACAAGGCAACAAAGACGATAAACATCAAATTTACAAATTATAAAAATCTTATACCTCTAATTATAATAAACAAACATGTACTCTACTTGAACTCTAATTCCTAATATAACTCAACATATCAATAAAATAAACCCTAATTATTATCTTCAAATTTTTTAACACTTAAACAAATAATAAACTAATAAACTAATACTAATAATTATATTCAAATTTTTTCTTCATTTATCTTAACTTTATCTCCAAATATATCTCCAACAATTTAGAAATAACTATAATCATTCTCCACACATATTGCACTTGCTTAATATTATTACGTGGTGATGAAATTATCACGCAATAATATCTCCCTTTAGGTAATAATTTTATCAGCGCGTGATTAATTATTACACTAGCTTACGTTATAATTTCATCCGTAACATTTCATCAATTACGTGATAACTTCATACACTTTGCATGGAAATATCACTTTGTGTAGTAATCTTTCTTTGTGTATGTGTGTGTAATCCTCACATTTTGAATCTACGTTGAATGATATAAAAGACAAGAGGATAAAATTTTCAATTAACAAATTGTATGTGTTTATTAGTATCAAGATGTGCAGTAAATGTGTGACTGCTCAAACGATTGAGAATTCATGTCTCATAAACAAATATGCATATTTAGTTGTAAAATTAGAGGGTGTGAGTTAATAGTTATAAAATAATTTAAGATGCACTTGAATTGAGCGAAGTTAAATTAACGTGAGATGTACTAAATTGAAGCTTGGTTAAGAGTTGAGTTTTGAGCCATTTACCTTGGAGCTTAATCAGGCTCATGAGCATTAACGATAAACATAATATACTTACTTTGTATCATAAATATATAATTGAATACTATATATATTATTACATTTATCACCACAAGAAGACAGGTCTTTAGGTGTGACACCCTACACATATCCCACATCGACCGTGAACAGGAGAGATTCCTGGTTCATAAGGAATGTCTGGCCTCTAATATCAACAGCGCGTTTTGGGCGTATTGACTGTGGATGAGAGAAGAACTCCACAGTTAAGCGTGCTCAGGTGGGAGCAATCCAGGGATGGGTGACCTCCCTGGGAAGTTTTCACCCGGGCAACCAAAAGCAAATCCGTGAGCTCCTCGTGGGCGAAGCGGACAATATTGTTGGTGTGAGAGGCCGGGTGTTATCAGAGCCACTCCTGTGCCTTTCGGGGTATGGGACATACCTCACCAAGGATGGTGACTTCTCGGGCTCATCGAGGACGATGAGTCCAAACAGGGGGTGCTTGTGACACCCTACACATATCCCACATCGGTCGTGGACAGGAGAGATTCCTGGTTCATAAGGAATGTCTGGTCTCTAATATCAACAACGCGTTTTGGGCGTATTGACTGTGGATGAGAGGAGAACTCCACAGTTAAGCGTGCTCAGGTGGGAGCAATCCAGGGATGGGTGACCTCCCTGGGAAGTTTTCACCCGGGCAACCAAAAGCAAATCCGTGAGCTCCTCGTGGGCGAAGCGGACAATATTGTTGGTGTGAGAGGTCGGGTGTTACATTAGGGGCGAAAAAAATCACCGCTAAAGACCCCCTTAGTCGCCACTATTACCTTTAGCGGCGACTTGTCGCCGCTAAAAAATCACCGCTAATAAAACGTCGCTAATGGTCAAAAACTGCCGCTAATGGCCGGGTCGCCGCTAAAAAATGACGCCGCTAATAAAACGTCGCTAATGGTCAAAAAGGACGAGATTCAAACCAAAAACAGTAAAACAAACGAATGCGAATGCGATAACAGTTTTGAAGAAAAACAATGTGTACGGTCCCGGAGCAGTCGGCGTTGGGGAGAGGCTTTCAGCGGTGGGCCGGTGGTCGGCGTTGGGGAGCGAGATTTCCGGCGAGATCTGCGGTGGGCCGGTGGTCGCCGGTGGTCGGGGGGAGCTGAGATGCAGAAAGCTGGAAGGAAAAAAGGGAATAGCGCGCAGATCTGTGGCAGGTGGAGGGAAAGCCCGATGATATTTGGGTAAAAGGGCATTGATTTTTGTACAGCTAAATTTGAGCCGTCTGATGTATATTTGATCAACGTCCACAAATTTGTTGAACTGGTAGGTACGGATCACATGTTATTAGCGACGACCCGTCACCCCTAAAGGTGTCGCCGCTAATACCCAGTTGCCGCTAATACTTGTGTCGCCACTAATAAAGGCGCCACTAATAACCAGAATTCTTTGTAGTGATATAAGATTATGTTAAAAGTAACTAAATTGCACATAGATTTCGGTATACATAACACAGTATAATAATTATATATTAGTGTACAAATATAATATTTAAATACTAGCCTAAGTAGAGATGTAGATATAAAGCTTGAAATAAATTGAATTCAAGCATTTTAAAATTAAATGTAGAGCCTAATAATTATTTAACAATTCAAAGGCTTATTATTCACACCTTAGAGATCTAGACATAAAGCTTAATATGAGTTGAGCTCAAACATTTTAAAATTAGATGCAGACCCTAGTAATTTTTTAATAACTCAAAGGCTTAATCATGTTCTAAGATAGAGTGTGCTCATTGGAAAGTTTCTTAATTTAACTAAGATTAACATATTATTAGATTTAGTAACGTTTTAAAAATTTAATAGTTATTAAGTTAAACAAAAAGCGTAGATAAAAAAGATTTAAAGTTTTTACATGAAAAGATAAATTTAATTCAACTATTTATTCAACATTTTGGAAGATTAAACCACTAAACCAAGCCATGTTCTTGTTAAGAGATCTTATATTCATTTACTTAAAGTGGAATATATAAGAAAAATTGATCACCTTAGAGACTAACCTATGTTATTAATATATATTATAATTATAATATGGAATTTGCAATTTATCTATCTAAACAATATAATTCAGAACCTTCATATCATTATACTTCCACATTTTATTATATTCACACTCGACCTATATATAACAAGACATGATCCTCTTTTACGTTCAGTGCTACTACTTGCATGTTAACATAACCCAATTAGGTACGTAATATAACAAATAAGGATTTGCCATCCATAGGAGGTAAACTGAAGCTATGAACACTACAATACATTCATCAACCAATCATATGCATTATTCTTTACATACTATATAGTCTTCTAGCTATTTTGCATGGCCAAATAACCTGAAACAACTATAACCACTATTATGATCTTCCGCTTGCCACCCTTCTGATTTCATTACTTCTTCTAATTCAACGACAACATCCTTCATCTCTGGTCTCTTCCTAGGATTTGTATCCCAGCATCGTTGCATTAATTGCGCCAACGATCTTGGACAATTTACGGGTAAGCTTGGTCTCATTTCCTGAATTTATAACAAGACAATATTTATTTCAATCTCAAACTCAAATTCTACAAAGAAATGAATATTACTAAGATTCTGTATTGCATACAATCATATATATGCACATACATACCTTGTATATATCAGCTGTGATGTTGTCTAAATCGAAGGTATACGCGACGTCGCAACAATAAATTTCCCACAAGCATATTCCGAAGCTAAAAACATCACACTTATGTCCATATGGTTTTTTGCTTACAATCTACAATAATCACCACAATTTGTTTATAAGTAATTAGGAATATACTATACAATATGAATATATGCGTACAAATGTACTAAGTTATAACTTATAAAAGAAATCATACGTACCTCGGGAGCCATATAACCTCTAGTCCCGATTTCACCACTCGTGAAGAACAACTCTAATGGCTCAAAAACAGATTCTCCAAAATCTGCGAGTTTCAACTTATGTTGATTGTCGATAAGTATGTTATCCGGCTTCACATCACGGTGAATTATTTTCTTGGAATGAAGGTAACTCAACCTAGATGTAGTTAAAATCAATTGGTTAGTAAGTGTTTGATTTATAAAATTAATTTTAAGTTAAAAGATTAATTAAGAGTTATGTTAATATATTGCATACCCTTTAGCAATATCAAGTGCAAACTGAAAGACCAGTTTCTTAGGCAACTTCTTGTCACGGTTCTTGAACAGGTAAGATCTTAGTGACCCTCCTTTAACATACTCGGACACGATACAAAAGTTGCTTTCGGCTTTCGATTTCTTGTTCTTGCTGCCCGAATTTGTCTTCATGGACATGGTTGCTCCGATCATCTGAAATTTACACGACGATTAATTAGTCATTGTATACATGCATGCATCCTTGTATATATATAGATCATCTTGATATAGGCTTTTGTTATACTTTATGCAGTGTATATATCATGTACCATAGAAGTACCCTATATATGTACACATACATCAAAAGTACCTTAGTCACATTAGGGTGATCAAGATTTTGCCATAAACCAACTTCTTTCATGAAGTCATTCTTCATGTACTCCATTGAATCTTTTGTAATCCCTTTGTTGCCGAGATCAAGAACTTTCACTAAAACAACAGATACCCAATCAAAACCTCGAAAAAAAACACAACGTATGAAACACACTTAAAATCAACAAGAACATAAAATAATAAAAAAAAACAAATAGTATGGTGGTTTAACAAACAGCCAAGAACATGCATTACCTGCTACTGTTTGACCATGGTATGAGCCCTTGTGAACCACTCCGAAAGCCCCACGACCGATAACTTTGCCAAGAACAAGCTTAAGAGGATCGATGGTTTCCTGCCATTGTTGTTGTTGTCGTCGATTTTGTCTTCGAGTGATTGGATTATGATCAAATTGCAGTCGATTGAACTGATGCCCACAACTCGTTGAACCGAGAAAATGGTTGTGAGCGATTTGAAGGTTCAACACGTCGATTACGTTCTGGGGTTGCTCCATGATCACAAAGGTTAGAAGAATTTGAGAGTACGTTGCTTTGCAAGTGATTAGTTTGTTGGCTTGAAGAAGCAATATATATAGTATATCAGAAACCTAACTGACATTATATTATCTTAACATATTATAATTATCCAAATGTGTTATCCTATCAAAACTAAGGATATATTCTGTAGTGGTGTTAGTTAACACGCGGGTTAAAAGGCTTATATATATCATTGAGTGAATATAGTACAATGATAGCGATGGTATATATTTTGAAGTTAGTTTAAGATAAATAGTATCTAGATAATTGGTTAACGTATATATAGACGTAAATCTAAGTGAGGTTACGTAGCTTTAGTTCCACTTTATTAGATATAACAAATAACAAATAATCATCAATTTTATTTCTACACAATAAAAACATAGTTTTATTCTTCATATATAGTTTTATTCTTCATATATATTTGCTTATCCATTTAGCTTAATCTTTTTAGCGTATCATTAGGATATGAGATAAACAAATATTCTCTAATCACATCATAAATTATAGAATTTAAGTTTGCTTAGATGTGTTCATAGCCGTGTTAACTGGCCGGTCGAATTAAAGATTTTTTAATTAGTATGAAATATAACTCTTTTATGAGAAAACCCTTAAAACCACCTCTAATCAATCCCAAAACATATAAATAATTTATTTTTAATTGCTTAGTTTGTATTAGAGTAAATTATGGTCTAACTACTATATATATACATACGTATAGACATGACGGGATGAATTTTGAGTTATGTAATTTAAATTTGTATATATTCTAATTTAAATTTGTTCAAACATGACGGGATGAATTTTGAGTTATGTAACTCATAGTCTTACTTATAGACATACGTAACTCAAGAAAACATCCGACTCTTGAAATTTCAGTTCTTTATCAAAAAGAGAAGTGTAATGACATAAAGATATGGGATTTTATAGCACATAAATTACAAATTGCGTATGACAAGATCCAAATCCAAATGAAATTCTTAAACTTTTTTAAAATAAATTTTATCACAAATGATATACAAGTCTTTTAGGGGGTATTAGTAGCAATTGACGATTGAATTGGTTAGAGGTAGATCGAGTGTGTTTGGTTAATTAATTTAATAATCACATCTTAATGGTTCATAGAGTTTTTTTATGTATAAGTTTTAAAAATAAATTAAATGACTCGTATGCTAATTCTGATTCAGTTAAGTCTCTTAATAGCTAAGCATAAGTTTACCAAATAACCCCTTAGTGTATTTGCATATGTGCTTTAATTTTTTCCTTTGAATATATGAACTTCTATAAGGATAACATAACTCAAAATATATGATTTGATAGTAAAATAATTTAAGGTTAACATGACATACTACAAAATGTTTTCTGAAAAATGTAATTAGGAATGCACACTTACTTCTTGTGATCATCCACTGCTAAAATATACCCCTATAATAGATTATATACACATGCATAATGTATAATAACTTCTGTATCAAACCATTAAAACTATTTGAACCGAACTATTAAGCAGTTAAAACTGTCAAAACCAAACTGCCAAGCCATTAGCTAGTTTGTCTGGTAGTGGTTTATGACGAATGCATAAGAAACTATGGAATATCCAAAAAAACTAGCTCATGAGGCTTTTTCATAAATTGATTTTCAAATTGTATGATAAAATTTTTGACATTTCTCGAAAAAGTCTGATGGATAATCTATCACAAATATGTCGCAAAAGTTTAATATATATATACCAACATCATATGTTTCTAAAAATAGCAAACACACCGATGAAAATTACTATAAACACCTTGCGTTGTACATGTTTAGTCTTTAAAACCTTTAAGCTGTAGTGTTCTGGTATTTGAAAGTATACAAAATCATTGTTTGGGTGTCGTATGTGCATCATTTTCCGAGTACGTGTCACCAAGCTAAATTTAAATTTTGAAGACGTTGTTTGTGAGTTGGTTAAATTGGTTATATATTGGAATTTAAATGTTTCTGCATGTGTGTCTAATATGCCAACGTGATGTTAGATTGTGTTGAAATTATAGGCCATAAGCATGAGGATAATAGGAAAGCACTGATGGGATGCTCCACATTTGGCCATATATGCCAAAACATGGCACACACACTGATCTTGTGTACATGTGCACTGGTATTCAATCCATATCTATTCATGTGTACTTGATCGGGTTTCATACCTAGCCTCGGGGACACACGTGTGCACACATATAAAAGTAAAAGATTATTGATATTTGTTTGTGAGATCCTGTAAGGGAACGTACTTGTGTTTATGTAAACAAGTTAAGGATTATTTTTAGTGATGCGGGTGGAATTAATGGTTTGAAATTTAAAGACATTATCATATGTATTTAGACTGGCTTGTGCATAGCAAATTAGGTGGAATTTGGTGTTATGAGAAAGCGCCATCGTAAATTGGGCCAAAATTGTCACTTCATAAGGCACACATGTAGAGATCAGCAATACTCTAACTCATGTCATTGTTAGTCAATTAGAATTATTAATGGTCAATTAAGTTAACTTTAGTGGTCCTTTACATTCTTTTTATCTAACTAGCAGTATTCCTAGTCACACATTGCGTGACGTTTTGATCTTTAATAGCAACATGTGTTCGGTCTTTGACTTGACGGTTATAGGTATAAAACGCAACATTCATTACAGATACAATCAGATTATAGTTTTATCGGGTAAACACTATTTGTTTATAGACTGTTAAAAAGTACATTACATTTTACGTTTATCATTCTCTTTTTATTCAATTTGATGTCTTTATTTTGCTGATTATAATGTTTTTATTTCTTTTTTCATGGGCTTGGAGCTGCTGGGCTTTTATGCTATTGGGCTTGGAGCAGGCTGGGCTTGTAGCTGATTGGGCTCGGGTGCAGCTGTTTAAGTAGAGAGTTCGAGGTGTCTGTTGGAACACCACCGATCATTCTCATTTTTCACTTCTCTCGACTGTTCGAGTTCTAGTTTCTCCCTGTTGGTTGCTTCTAGGGTTTTACTTTGAAACCCTAGCTTCTTGTTGTTTCTTGTATACAAAGGTTCTAGTTTTAGTCTTATTGTCTTGTTGTTGATTCGGTCATTGTTGTGATGATCGATTCCTTTCTTGTTGTTTGTTGTTTCACGAAGTTTGTTCGTCTTCTTCTTTGTAAGTTTGAGTGTTTGTGATCGGTTTGTGGATTTGATACCGTTTGACATGGTATCAGAGCCATCAAGGTTCTGATACGCTGAGTTGTTGTTTTACACTTGACGATTAGGGTTTTGGTCTTGAAACCTGGATCTGTATTCGTCTCTGGGATGCGCTTCCGATTGGTGTTCTCGTGGCTGTTATCTCGTGAGTTCCTCGAAGGAGGTGCCGGTTCTCTGTTCGAAGTATTGTGAAGGATAAGGTTCGAGAAAACCCTAATTCTTTGGATCACTGTTCGCGTGAAGCTGTGCGAAGATTAAACCCTGTAACCCTCGAAGGTTACGGGTTACGGCTTGGATATAAGCTTCTTCTGTGAAGTCTTGTAACCCTTGAAGGTTACAGACTCCACCGCTTTGGAGAACCCTAACTTGGGTCAACCCCACGGTGATATCTCTCTTTGCTTTATCTTTTTTTCTTTCTGTTTAGATTTGTTTGGCTAGGTTAGGGGTACCAGCATCTGATTCTGATATACATCTGATCTATTTGTGCATCACGTGTGTGCCCGACTGAGTTCTTGCATTATAGACTCACAGACTAATCCTTGATCTACCACTATAGTGGTGTGAAAACCTGGCGCTGGTCTGTGTTGTCTTTCTGTGCGTGTGCTTGTGTGCCTTTACAGTTTAACTGAGATTGTTTTTTTAATTACTGAATAATGGATGATAATGAAACTGTTCCTCCTGTTGTTCCACCCATTCCCCCTAATACTGAGTCTAATACAGTGATTACTACTGAGACCTTAGTTAGTAAATTGGATGCTAGTGATCCCCTATACCTTCATCCTAGTGACTCAAGTAACTTGACCATTGTCAGTATCAAACTAAAAGGAACCGAAAATTACACAGTTTGGGCTAATGCAATGCGATTAGCCCTTCAGGCTAAAAACAAACTTGGGTTTATAGACGGGTCTTGTAAAAGACCCACAAACAATGAAGTCCTGTCCTTACAATGGGATAGATGTAATTCAGTAGTCCTCACATGGCTCCTAAACTCTGTGGTTGAGGAGCTGTATGTTGGACAGGTCTATTCCAAATTTGCATCTGATGTGTGGGTTGACTTAAAAGAAACTTATGACAAAGTGGATGGTTCAGTTGTGTTTGGTTTACATCAAAAAATTAACTCCCTAAAACAAAATGGATCAACTGTGTCTGAGTACTATCATAAACTAACTACTATGTGGAAACAGTTTGATGCAATGGTGCAACTGCCCTCTTGTTCATGTAATGCTTCTAAAGAATTTAATGATCTTAGCCAATTAATAAAACTCATGCAATTTCTTATGGGTCTTGATGAGGTGTATCAACCCGTAAGAACAAATTTGTTAACACGTGATCCCCTGCCCACTATCAAAACTGCATTTTCAATTATTTCTAGAGAAGAATCTCACAGGGGATCTAACAATTCTGTAAAAAGTCAAAATGTGGGTTTTCTTTCAAAAAATAATCAACAAACTGATAGTAAGAAAAGGTTTGGGAAAGGTCCCAATCCAAACCTGAAGTGCACTCATTGCAATAAAGTTGGGCACACTGTTGACCGTTGTTTTGAGATCATTAGATATCCCCAAAGATCTAGAAACATAGTTAATAACACTCAGAACTTAAAAAAACCTGTCTCTAATAATGCCTTTCCTGATTCCAACACAACTGGGTCTTCTCTAGCTCTATCTGATGAACAGATTACAAGGCTCATTGGTTTGCTAAGTGATAAATCTGTGGATTCTTCACAGCCCTCCAACTTTGGAGGTACATCTTACAGTACTTGGCATGGTACTCAATATACTAAACCCGTTTATAGATTTGCATCCCAAGTAACATCCTCATCCCTTGGATGGGTTGTTGACTCGGGTGCAAATCAGCACATGGGCATGTCTGATAAGAATCTCTTTAATCTAGTTGATGTATCAAGTCTTAACATTAAAATTAAACATCCAAATGGAACTGATGCATGTGTAACAAAAATAGGGTGCTTTAAACTAACTGAGAGTGTTGTCTTATCAGATGTGTTTGTTGTGCCAAACTACTATGTAAATTTACTGTCTGTGTACAAACTGGCTAAAGACAACAGTCTTGAGGTTGTCTTTAATGATAAGGGTTGATTGATTCAGGATTCTCGCTCAAAGAAAATCCTGGTGACTGGTGACCAGATAGATGGTTTGTATATGTGTGGAAACCTCTCTAATATGTCTAAGGTGTGCTTCAATAGCTCTTGTTCATTCAATTTGTGGCACTCTAGGCTTGGCCACCCCTCAAACAAAGTCCTAGATATTCTGAAACCAAAATTAAGTTTTAAGAATCTTGAAAATCAGGCTCCTTGTGAGGTTTGTCATAAGGCTAACACAGCATAGAGAGCCCTTTCCCTTGAGTGAACACAAATCACAAGCCATTGGTGATTTAGTTCATCTTGATGTCTGGGGTCCATATAAAGTACCCAGTAGGGAAGGGTTTCGGTTTTTTCATACCATTGTGGATGACTTCTCTAGGGCCGTTTGGGTCTACTTACTGAAAAATAAAGATGAGGTGTTTTATAACTTTGAATGCTTTTCTAATCTTCTGAAAAACCAGTTTTCAAAGTCTATTAAGGTCATTAGAAGTGACAATGGCACTGAGTTTGTAAACTACAATATGAATGAATATGTAAGGAAAAATGGTATAATTCATCAAACTACTTGCACTTACACACCTCAACAAAATGGGATTGTTGAGCGCAAACATAGGCACCTATTAAACGTTGCAAGGACTTTGTTATTTCAAGGGGGGTCTCGCTTAGATTCTGGTCTGACTGTGTTTTAACTGCAGCTTATTTGATTAACAGGACACCTTCCTCTGTTCTACATGGCTTGTCCCCCATTAAAATTATGTTTGGTTTCCAACCCTCTTTAAATCACTTATGAGTCTTTGGCTGTCTCTGTTTTGCTACTGTTTTAAATAATGTAAATAAGTTTGGGTCCCATGCTGACAAATGTATCTTTATTGGTTATTCTCCTTTTAAGAAAGGATATAAACTGTGGAATATTGATAAAAACAAGTTATTTTCTCTAGGGACGTAAATTTCTATGAGACTATATTTCCTTTTAAAGAAACTGATTTTGTTGATAAAGATTCTAATGGAATTACAAATTTAAATTTTTTTGATTTTTTTGAAACGAGTCAGTCATCAACTGGTTTTGATGAAACGCCCGATGATGAAAAGAGGGTTACTGAAAATAAGGTTGGCACAGATCAGCAATTTGTTGGCAACTTCCATGAACCTGGTGATGAGGCTGAAAATGTGCAGCCAACAGAGGCTAGAACAGATCCTCCTTCTGGCTTGGCACAGTTTCAGCAGCCCCAAGACATGGGAGATGGTCGTAGTAGGGCTGATGTGGTCAACCTAAATGATAATATAAACCTATCTGAGGGCACTAGTGATCCTTCTATGTCTGTTAGAAGGTCCACTCGACCTTCATCATTTCCTAAGAAACTTGATGACTTTGTCATGAGGGTAAAGTTAGGTATGGGATGGAAAAAGTGATGAATTATTCACAACTTTCTGATAATAATAATCTGTCTTAAATAAATTAGTAGAACCCAGGAATTTTAAGGAAGCTCAAAATGATGTTAATTGGGTCAATGCCATGAACGAGGAAATGTCTGCTTTAAATAGAAACAATACTTGGAGTCTTGTTGACCTTCCTAAGGGAAGAAAACCTATTGGCTGTAAATAGGTGTATAAAATAAAATACAAGTCTACGGGTGAAATAGATAGGTATAAAGCTAGATTAGTAGCCAAAGGGTATAGTCAACAGGAAGGTATAGATTTTGATGAAACCTTCTCTCCTGTTGTAAAGATGGTAACCATCAGAACTGTACTGTCTTTGGCAGTTCAGAATGATTGGCCTCTCCTTCAACTTGATATTAACAATGCGTTTTTATATGGGGATTTGCATGAGGAGGTTTACATGTCTTTGCCTGAAGGGTATTTTTCAAGAAATGAGTCTAAAGTGTGTAAATTGAACAAGTCTTTATATGGTCTTAAGCAGGCTCCTCATATGTGGAATGAAAAATTGGTAGGGGTTTTGCTTAGTCTTGGTTTTTGTCAAAGTAAATGTGATTAATTCATTGTTTGTTAAATCTGTGGATATTGTGTTTGTTGCCTTGCTAGTTTATGTGGATGATATTGTGGTTACGGGAAACAATTGAATGAAATTGAAAATATGAAACATTTATTGAAAGAAAGTTTTTTGATTAAGGACTTGGGAGTTCTTAATATTTTTTGGGTATAGAAGTTGTTCGGTCTAAAACAGGCCTATGTTTGTCACAAAGAAAGTATTGTATGGATTTATTGTCTGAATTTGGTCTTAGTGGGTGTAAACCGGTTTCAACACCCATTGAACAACATTATGTTCTTATGGCTGCTGATAAAAATGATGCATCTTTTTTAACAAATGTGACTGAGTTTCAGAAATTGATTGGGAAACTAATATATTTGTCACACACCCGTCCTGATATCTCGTATGCTGTTCAGTTTTTGAGTCAGTTTATGCATCAGCCTACTGACTTTCATCTAAAGGTTGCTCTTAGGTTGCTTCGTTATTTAAAAGGAGCACCTGGGCGGGGTATATGGTTTGAAAAGAGTGAGCATTTACTCTTTCAACTTATGCTGACTCAGACTGGGGCAAGTGCTTGCAGTCTAGGTGCTCCGTGACTGGTTTCTGTGTTTTCTTGGGAAACTGTTTGGTTTCTTGGAAAAGCAAGAAACAAGGCACGGTTTCCCAGTCCTCAGCTGAGGCTGAGTATCGGTCGATGTGTGCCGCTGCATGTGAATTACTTTGGTTGAAGAATTTGTTGTCTGAGTTGCTTGTTCCGGTTGCTTTACCTATTAAACTACATTGTGACAGTGATGCTGCATTGTCTATTGCAGCAAACTCAGTTTTTCATGATAGAACTAAACATTTTGAATTGGATTTCCTACGTGAAAATTGACTGCTGGTATTATTGTAACAGTTCCAGTCACCTCTGTAAATCAGGTAGCTGATATCTTTACTAAGGGGTTGTTGGTTCAACAACATTTGTTTTTTGTTACAAAACTTCGGATGGTTGATATGTTTAAGCCATCAAATTGAGGGGGGTGTTAAAAAGTACATTACATTTTACGTTTATCATTCTCTTTTTATTCAATTTGATGTCTTTATTTTGCTAATTATAATGTTTTTATTTCTTTTTTCATGGGCTTGGAGCTGCTGGGCTTTTATGCTATTGGGCTTGGAGCAGGCTGGGCTTGTAGCTGATTGGGCTCGGGTGCAGCTGTTTAAGTAGAGAGTTCGAGGTGTCTGTTGGAACACCACCGATCATTCTCATTTTTCACTTCTCTCGACTGTTCGAGTTCTAGTTTCTCCCTGTTGGTTGCTTCTAAAGTTTTACTTTGAAACCCTAGCTTCTTGTTGTTTCTTGTATACAGAAGTTCTAGTTTTAGTCTTCTTGTCTTGTTGTTGACTCGGTCATTGTTGTGATGATCGATTCCTTTCTTGTTGTTTGTTGTTTCTCGAAGTTTGTTCGTTTTCTTCTTTGTAAGTTTGAGTGTTTGTGATCGGTTTGTGGATTTGATACCGTTTGACATAGACTCAATCTGAATGCAATTAAATCGATCATTCAAGTTTATTAGATATCAGCATGTTTAAAGCTTAGTATTAGCATGTCGTCGTGGTTATAGGCCAGGGACGGTTGCCACACCATAATAATAAACACATCTACCCATCATCAAAGCCTTAATGTTTGGCTTAAAGTACTAACACGCCTCGAAACAACAACTAGAACAAAGACGTGTGCCTATAGGGGCAGTAATATTGCAGAAAGTAAAGTTCAGTAGGCAAGATAAAAAAATCTCAAAAGGCCACAATTCTTTAACAAAGCAGATAACATAACTCATAATCGTATAAATAGGTGTTTATAACAATATTTGTAATGGAAGGCTCAGAAACTATAGATCATCGTGGCTGCGAAAAGTTCTATCGCCACACCATATTAATGCACAACTATCGAAATGTTTTTTTATCATAGCCATCCAATTTGATAATTAATGGTTCGGATGTGCCAAACTTATTATCATGATTGTTATTGGGCTCTCAAATGAGTGTAACAAAGATAAACAAAGTTCATCGTCATCAACACAGTATCATCATTTACATCTAGCGCACATGATTTTAAATAGAGACATAAAAGCATAAACAAGAGCAGAAGCGTAGAAATGAAAACTTAAGCGAGTAGATTCGTAAACCCCAAAAAGCCACTATCTATTTCAATTACTCTTTCAATATTACATAAGTCCACAGATAATCATAACACAAATCCAATAACCCTAAAACAAAACCCGGGGGATGCACATGTTAAGAACAATATCAAATAAAAAATACTTCATCCTCATCGACGGACCATCATCACAGCCTCAGATGATTTGGTGATCACTATCATCGACGTAGCAAAATCAGCAAAGCCAAACAGTTACTGCATGAAAAGAATTGAATATCATATTGTAGGAGGAAAATACATCCTACATGTAGCGGTGTCGATCTGTCTCCGGTAGGCCAACGCTAACCGTCATCGACACCTCAAAAAGCATGACAAAGAGAACCACAAGGTACCTCTTGTCAGCCGAAACCAAGTGTCATCAACACCACCAAAGAAACCCAAAAGACATGATAAAGAGAACCACAGGGTGGGTGACAACGGAGGTGGAAAAAACCAACAAATACAATCCAACGCACCGGTGGAGTTTCGCCGGAGATAGGTGGTGGCAAGCGCACAATTCAAACAACGACGACGGCCGCTTGCATGAGGGAGCCAACGATAGTAGCAAGAGAACCGTCTTTCTCTCCCTAAACATAAATCAGAAGGCAAAAGGGTCCAACAGAGAAAACGGAAGACTTAAATAAAGGCACAGCTTGAGCCTTAAATAAAGGCACAAACACAAAAAGGAAAACTGCAAATTTAAAAACACCAAAAAGCCACTATTCATTTCAGTTACTCCTTTAACATTATAGAAGTATGTAATGTTTTTAATTAATGCATGCTCATGTCAAAAGATAATATTTTTCATTTAAGTATTATGTAATGTTATTTAAATACTTACATAGTATAAAGATGACAATTTGAATAAAGTGAAAATTATATAATATATTACTCCGGTCATTAAAACTGTTTTCTTATCAAATCTCGGCCGTCAGAATTCATTTGGAGTCGATCTACACCGTCTAAAGTCGACGGTTTTCAGAAAAAATTGCGGTTATCAGCAGTTCCACCTTCCGTCCATTCTCTCCCACGTCGCCTTTTCTTCCGGTAACCTCTGCATTTTAGGGTTTCCTTGTAACACTTTTCCTCCTCCACCTACCGGCAACTTCCTTCTTCTTCGCCATCGCACGCACAATGAGGTTGTTGACCATTGATATGCACCGACGACAACACTTCAACTGTAATTACCGCTGCCTATGTCTATTGTTGCGACTTGCGTTGATAAATAAGGGTCGCTTTCTACCCGATTGTTTACAAATTTGACAAGTAATATGAGGTACATGTTCTCCGATTTACCTTACCCATGGCTATAATTTTAGTTGGAATCGAGTATTGTTGCGCTAATTTTGATTTTATAAGTAAGAAATCGATTGAGCAGCCATGCCTCTGTCTTACACTGACGCACATCGTCTCCGTCTATACAACTTTCAGATTCAAGAAATCAACAATTGGGTGCTTTCTTATTATTTCAAGATGAAGATAACAATGCTTCAGCGAAGGAATTTACTGGTGCTTGTCATCAAGATTTCTACTTCAATCGATGTTGCTCCTGCTTTTGGACCTCGAAAATATTTTGAGGTAGCTCTCAACCTTTAAGTTGAAATCATTGTTGTGTTATATATTTGAATTGGGTTTTGAGTAGATTTGTTGTTTATTCCTCGAGTCCACAGTGGTCGATCGATATTCCGTAGCACCATTAATGGTGAATCTAAGAAATGGTTTGCTAAACTCAAGTTAAATTTTTTTTGGACAAGAATCAAAGCCCTAAATTAGTGGAAATATGTTTAAATTCTTGAGATTGATAGAACAGAAAGGAAGTTTGCTAGCTTTACAAATGACATTTTGGGCTATTGGCCAATTGTTCCTAAATTTGGTGTTATTGGCCACTTCCTGAGATTTGTGTGTTGGTAAGTGTTATATAAGATGTACTCTTTATTTTTGTAGCTCCTAATTTGGTGTTATTGGCCACTTCCAAAGTGTGTGTAGTAAGTGTTATTTTTGTAGCTTCTAATTCTTGAACCAATAATAATGAATATGGTTTATGCAGTAAGATGGTTTCTCTAAGATGTTTAAGCATGTTTTTATAAGAGCTAGAAGGATAAAAGTTAAGTACATATTAGCTTGTGGTTATTTCAACACAAGTGGGCTACTAAAATGGTTAATACTTAATATGGCAGGCCTTGTAGGCTTTAACAATCTGTATGGCCAGTGAGGAATTGTAAAGATTGTTGAATACATTTGCCTAGAGTTTAACATAGTAAATTTGAGGGTTTTGTTCAGAATATTTCTAGTGTTTAATAGTTTTGTTAGCATGTAAACAAATTTGACTTGCCTTGATTAACTTTATTTGTGTAGATACTAATCTATCATGACATTTCTCGCAGATACTTAAATCGGGAGTAGTAAACCATAGAAACAATGATGTTCTTTTTAAATGGTTGATTATGGTGCTAAAAATCTCTTGTAGCTGACATAATCTTTTTAAATTAGATGTTTTCTTGTATCTTAAATGTTCAACACGTGATGTGGAATTACCATATTTCTGTTAATTAAAACTTAAAACTGTAAGACTTTTGGTGACACGGATTGCAGGGTGATCAAAAGGAAGCTTATGTTTGCAATGAGTTGGGCAATGGAAAGGAAGTTCTTGATTGTTTATCGAAGTGGAAACAATCTGAGGTACAATAAATCTGCCCTAATACAAGTATATTTTGTTATTTGTTGATCTGCCTTATTCAGTTTCTAGAATTTACCTGTATTGTTAATTTAGTTAAATTATGTTCATGTTTAGATGTCTATTTGTTAATACTTAAGGAATTTAGATTTATGTAGAAAATAGCCTGTGTAAGTGTAGCCTGATTGCTAAATATGTCACTCTTTAATATTTAGGATCCTTTTTAACCTGAAGTTGTCTAATGTAGATAATTTTTTTATGATACAACATTTCTCTTTTATATAAAGTTGGACTAAGATATCTAACACCAAGTGATCATTTAATGATGTCAATTAGAAAGTTACTGATGTGGAATGGTTTAGAAGTGATATAAGGGCGTACCTGGTGCTGCAAAGAGCTCCCGCGTTTTCGCAGGGTCCAGGGAGGGTCCGTCCCATTTAAGGGAAGATGTACGCGGTCTTTCCCTACATTTTGTGGGGAGGCCGTTTTCACGGATCGAACCTGAGACCTTCGGTCTCTTAGGAACAGCTTTTACATACATACATACATATATAAGGGCGTACCTGGTGCTGCAAAGAGCTCCCGCGTTTTCGCAGGGTCCAGGGAGGGTCCATCCCATTAAGGGAAGATGTACATATATATTGTGGAGAAAGCATTTGTTGACTTTTTATAGTTTGTATTATTGAAGGTTTGTAGTTTACTTTGTTTGGGTTGGTGGGTGGTGATCGAGTCAAACATGATAACATTTGTGCAATAAAGTTAATATCAATTTATGTTACTAACCTTTTTGGACATAGTTTGTACTTTTAGTTTCACAGCTTAGTGTAAATACGATTAGTTTATTATTGTGTAATTATTGTTTTTGTCTTGATGCTTATAAGTTACTTGGCTTAAGTCATTTGTTGATAAAGAGTTTGATTACCATGTGGGCTACCAAAAGATGCATTAAACATACATGTGCAACCGCACCATGACTGTTTCTTATCAAATCTCGGCTGTCAGAATTCATTTGGAGTCGATCTACACCGTCTAAAGTCGACGGTTTTCAGAAAATAGCCTGTGTAAGTGTAGCCTGATTGCTAAATATGTAACTCTTTAATATTTAGGATCCTTTTAACCTGAAGTTGTCTAATGTAGATAATTTTTTATGATACAACATTTCTCTTTTATATAAAGTTGGACTAAGATATCTAACACCAAGTGATCATTTAATGATGTCAATTAGAAAGTTACTGATGTGGAATGGTTTAGAAGTGATATATATATACATATACACACACATACATACATACATATATATGTTATATATTGTGGAGAAAGCATTTGTTGACTTTTTATAGTTTGTATTATTGAAGGTTTGTAGTTTACTTGTTTGGGTTGGTGGGTGGTGATCGAGTCAAACATGATAACATTTGTGCAATAAAGTTAATATCAATTTATGTTACTAACCTTTTTGGACATAGTTTGTACTTTTAGTTTCACAGCTTAGTGTAAATACGATTAGTTTATTATTGTGTAATTGTTTGTTTTTGTCTTGATGCTTATAAGTTACTTGGCTTAAGTCATTTGTTGATAAAGAGTTTGATTACCATGTGGGCTACCAAAAGATGCATTAAACATACATGTGCAATCGCACCATGACAGACAGGAAAACAGTTTTTTGCAGAAGTTATCGAAAATCATTTGAAATACTTGAGCATCTCTTGTAAGGTCTTGTGAAGAAACACGCCTATTCTATAATTTTGTTAATTTTGAAATTTCTTTTTTGTTTTAAAAGTAATGTAATGATCTTGAATTCATGAATATTATATGAAGGGCTCACTACTCACAGCTCTTTACCTAATAAGAAATACTTGATGCCTCTATTTTATGTACTAGCCCTTGATTAGTGCTGTAAGGATGCTAATCATTGTAATTGATGATATTGATATGTTACTTATTTTGCTCACTAGCCATGCCAAGATGTACCGAATAACTTTATGACTTAACACTCCTGTTTTAGCTTATGTTGATGCTTGGAATCAGTATTAACGCCTCTTAGTGTTGTTTTCTCCTACTGGCTCATTATCGTTCTTGTCATCATCCTTCGCTCATCGCTAGTGTGATAGGATAATGAATTAAAAAGGTATATAATAACGTAATTTACTGTTAATATTCTAATTGTTTCCTGTTTGATTACAAAATATTTAATATACATTAGTTATTATTTTGTTACTTGCTATGTAGCTTGATAGTGCTGCATGGGCAAGAGAAATTCTATTTTAAGGTTGATTGGTGATGATGTCATTGGAATTTGATTTTCCTAACCATTTGGGTGCTCGACTCTTAAATCTTGAATACCTTTGTGAGATCTGGGTCATTTTGCCTCATAGGAATGCACTTGGGGAGAGAGTTTTGGCTTTGGGATTCCCAGGTAGTTACAAAATAACTCTTTAATAAACTGGTTAACTTTTAATGAGGTAAACCTTCTTTTTATATGCAGGGTGTATGTTGCATCACTACGTTAGATTATGGGTGCAACAAAATGTGGTATGCAATTAATGGTTTGACTTCAGATGGCTTTCAATTTTTCAAAGAAGAATATTGAAATTATAACTTAGCATGGCTCTTTTGTTTCTCATTTAGTCAAGGTAATTGTGTAAATAGTATTTTCTTTCCATTTCGGTCTGTTTTTGCTTCACTTCCAGTCAAAAAAATTCATGTAGTGTAATAGAATTAGAGCAAATTTTTTTATGTAGTGTCAAATAGAATTAGAGCAAACTAGACTATTAGTTTTTTTTTTGAAGACCAACTTAATTGTTTGACAACAAGTAAGCTTGTGGGGCCCTTGCAATGACACATGTGTTTATTTCAGTTGTACTATAGTGAAATACCCGAACTCGGATGGGTATAATACAATTTTCATTTGATTTGAGACTAATTATGTTATTTTAGAATGCAAAGAAATTGAGACATTTCTATCATGTTGAAATTATTAGAGGTTGTATGGATCTCTTTTGAAGATCTATTATTGTATTTTTCAAGTTTTAGTGCTTATTTGTGTTTTTCTTTATCTTAAATGTATGATTTTCCGTTATGAAGTAAACCAATCTGTTGTAATTAAGTTTAACTATCCTATTTGAAACAAATCTATTTTGAATCCTATGTTTTATCCACTTCTATTACATATGATATGTAGACATGTAGTTACATGAGTTGTGTTTATATTTTAAAGTAATATACTAAATTTCTTTAAAATGTAATGGAAATTTGTTATGACATTTCAACATAATAAATTACCCGACCAACGGACGGGTATAAAACTAGTTAATGTTGTTGTTAGTGAATTAACGACTCTAGCAAGCACCCTTTTCTGTTGGCTCGTCATCAAATGATTTGAAAGATACCATACAGTGATACAGATAATCTTTGAAAGCTTAATCCTCATAAAAATATCATTATCAAAATCATCTTCTTTTGTTAGGATTTCCTCTTTTGTCAGGATTTCCGGAGAGTTGTTCGTGAACTAGATGGTTTCCCGGTACGTGAATTAGGAAGTTTTTTTATGTACACTTAGGGGGCGTTTGGTATGCAGAAATTAAATGAAATTCAATGAAATTGAAATCTGAATTCACTTGTTCATTGTGTTTGGTTGGTAGAAATTTATTGGAATTGAAATTTGAATTTCACTCTAAACATGTTTAGTTGACAAATGAATTGAAATTGAAATTGGAATTAATTCCCTCAAATTCCTTCAAATGAAAAATTTCAAAATCATTCCAAATATTGAAAGATTCAAATTCCACCGACCACCGCCTCCACCACCAACCGCCACCTACCACCCCGCCCACAGCCAACCGACACTATATAAATACTACATGACCTAATATTTTGGACGGATATTCGTCAGAAACTCTATAATAAAAAAGAACATACATTGTACTCGTAGTATTATAATGTTACAAATGTAGTATTTATAATGTTAGAAATATAATTTTATATTTTTTGAATTCGTCGAAAATCAGACGGTAAAACTAATGTATTTCTTTTTTATTATAGAGCTTCTGACGAATATCCGTCGAAAATATTAGGTCATATTTTAATTGAACCAACCGCTCAATAGCATTATGAACAGATAAATATACGAGGAACTGTTACTTTCTGAACAAGTTACATAAAAACATGTTTATAAATAGCATGGATTCCTTCTTTCTAGGGGTAAAGCAACTCACTCAACCCATGCTTACCCCTTTGGCAATTGCTCTGTTTTTAATCGGTCCTATACAAATATATATACAACTAAAGATAGCCTTGAAAAAACAGAATTTACATCTGCAAAAGGCAATTTTTACCATAATGCTTCTAAAATTAAAATTGAGCATATGATTTACCATAATACCTAAACTCTGCCTAACACTTTGGAGATGAGGTGGATTCCTTCTCTTTAGCTTTCTTGAATTCTTCCACAAGTAGACCATGGATTTTAGTTCTTAAGTTGGATGCTTCTCGCGGCCTAAACCATTGCTTGCTAAACTGATACATCCATCGGCAAGCGAGTTATAATATTGATATAAAATGACTAAATATAGAATTGACTCTTTAGATCAGGTAAAAAAGTCAACTTTTAAGGGAATGTACCATAGATAGATCTTTCTTCTTAAACCTCTCGGGTGCTTCTTTGATAAATCGTTCCATGTAAAACAGAACAAAGAGCCCGCAGTCGTAATCATTTTTCTGCTGTGGAACCTAATTGAAAAGAAAAGAAAACACCATCTCAAAATAATTATTAAAAGACTGATGAAACAATTAAAAAGTGGTAAATAATGTAGGAGCCAAAACTACAAAGATGTTTACCGTAACACTTATGTGATCCACTTTATGGTCAAGATTTTCCCAGATTTCGTTTGGGACGGGGAGATCTACATGAGATACTGATCTTCTAAGGTAGCTCCACTCTGCTTCTAGAAATCTAATTTAAATATTATACAGCAAGTGTACGGTGTACCATGTGTCAGAATTAGATATTGCATGAAAGCAGATTGTAGGGTTGAAAATTTATCTACACATGTTGCACTTTGTTCTTATTAAGACACTATTTTGTCCGAATGAAGTGTAAATTGTATCCAATCCCTAAGTTTATATATACCTTTAACAAAACATTATTTGAAATCTGTGCGGTTTCCTATCATATTAATATCAGATTACTCATTAGACGATGATTATCAAAAAATTCCTACCAGCCTGCATTTTCCATTAGACGTGCATCTATAATCATGTAATTTGGTTGACAGATGTGCATTATACCTTTTAATGTTGTCAAAAAGTGACATGCTATTGTGTAGTCCAAGAGAGTCCAAATGTAGCAAAATTGGGCCTAGTTCGTCTTCGTTGTTCGGAGACATATGATCACCAGGCTCCAATGAACACTGCACAATTAAAATTAAAAGAACAAGGAGAAACATATGTCATATGTGTTACTATAATAACTACATCAGGCACACTTTTTGAGCATTCAACATAGTCACATTAAAAAATCTAAACATTCAAGCCCGACAGCCACTCTTGGGGAGCCGCCAGCATAATACTAATTGTTAATAATCCTATTAGGAACATAACAAGTAGCATCTTAAGAATGCCAGGAATCGTGAATACTTGACGCAGGTTTAAAAGCTTACTTTTCATGCACGGGTAGAAGAATGTATGCTTTCTCAAATATGTGCATGCCTTTCCACCACTTTCTGAACTTGAGAAACGTGTCTTCCTTGTAGCTCAGCTGCACCAAAAAGAATAAAAAATACAAAATTACTTCCTAGCCATTTATAAAGCAAGTATTAATAATAAAATAAAAAACTAAAAACAAGTATTATTAACAATTCTCCAATTATAAAATGTCAATCGGATTAAATTTTAATATTGGACGAAGAAATATATAAATTAGGATGCTGAGCATGCTGCAAGTTTCCAGAGATGGATATCTTATTTTTAATACTTATTAGTCAATGATCATGCAGATGGTGCACACTCTGCCAATTGTGTAATCTGAAGATTCTCTTGCTTTTTTAGTATCCGTTGAATCCTACTCGTCATGTGTGTTAGTATCCATGAATCCTACTCTGCATGTGTGCTACAAATTTAAGATGCTACCGGTGTCTCCAATTTAAATGGCACACACACAGTATCTGTGATCGAGTGTTAGAAGTGTTTTATGTTGCACAGATTTAACTCGTTAAGGACAATTAAATTGCAAAATAACATACCTTTTCCAGCTTGTTATAAAAATATGTATTGAAGATATGATAATTGCATGTTGCACTCTCAGACGAAGATGGCTTCTGAAGACATCTATTTAAAAGAAACATATAAGCTATCAATACATGTTTAAATAAAATAGAGGGCATCATTTAAGGGTCTCAAAAAATGCCAAAGGGAATGGAATTCTTGCACAATAAAACACTAACCGTATATAAAAATTCATTATAGTGGATGATATACATGCTTCAGGAGCAAGACATGTCATGTCAGCATAATTAACTTCAACTGCATCTGGGTCATCCCTGTAAACATACAGTTGAAAATGAGGGAACGTGATAAAGGAACGTCAAAATAAAACTAGAAAATTTGTGGTATATGACGATTTCCATTAAATGACAAATCAGCCAACATGATCATATGACAATTATCTCTTACCTGGATGGGTAGTAGACTTTAACATCTTCCATGCTGAAATTTGAATATGATTAATTAAAACACTTTGCTATTTAGATCATTAAGCATAAGCAAAGACGGGGAAGAAATTAATAAGACGTATTTACCATGGATCCAAATTCGCCTTAAATTTTTGCATCAGAGGGTCCACATCCACTAAATGGTAAGCGCGCCCCTGATGAATAAAGGACACCATTAGAAATAATCAGATGTACACTCAAGATGACCTTATATAGTGGCCCATTGCATGCAAGTTAGTACTCATTAAGGGCCTCATATATCTAGAAACTTAGATTTTAAAATATTTGATTGCTTAGGCCTTAGAGCACTGATAAGGTATATGCTTATATCTACTTCATAAATTGTAAATTTTCTATTGTATATGCTTATATCTACTTCATAAATTGTAAATTTTCTATTCTAGTTAAACACAATCCCTATGTGTTTTAACCATGTGACTGTTCCATTTTGTGACTCTGATCTAAATGATGTGAGGAGAAATGGAGATGGATGGTCATTCCAATTTACTTAAAATGATATAGAGATGGCCCCAATATACGGAGAACGGAGAAATATGGTTACACGTATAGAACATATATAATAAAATATCTTCAGCTTTCCCCCTTAATCAGGAACCCTAAGACAGATAGGAAGTCCATTTGTTGAAATGCTTAGGTAGTAAGCCCATATGGAACTAGTGTCTTGTATTATAAATAATGTAAATAAGCAAAGGAAGCAGGAAACTGAAACTGAGAATATCAAGCAAATGTAATGGAAATAGCTTACAGATCTAGGCCTCAAATTTCTCAAGGGCGGATCTTGAAGAGAGTTTGGCCTGCCAAAGGAACACAAGAACTTAAAGATATACAAAAGAACCTGTCATAAGTTCATGAAATATGTAATAAGAACAAACAAAATATAAATAAAAGGATAACTTCTAGAATTTGAGCAAGACCGTGTGAAGAAGATAATGGAAGCATATTATAAAACCATCTAGATGGAGGTAACTTTTCTTACTCAGGGAAACTTGTAGTATAATCGTCATCATTGTCTTCATCATTGGAGACTATTTGTTTCTTACTATCTACTAAAGAAGTATTCAGGGATCGTGAAGAAGATAATCCTGTCCTGGATCTTCCCTTACCCAAACTTTGACTCTTTTTCAGTTTTCGCCCTTGACAAGGTTTGATGCAAGGCAAATCTTTTTCAAATGCATCAACAGTCCTAGAATCTTTCTGCTAATCAACAAACAAATACCAGTGTGTGTACTCTTCCAGAAGAAAAGGAAATGCTAAATGATTCAGTTATAGTAGAGAATCATACATCTTCTTTCATCTTTTTGCAAAACGAATCAGCGAACGTTGACAATGATTTCTTTTTGACATGTGAAGCACCTACAAAAAAGCATTTCAACAAATTACATGCAAAGAAGATAGATTATGCAATACCTCCAAACACGTGATTTGTGTTTATCTGTCTATTAATTGCATGTTACAATCCCAGCACAGACAAAGACTGTCCATTTCAGTACCAAGAATATGAATCAAGCACAACTTCAACAAAATCACTGAAAATGAATCTTACCCTCATCACTATGATCAGAAAGTTGTATTGTCTCCTCACATCCCTTATCAGCCTGTTAAGAAAAGATGATAACAACCAATGCTTATTTACTAGCTAGCATACATGTACAACATATGTACATGCTTTAGGGTGAAAATTATCAACTTTCATTTAAAGGTAGAATTTTGGTAAACATACAAGAGGAGGGAGACAGCATTTACAAAACCTCTACTGAAACAAATTTCAAAGCTCAATTTGGAAATATCTTCTAAACATCAAGCCCATCATAATTCACATTTAAACTCCCATGTGCATATAGTTATGAACAAACAATCCCCCTCTTCCTAAATGAATCCCTAATTTTCAAGGTAGGAAAAGACATGATCATCAATAACAATGCAAGCTGGTTTTGTATATATCTCCGATGTGCATCTGATAACATCTAAAAATCGATGCACTGACATAAAAGGGTGCAGACAAATCAAAACCTTCTCTGATTGGAGCTTCTTCCTCCGTTGAAGCTCACGCTCATGTCTCCACAGATTTTTCTTGACCTTTTCGCCCTTATCAGGCAACTTATCACCTAACGATTGCAAGGTTTCCCTCAACCTCGCAATACTCCCAGTAATGTCACGGTCTGATATCATCACAAGCTCCGTATCCATCGCTTGATGATCTGATTTGACCACAAGCTCCGGTGGACGATCGTCACCGCTGGAATCCTCAGGTAAGAGCTGCTCCCAGTCGAGGGAAAAGGATTTCCGCTTGATTCCAATGCGATCGATTTCCATTGATAGAATGTGTGTGAAATCGGCGGTGGTGATGGTGGATGCTGATGAGAGAATGATGAAAAGGAGGTGTGTGAAGACTTCTTTCTTCCTAATGTGGTTCAGGGTGCGCTGCAATGGCACCCACCATGCCTGGGTCGTATAGAGAAAAGGGGGTTTGCTGGAAATTGCGATTTCATGGTGTTTGGAAGAGAAAATAAGGATTTGTTATAGGTTTATTGAGAGCATTCACGTTCCATTTTTTTTTAAATATGTGAGTAGAGTTTTAAATTATATGGTATGATTTTGGGTGGTTGTGAGTAGAGGAGAGAGAAATATTACTGTTCATCTGTAAATTTAAAGATTCACTGTTCAGCCCTTATAAATTTTTTAATATTTTTAAAAGTGGTTGTGAGTGAAGGAGAGAAAAAGATAATAATAAAGGTATTGAAAAATATTATTTAATTGAAAGGAGAGAGAAAAAGTAGTTGTTTTTAGTGTAAGTATAAGGATAAAAATAAAGAATGAGATTGAATGCTCTCAATTAGAGAAAATAAAACTCTTTTAATTGTCAGAATTCAGAAACATTCTAAGACTGTTGGTTTATGCTTAGGTTTTAGTATTAGCGGTGAGGTCGTAACATCGTGCCAAATAATATTAATGTCCCAACATTGCTAGCGACCATCAATATATGAAAACTCGTAAAACAAAATAATTATAACCGAAAAAAAATAGACGTAAAAACGTTAAACCATGTACGTGTGTTAAGACGTGTCAATGTGTGTAAATTAGAACGAAATGTAAAATACAACGTGACCATTAAACAGAAAAAATGCTGATAGCGGAAACACGGGGAATGTGAGCTAGACGGGATCGTCATAACACATGGTATACAATAGAGTAGCAATAATAATAATATGATGACAAGCGTGTCATGACGACACCCGAACACAATTGGAGACTTGTGTCGTGTATAGTCAATGTTCACGACAGCATAGCCGTAAGCACAACATAAATGATCACATAAGCATTAAGGATAACTTGTAATGTAAATTCCCACAACTCGGGAACAGGTATACAAAAGATCATGTTCAAGCTTTACAAGGGTAATGATTACAAAATGTATCCTAGGGTCTCCTCTAAAAGGCAACACTCCTAGATCTTCAATTACCTTGATCACCTGAAAAGAAATGCTCAAAATGGTCAACATAATTGTTGGTGAGCTTCGCAGGTTTTAAGTAATAAAAGATGTTAAGATGAAAACAGCAAGTAAGTTTAATAAGAGCTACCGCAACTACACTTATGTATAGGCGGTTTTTACCAGTTATAAATAGCTACAGCCAAACCTAATCATCGATTTCACGCGGGAATTGATGGATGTAAAGAGCATATTCCCAAAAAGTAAATAGTTTATTAAGACGTAGCAAGATCCACACAGCCCATACGTATAGTTTATAACCAAACCAATCCTTAGGTCCCATTACCGGGATTAATGGTTATATTGAACGGTTTTCCTTAGTATAATAAGATTACCATGACGTAGCAAGATCCACACAGCGCATACGTTAGGTTACAACCAAACCAATCCTTAGGTCCCAATTACCAGGATTAATGGTTGTAATGAATGATCGGCTTAGAAGAACCACACAGAAGAACCACACAGCCGAGAGCATCCAAGGTCAATAGCATACACAATTAGCATCAATCAACACATAACATCAAGTAGTAGCGCATAGTAGTGTAATACCACTAAGTAACATACATAGGGGTAACATAGCACATAGTTCAAGTTCATATAGCAGCAATCACAAGATAAGCAAGATAAGTTACTCATAGAAGTAGCAGTCAACTTCCACTAGGGAAGGTGCCTGAAATCAAGTTAAGTAGGTAAGCATTATCTTCTCCCAAGTTGAAAATATTTAAAAAGGTTTTATAAGAGTAAAAAGGGGCCACGAAACTCACTGAACAGATGATAGGCACGTATGATGAATGTTCCCAAAGGTAGGATGCTATGAACAGTCAACACCTATTGACAGTTACTGACAAGCATTAATAATGAGCATAAAGCATAAGATGATGTCAATAGGCTCGGGCAGTTTCGGTTTGGTCGTGGGTAGTACACACACAAGCAGACATACACATATCAGACTAGGTTATTTTAAATAGCATGTGCCTGTTGATAGTGTTGACTTTAATCTTTGTGGTCAAGCTATGACACTTTATTAAATGGAATAGTATATGCCTATTGATAGCGTTGACTTTAATCTTTGTGGTCAAGCTATGACACTTTATTAATGTTACCTTATCGTCGTAAGATCTCCGAAAAGGGGATCCACACACACACACTATCATCAGTCACACAACAGGACCGGACGCACGACTCAACCCTCCTTTCACACGAATGGACCTTCAGTCGTACGAATCAGCTTCATTCGTACGATTGAACCTTCATTCATGCGACTAAGCATTCAGTCGTACCATGCAAGACCCAATCGCACGACCCAACCTTAATACACACGAATAGATGTAAAATATTGAATCACATATGCATGCTACAGTACGTTAACACGAAAAGTTTAGACCGGGTCGTAAAATGGATAATTTTTAAAAATTTAAAGTAAATGAGATTTAAGTTGAAAGTGAAAAAGAAAAATGTTAGTGTTAAATTTAAAAGATGAAAACTATAGGGTTAAAAGTATAAAAGTAAAGAAAAAACAAACTTACAATCTATAAAACATAAGGTACAAACCATTAAGTACAACTAAACTAAATTGGTAATTAGTATTATATAAATTGGGACAAATAGTTTTAGGGAAAAATTATCAAATTGACCAATTGAATAAATAAATTATCAAAATAAACATTTAAAAATAAAATTTGCCAAAAAATAAATCATTCAATATCTGACACATGGCAATTCCTCGCCACATGGGCGAGAAAAGTCATAATTCCTCGTTGATTGTACTCTCCTTGTTGAGTAAATGAGGAAATCTCCTAATCCCTCGCTGACGTGACAATTTATATGAGTTCCTCGCTAACTAGGCGAGGAGTTGAGTGCTTTTCCTCGCTGAGGTGTCATTTGGTGCTTTTTCACGCTGACTAGACGAGGTATCATGTATTTTCCTCGCCCATGATTACATAATTGCCCATCCTCGTTTGATTTTTTTTAAAATTTTATATTATTATATATTTATAAATATTAATATTTTTTATTTATAAAAAATGGAGATTTTGCCAAAATTTTAAAATAATATATTTTTTTATTTACATAAAATATCTAAAAAACTTTTTTAAAAAGTGAAGAGTACTATTTTCAGTAAGTTTTTCTATAAAACAATATAAATCCATAATATTTTTAAAAGTTTGTTTTATTAACTATTGATTTATTTTAGAAATTATTGTACCTTATATAATGTAATTTTTACATATTTTTAAGAGCTGAAAGTATATGACCTTTTTAAACGTAGTAATTAAAATAAAATATATCTATACTATATATAAAACATATGAGATGTGTATTTTAAGATACCATAAACTTAAGAACACTTACTATATTCAATGCATAAGATACAACCACTTTTAAGGGTAAAATAGTATTTATAACGTTATTTACACATTACCCCTTATAATTAGTTACACAATAACCTTACACTTACTAATATTTGCATAAAATTTTATATTATCTACCCATACGGCAAAAAAATTTAATATGTTTTAAGATTTCAGCTCTATCTTTTAATCTATCACATTAAAAAACGTTTTGAGACTACAACTTAATATGTTTTTATTTTAAACATTTTGGTGTAAACTTTTTGCTGAAACGATCTGTATTTTGTGAGGTACAATAAGTTAATGCGTATATACAAGTCGTTATGCAAAACTCATTTATCTGTTGTTTTAAATTTTAGCTTAGAAAAAACATAATAGACTTTATAAAACTACTATAAAAATAACAAAATATTAAATGCACGTGTCAAATGTAAAATGTCACCCCGCTACATTACGCGGGCACCCTTCTAGTTATATATAAAAGAAGTTCACTTACTCATGATAACAGGAATTTTAAGATGGGAGAGATTTTAGGTAATTTTTTATATTTTTTTTGAAATAATAACAACTTTTAAAATTATCATTAAAACACAAATGTGCATATCAACATCCAAAACTTATTTAATTTGTTTCTCTTTCTATAATATATTTTCCTTCTAAAACTAAACAAATTGTTAAAAGAGAAATTATTTTCACTTTTTAAAAGTTTTTTGTTTATAATATATAAAACTTTAAAGAGTAAATTTCAGTTTTGGTCCCTGTGGTTTAACCATTTTAACCATTTCAGTTCAAAAAGAAATCTTTGATCATATCATGTTCGGTGGTTTTTTTATAACGGTTTTGGTTCCTGACACTAACTCTGTTAGTTTTTATAGTTAAATGTGAGGGTACTTTGGTCATTTTACATTTGGAGGACTAGTTATGTAAATTATATTAGATTAGAATAATTTTTTATTTTTTAAAATAATAAAAAATAAAAGTAAAAAAAACTTAAATCTAATCCAACCCAAACCCCCACCACCCTTTCCTTCCCTTGCACCACCGCCTGCACCACCACCACCACCACCACCTCCACCTCCACCGCCTGCACCACCTCTGCATTGCAATCCAACATCAATGGCGTCTCTTCGATTTCACCATCTTCTTCACCACCCTTCTCCCATCATCTATCTCACCCCCTTCTCTAAAACCCTTTATTCGCAAAACTCGTTTATTCAATCTGCACGGGTTCAACAATCTGCAACAAAAGCCCTAATTTTTATTTGACCTATTTAGATTTGGGCAAAATCATCAAAACATCAAGAACCCTAAACCCACAACAAAAGCCCTAATAAACTCAAGCAATTCCATCAACAAAAACCCTAAAAAAACCTCTCGAAATCAACATACATCTCTCTATTATTGATTGTACACTCAGTTAAGCTCCAACGGAGGTCGAGAGGCTGTGCTACGGCGTCGGTGGTGCTCCGGTGGCGGAAGCCTTCAGTTTGATCGTGCAGACGGCTGTGGCTGCTGAAAAATCTGTTTGTTGGCTTCTGTTGATGGTAAATCTGCACTACATTACCCATATCATCGTCTAATTTTACGATATCTGTGTTCCTGTGATTTACTGAGTTAAGATTTCGGTTGTGTTGACCATGATCTCTAACGTTTGAAATAGAAGTAACAGGAACGTTGCGGTGGTGCTGGCGCTCGTGCTGGCGGTGGAGGTGGTACAAGCGGTGGAGGTGGCGGTGGCGGTGGAGGCGGTGCACGGGGCGGTGCAAGTGGAGGAAGGGGTGGTGGGGGTTAGGGTTCCGATGGGTGGTGAAGGGTTTTAGGATGGTGGGAGTGTTGGGGGGTTTGGGTTGGATTAGATGTAAGTTTTTTTTTAATTGTTTTAAAAAATTACAACAATTATCCTAATCTAATATAATTTACATAAATAGTCCTCCAAATGTAAAATGACCAAGTATCCTCACATTTAACTGTAAAAACTAATAGAGTTAGTGTCAGGGTCCAAAACCATTACAAAAATAAAACCACAAAGCATGATATGATCAAAGATTTCTTTTGGACTGAAATAGTTAAAATGGTTAAATCACAGAGACCAAAACCGAAATTTACTCAACTTTAAAAATGAAAAGATCTAAATACGTTTATAGAAAGTTACATATTTATGTAAATTTTTTTAAAAGTTATTAATAATTAAAAGTTACGAGATTTTAAGAAAATAAAAAAAGCTTACAAATCTATCTTTTAAATAGTTTTATGTTAAAAATATAGATATTATTTTATAAATACGTAAAATACAGGAGAGATTAAAGAAATAAATGCATACATTATTTTATATAAATTATTTTTCCTATAATTATTAATAATTAAAAGGTAGTCATTAACTTTTTTAATTAAAAACTTATTATTATTATTATTTTTTAATTTGGGCGAGATTTTTGGGGTATATCTCACTTAGGTGGAGAGGTGGGGAAGTCAAAAAATATTTGATAATTTTCAAGCTCAGTTTTATTTGTTTACGTTTAGTTTTAATTGTGACGCATCGCCATAAGGGTTTTTTTTTTTTTTTTTTTGTCTTTATAGATTATTATTGATCATTTGTGTTTCTTATGTTTGTGAAATTATCATAAGTTGTATTGTGTTTTGTATTAGTATTTATGCTTTTCATAAGACGTCTTTGATGTGAAAAACAACTCATTGATCATTAAAATTTTCATTTCATATTCGTCATCGGTATATAGAGTCAATATAACAAAAAATGATTTTACATCTTTTGTCAATGAAACCCATCTCATTTATCTTACATTTTAATCTTCCTCTTTAGCATGCAATTTGTCTTTACTTAACAAATGGATTCTACTTCTTCAAGCATGTCGAAATGCTAAACTCTGATTGTAGAAGAATATACTACATACATATATACCAAATGATATGAGTGATGAAGACAAACAAACATACATCTTAATTACGTGTTAAAGCATACCGAGGATCTACAAGATACCATTGCGATTAACACCTCAAGATTCTATAAATCAGATAACTTTCTTGCCATCAAACAAACTATTGTAAAGTCATCAAACAAACTATTGTAAGATGCTACCAAGTCATTATACATCAATATTAAACAAGATTTAAAGCAAATTTACCAAGTCATTATACATCAATATTAAACAAGATTTAAAGCAAATTTAACTATGTCACATGAACTTGAATGTACAAGCAACTTTATTTTAGATAATCATTTTGTTTATATAAGCAACTTCGTCTTCTCCAAGTGTGCAATTATACTGTGTATTAATTTTAGAAGGGAAAAAAAATGTTTTACAAGTGTGTATTGCATAGAGACAATACTATGTAATGCAGCATTCTCCAACCACCTTTTCCGAAATTGTATAATCATGGTTTTATATCTTGAAAAAGAGGAATTGGAAAGAGATGGAATCGTGGTTTTGAGAAAGGGGGATACGGGGACAATGCCCGATTCACTGACAACGATGGTGCCCAGCGGTCGTTTGCCTACCAGAGTTCCTCCGCTTCACCTGCCCAGGCAATCTTTGTTTTGTAATTAAGGGTGGTGCTTAGGGTTTATTTGCCCAAATGAAGCGAATTTGTTTGTTTGGTTTTCGTCTTTCAAGAACCCTAGATGGCATTGGTATGGTGGTGGCAGTGTTGTGATGGTCGTGATGTTTTCTTAGCCGGGGTGCTTGTTAATACCTAAATTTTCATATATTATCAACCACATTGTCAATAAACCCTAACTACTTAAAAAGAATTGCATTAATGCGTATTTATTAGCCAAAAACCAATAAAAAGAACACTTCCTCTTGTACTAAAACATCAAGAATTAACCATTTCCTCATGAATTCTTCACATTAATTTTGTTTAGAATAATATTTCTAGAGGTGTTCATTATTCAGTTTTTGAAACCAATGAATCTGAAAGCCAAAATTGTAATACTGTTTTTTAAACATGCGGTCCTTCGGTTTTCAAACTTCTGGATTCGGTTTAACCGAATAAACTGCTTAACCCATTATTCTTTTAACTCATATTTTGTATATAACAACCAATGAACCGAATAAACCATACAAACCAAATAAACGTTTTTTTTATATATATTTAGCCAAATAACCAAATCAACTTAATTCGATGGAAACCTAAAACCAAACTAAATTCAAATTCAGTTTTTGGTTTGGTTTTGAACTACAAAAATCCAAACTGAAATAGCACCGCTAGATATTTTTAGTATATTAAAATCCATGTCATAATGCCACCTACAAACTACATCATTGTCTAAAAATCAACATCCAATACAAATACCATGGTTGATATTACTAAAAAATTTACCTAGCATTTGTTGGGTGCTGCTGTAAGTTGAAAGGTAATACCGCTTGCAAACACCTTATATACCAAAAGAGTAAAGAGCACAATAAAAGATGTTCTGAAGACATGATTCCTGCACTAATTTTGTGGATACAAGAACCCAATTACATAAGATCTTCTCATATCACTTGGCAAAGCAAACAAGACTTTGACTTTAACTGAATCCCTGTAGCAAACTTCAGCAGCCTTGCCAACATCAGAAGGACGTATTCCAAGATTAACAAGCTCATTGACGATTCTTTGCATCTTCTCGTCAGTCAACGAATCATGTGCCGAAGAACTCATGGCAACACCATAGTGTGATCTACAAAACCATAGGCGAACCACCTAAATCAATATTTCAAGCTTAGAAGTTAGAATGGAGCCATTTTCCATTTACTAGGCGAGTCAGTCATGTCAAGTTGGTGAGACGGCGTGTTAAATCATTAAACCCCGGACATGAACAGTTTATTTATTCGTGTAAATACATAACCCTAATCCAGACACATTTATTATCATGTAATTATTATCATGTAACCCGAACATGACATGTTTAACTCATTCATCTAAATGAGCCAAATGGGTTAGCATTTGTACGAGTTGTAGGGTTGTAAAGAATAGTTTAAATGGGTCGTAAATGACCTGCTCAATTAAACCGACTTAACATGCTAACCTAAACAAGATCCGCTTAATTAAACTGATTGAACAGGTCAACCCATACAAGAACCGTTCATGAAGTTATGACAATCCAAAACTAGATTGCTTTTGTGTTTTATTTCAGGTTGTATTAGAAATTGACACCCCTAACACTTTCTCTAGACAAGACATCAAAAAATAAATAATTCTTGTTAATAGCATGAAATTACCATTAAGCAAATTACAGGTTCAATGCTCATGTTTCTCAATGCATAAGATGAATAATGATATCATAATGCTAGTCACTTCATGTATTAGTCGCAAGACAGCTTGGAGAAGATGATTAAAAGTTCATGATATATACATCTACAGAGAGATAAGTTTTCTTACTTTGATGCAGATATCTTTTTGCCCTGTGAGGCACCTAAACAAAAGCATTTCAACAGATTACATGCAAATACAGTAGATGATGCAATATTTCCAAATGACATACTTGTGTTCGTCTTTGTTTTATGCATGCTACAATCCCAGCATGGACAAAGACTGACCATTTTGGTACCAAGAATATGCAAATAAACACAATTTCAACCAAATCACTGAAAATGAATGTTACCATCATCTCTATGATCAGAGAGTTGTATGGTCTCCTCACATCCCTTATCAGTAGCCTGTTAAGAAAATACAATAATAAACCAATGTTCATATACTGACTAGCATATAACTACACATCAAAACACTTAAACCCCCAAGTTATGTACTTATGATGTCCATGGTAAAAGTTATAACACTTGTTTTAGGGTGAAAATTATCAACTTTTATCATCACAAAGTAGAACTTTTTACACCTCCAATGAGAGGTAGACAGCATCTACATTCTACAAAACCTCTACCGAAACAAAATTTCAGAGCACAATTTGGGGATATCTTTAAAACAGCAAAGGCGTGATATTTAGAGTAAAATTCCCATCTTTTAATCATGAACATACAAAACCTTCGCTGATTGGAGCTTCTTCCTTCGTTTGAGTTCACGTTCATGTCTCCAAAGTAATGCCCTGACAGTTTCTCCCTTATCAGGCAACTTATCACCTACCGATTGCAAGATTTTTCTAAATCGCGCAATACTCTCAGTAATTTGTTGGTCTGATCTGATCACAAGCTCCGGTGAAGGATCGTGGTCGCTGGGATCTTCAGGTAAGAGCTGCTCCCAGTCGAGGGAAAAGGATTTCCGCTTGATTCCATTGCGATCGATTTCCATTGATAGAATGTGTGTGAAATCGGCGGTTGTGATGGTGGAAGCCGATGAGAGATTGATGAAAAGGAGGTGTGTGAACTGAAGACTTCTTTCTTACTAATGTGGTTCGGGGTGCTCTGCAACTGCTCCCACCATGTTTGGGTTGTAAAGAGAGACGGGTTTGCTAGAAATTGCGATTTTGAGGGTGTTTGGAGATGGGACAGCTATTCCTATGGTCACTTTGGAAATTGTATATCAAGTTTGCAGTTTTTTTTTTTTCTAAAGACCAACAAAAAATTTTATTAAAAAAAAAACCTGAGTAACACATAGTTAATCAGGCATGTTACAGAAAAAATACAGTTATTAAATACCCAAACAGACTAATCAAAGTTACACCACATTTCTCATGTGAGACCAACAGCTTTCGTCCGGTTTTTCAGCCAGAAGTAGCCAAGAGATTTTATCTCTTCCTTTATCCTTAGAAAAGTTGTTTGTTTGTTTCTGAAAACCCACTCATTTCGACACCTCCAAATAACCCAAATAGCCGTTTGAATCACTAAGAACACCGCCTTTCTCCACTTCTTGGATCCTCTGATTCGGTTATAAAAGGTTGCAAGATCCTTGAGTTCCAAAACAAATATCGGATTTATCCTACACCAGTGCGAGATGAAATCCCAAACCTGAGCTGCAAGACTGCATGTAGCAAAAAGATGTAAGGCAGACTCCTCTCCCTCATCACACAACCTACACCGAAGATTTGTGATAACTACATTTCTTCTAGCTAAGTCCGTGGTTGTGGGAAGTCCATCTTGAATAAGCCTCCAAAACAGGAAATTCACCTTCATAGGCACCCATTTGTTCCACTCAAAACCCAAGTGAAGATCCGAGAATAATAACCTTTGCTAGGAAATAATATTTATGAGAGTAAATTATAAATTATATTATTTATTAATATATAAAATTGTATGTTATGTTTTTTATTTTTAATAATTATATGAATGTTATTTTTTAAAATAATTTGCACATCTTTCATCCTTATAACTAACATCCATTCAAATTTACGGTTAAGTCAAGTATGTGCTACTCACATGAGAGCATTTATATATATTACATGCCTACAATGAGTCAAAGATAGTTTTACGTCACTTCATTTCCGTCATCTTCATGTTAGAGTGTCTAAAGTTAAATATCTGAAATTTTCGGATAATTGAAATCACTATCCGTATCCGTATTTGAAATTTCGAATATCTAAAATTCAGATATCTGAAATTTTGGATACAGATACAGATAACAATTCGGACATCTGAATTTCTTCTTCGTTTTTTGGAATAATTAGATAATTGTAATTATAAAAATAATGTAAAAACTAAACATGTTAATAAAAGTTTTAATATACAGTAACAAGTCCCAAACAAAATAAAAACATTTTTAAAATTATCCAAAAACCTAAAATTCTTTTTGTTATTTTTTAAAATGTTAAACTTTTTTTTGTTGTGACTTGTTAGTGTATGTTAGGACTTTTTTTATATGTGTTGTTTTTTCATTATTTTTATAATACCTTATATCTAATTATTAAAAAAGAAAAAAGAAGTTCAGATATTCAAATCGTTATCTGTATCTATACCTAAAATTTTGAATATCTGAATTTTAGATATTCGAATATTGATAGTGATTTCTACTATCCGAAAATTTCAAACATCAAACTTTGAACACATAACATGAAGGCGACGGGAATGAAGTAACGTAAAAAAATTGACTCAAACTTTGAACACCTAACATGAAGGCGACGGGAATGAAGTAACGTAAAAAAGTTGACTCATTGTAGGCATGTAAAATACTTAAATGCCCCTCACATGAGGGGCACATTCATGACTTAACAGTAAAATTTAACGAAGGTTAGTGTAAAGAACAATATATGTGTAAACTTTATATAAAAGGACATATGGTGTAATTATTAAACTAAAGGACACAGTGTAATTTCATGTATTAATAAAGGACACAATTTGTAAATTACTCTATTTATAAAATATAGTAAGGATGCAAACGTTAAATCGAATTGATTTAACGCTTTGCTGTACTCTATCGTATATGGCATAAGAGTTTTTATGGTGAATCAAGGATATGCAAGGCAAAGTTAAGATCAAACAAAAGTGTTTAGGAAGCTTCTAGAGTTCTAGGATACGATGATGAAAGGGAGAGTGAGATAAATAAAGGCGGAGGTATAGAGAGACCAAGCGGGAGGCAAAGAAAGTAGTGATGCTGGCAAAGAACATTGCATATGACAAGATGTATAAATGATTAGGGATTAAAGATTGGGAGATCAACATGTTCGAAATTGCTGAAGGCAGGGAGTGAAGAAGACAACATATAGGAGCCGTGAAGTTCATAAAGAATGACGATGGACATGATTTGGTGAAGGAAAACAACTTCAAAGGTAAGATGGAAAACTATTTTCACGATCTTTTCAACGACGATAGGAACAATTAAGAAGATAACGACAACCTAAACATTCAACAAACATAAAGGAATAACTGAAACTGTCATAAAATCACTACAGAAGATGTTACTTGAGCTCTTAAAAATATGGTAAGAGCGAAGCGGTGAGCCTGTACAATATTCCCATCAAAGTTTGGAAATGTTTTGGCGGAAGAATGAGTTACTTGGCTGACAAACTTGTTTAATGCTATATTGAAACTGAAAATATGTCGAGTAGTGGAGGAGAAGTTTCTTAGTGTTGATTTACATGAAAAATATGATACACAATGTTGTGATAACTACAATTCCTCCATATGCGGTAATATGTGATGTCACAGTCCGGGTTTGGGTGACCCTAGGCCGCATGAACTGATGAAAATCGTTTGATTATATTATTCAGAAAATCATTTTCAGAAGTTTATTGGCAGTAGAAATTTCATCTATAACAATATCATATTATTGTTTTATAAACCAATTTAATCTTTAGAACTAAATTATACTTTGATTTATAATATTATTTTACAAAGATCATATTAATATTTACAAGGCACATGATGTGATTTCAAAACTAGAGATGCCTCCATATCTACTTTCAGCTTATGTAACTCAAATATTGATGTTAGATGCACTCACAGAGTTTGTACATTGTCATGATCTAATGTCATATTCAATATCAACAACATGCTAATGAATAACATTCATCATACCTAAATCATTTTCATAATCAAACATGAGTTTATTAATTTAAGATTATTGTGACAACCCGGAAATTTTTTTTTATAATATGTGATTTTATAAATTTGTTTTTATATTTCTATTATTATTTAATAATAATATTAATAATAATAAAATAATGATAACAATAATAATAATAATAATAATAATAATAATATTAATAATAATAAAAATTAATTAAATCTGGATTTAAAAAGTTCAGGGGGTATTTGTGATAAGTTTGAAACTTATTGTAAATGTTTTCACATAAAATGATAAACCTTGTAAACCTCAGGGACTAGAAGTGTAATTTTTTTTAAACACCCAACCCGCCACCCCTCCCCCGTCGATTCCCCTCCGGCCACTATTCCGGCGGCCCTCCGGCGATTCCAAAAGCCACCGATACGCGGTTTTGACTCGATTCAACCGTCCCGACAATATCTAGTGCATGATTCGAGACCGTGGCCACTGAAATTTGAATATTCGATTCGGTTAAATGGAACTCCCACTCGACCGAAAGTTCGGCCGACCCACTCACCTATTCGAGCACTAAATCTAAATAATAATCGAAAGCAAACTCGCACTAACAATCTTCTGTGTATTTAAAACCTTCCAACGAGTTCAATTTCAGCTAAAACAAACACAGAAACCACATTCGATCATCCTCATTAAACACGACCTGCAACATAGTCGAATCACATCTTCCGAGCCCCATTTTATGAAATTAGCAGAGGGCTTTGAATATAGGACATCACACGAAGCTAACCTCAAGGTTAATTGGGTTATCATCATCATTTGAACCTCGAATCATAGCTCCTCTGTCGCGGTTTGTTCTTCGCTGGGATTAACTTCAAATTCGAACACAAACGGGTAATTAAATACATGTACATGCTCGTTTCTATATGGGGATCAAAAGCCCCATGATTACAGTTGTTAACAGATTCAAATCGATGTTCAATTTGATCGATTTTGGAACTAGGGTTCATAAGGTTTGGGGAAACTCCTGTGAATCTGTTTAAAAGGATTTCGAACCAAGAACCATTGCGGCCTTGTGCCTTTGGTTCACTGGTTCCATGTTTCCATCTCAACATTGAGGTCCCGGGTTCGACCCCGGGCCACCTCATTTAATTTTTTAAGGCTTTTTAAGCCTCTGAAAAATAAATAAAAATTCTTAAAAATTATAAAAATAATTTTTATAAACTCTTCTTATTTAAAAGGTTAAATAAATATTTCTGTAAATTTATTTTAATTAAAAACCTTAATAGTTCTTTTATAAAATAATATTTATAAATATGTTAAATAACAATGTTTATAAAAATGAACTCTAAATTATGGGTAATTATGAAATAATTGAGGAAATCATAGAAATTATACATCTTTTAATTTTACAATTAATTACAAACGCAATTATAGATTATATTTTTATACTTTAATTAAATTATTATTGGATTATGTGTAATCATAATCAATGTTAAATAATATTCATTTCAAAAGATTACAAAAAATATAGATATATTTAATCGTGTGCGTCAAACCCAAGCCGACTCGAATCCAACCAAATATATCTATTCACGTTGCGCATATCTTAAAGACGTAATTACAATTAATAATAGGTATTGCTCGTGTTTGATCGTGCATTACCCTTATTCTTTGAAGCTCTTGTTCATTTCATTACATCAATTCAAGGTGAGTTTACAGCCCCACTTTTACTTTATACTCTTTTGGGTGAGAGAAACATGCTGTTTTCATAAACGTTACATTACATTGGGTTTTTGTAATACTGCATATACTTGATACTATGGTGTTATACTTTGCCCTTCGGACCGTTAATATGCAAATAGCGAGGTGATTGTTAGTAGATCTACTGGGAGTGACATACCCCACCCGGCTAGTCGCACTAGCACAACGTTCGCAAACGGGTGAACAGTTAGCCTGTTAAAGGTTGTGGTGTGTGATCCACAATCGGGCCTACTTTATTATTTGATTACATGTCAGCTCGGTCGCGACTTCATACACATAGTGATCATTATGGACTAGCTACCCATTATATGCTTTAATTACATAATCTGGGATTTTCATACTTGACGGATTACATAATCCGGGATTTTCATACTTGACGGATTACATAATCCGGGAATTACATACTTGACGGATTACATAATCCGGGATTTTCATACTTGACGGATTATATAATCCGGGAATTACATACTTGACGGATTACATAATCCGGGATTTTCATACTTGACGGATTACATAATCCGGGAATTACATACTTGACGGATTACATAATCCGGGATTTTCATACTTGACGGATTTCATAGTCCGGGAATTACATACTTGACGGATTACATAATCCGGGAATTTCATACTTGACGGATTACATAATCCGGGAATTACATATTTATCGGATTACACAATCCGGGGATTTCATTACTGATAATTACTGTTTTCTGATAAACCTGTGAACTCACCAGTCTTGTACTGAGATTTTTGCATGTTTTCTCTCAGGACATTGATGTGGCACGTCTAGGAGCACAACATCCACTGCATGTCATTCCACGTTCATCTCAAACTGTTTTCAAGATTTAATTTGCATTTACTTTACATAAATTGGATTGGACGCGTGTTTGCGTGTTCCAAAACTATTGTTAAATGTTTTCCTGTTTTCGCTTCCGCACAACTTAAATATATTTGGTTTGTTTCATTAAAATTAAACAACTTATATGATTTGTAATTATCGAGTCGTTTGGTGCAACTGATGCTTATCTGAGATCCTGGTTGTGTCACACGCCTGACGGTAAAACCCCGTTAGCGGATTTTGAGGGTGTGACAGATTGGTATCAGAGCATTAGTTATAGCGAACTAAAATGGACTTTGCATCTCATTTGCATTGCATTTTAGACTATAGCTGGATTTGCATTAGTTACACACACATAGATTACTAAGCTTATTAACTTTAGATGCCTGAGAACTGTTGCTTTAACATATTTCTGTGACACATAGATACCTGAGGAAAAGAAACTGATAACTCGTGCCTTTAATTTCTCTCTAAAGTTTTATTCCATGAACCAAAGAAATTTGTGTGACACATAGACACCTGTATTCTGGATTTCCTGGTAAAAGGCCCTCGGGCTAAGGCAAGCATATCGCATATATCTCATTGCGAGACCTGGTATGCTTACCTGGGGATTTCTGGGATGAGTGATAAACTATGGTCAATACACAGGTCTCTTGTAACACCCGGACCCCCAAAGAGTCCGATTAAGTTAAATAAACATGCGGAATTTGGACCCCGAAAATTTCATTAACATTTACCTCCCAAAATATGTGTTTCGTGTCAACCTACACTCAAAAATGAAGTTTAACAATCCATTTACATAAACACGTGATAAGGAGTTTCAAAATAATGTTAACGCGTTAATTCTACAAAAGAAACGCGTATGCAAGTCCCGTTCGATCCTTATATGCCCTATCGATCACTTTAGCCTTCCGGTCCCGTAACACCTGAAAACACACGTTTAGACATCCATTAGTTCATAGGAACTAAGTAAGTACATTCCAACATTCATTTTAGGGTCTTTACGGGGGTTTAAACGGACTCGGAACGCGTTTAAAACGATAATCGACAAAATCTGGGGAAACGAGAAGACAACAAAAGAAGCTCAGAGGCAACATTATGCCTGGGACGTAACTTACGTCCTAAAGGACGTAGCTTACGTCCTTAACCCTTCTCCCCTGATTTGTGGACGTAAGACAGTAGCTCAGGACGTACCCAGGTGGATAGGACGTAGCTTACGTCCTTATGGACGTAAGCTACGGTAGACCTGCAGCAAAATCATTATTTTTGACCCGTTAAGGGTCGTTTCGCGTTCCCGAGCCACCCCTGTCGATCCCGATTGTTCCAAACACCCGGAAATAACATATTTTATCATATACGTGATTCCCACGGAGTTTCAACGAGTCTAACCCGACTCTTGGCAATATACCAAAATTTTTCTATTTTTTTGGTATTTAATTCCTTATTTAACCCATTTATGGTTCGTTTGTTCTTTAGAGCTTCCGACCGTCCCGACAACCCTGGAACCGGTCTATTATAACATATTACATATGTTTGGTGAGTTCTTAGACCCAACCCATCCCATTTGCCTATCATAACGCAAATTTTCCTTTTCATACCGAATTTGCCCCTTATAGGGTCAAATCCCATTTTAATGAGCGGTTTGCCATTCTTTCGCGAACGACCGCTTTCCTTGGCGTTACCCAACGTCCACACACGTTACAAATCGTAGGGATAACCCTTTACCCTAGTGTTCACACACGATGTGAATCACTTTAATCCGGGTTTGTCCTTTCTTCCCATTTCCATGGGACGGTCACGCACATCATGACTCGTTCTGTTCCACAACCATGTGGTATAACACTAAAGTGTTATTTTCCTTTATGTTCACGCACGTCGTGAATCATTTGTCATAGAAGCTCACATACGGTGCAAGTCAACTATTTATCCTTTTTAAACGTGGTTTTCATTTTGTTTGAGCTTATGAGCACATGGTCACACACATTGTGACTCATGCCTTTACTTTGTTATGCTCAATTTAAAGAATGTCTTACCTTGAGTCCGGAAGGTTTAAGTGGTCAATCAAACGTGTTCCTTGCCGGTTCCCTTGGATCCGCTTGCCACACCACTTCCTATTACCATTTTAAGGACCCATTTAACACATAACATTCATTTAATCACACATATGGTCCATTTGACCATTTATCACATTTAACCTACAATCTAGGCTTCCACATTGCACATTTCTTGAAATTAAGTAGTTCATTCATGTTTTTCATCTAATTTGAGCATTTCATCAAACACCTTATGTGCATAACTTAACATATTGGTTATTTACTAGCTTTTAAACATCATCAAGCTAATTTTACACCTAAATCACATATCACACATGTGATTCATCAATTTCAACCAAATGTTATGCACATAATCACATTTCTACAAGAATGAACATGGATTCTACAACTAGCAACTAGTTTACATGAAGAATCCTTAGTTTAACCTTCTAGTAACTAAACCCATTTTCATGGTTCATGTAAATCTTCAATTAAGGAGCAATTACACATCTAGTTACCATAATACACACATACACATGATCATCTAGCACTATAACACTAGGGTTTCATGTTTAAACCACCAATTTCTACACCCACCATGTGGGTAACGATTTTTACCCCTCAAGAACATCAAATAACACTTACTTGTAGCTCTTGATAAGATGAAGAATGATTTCTAGGGTTCAATTTCGGATCTTGCACTTGAATCACCAACAATTTGAGCAATGAGATGACCAAGGCTCTTCTTCCCCTCTTCTCTTGTGTGTATACGTGAATGAGCAGACAATGCTCACCAAATATATGGCAAGCCATACATATCCATGTTTAGGTTTCATCAATTGGCAAGATCCACCCCTCTAGTATCATTTTTCATTTTTCCAACACTATTAACTAACTAGCAAATTTTCTAGTTAAGTCTTAAATATTTAACCTTTAACATATTTTACAATATTAGGTTTTAACACATGATACATTAATTGTATTTTAATTACATAATACGAAATTCGGGTCGTTACAAGTCTCCCCCTCTAAAGAGAGTTTCGTCCCCGAAACTATGCATACTAATCAAATAGATGAGGATAAAACTTCCTCATTTCATCTTCCGATTCCCAAGTGGCATCGGATCCCTTACGATTCTTCCATTGCACCTTCACCTGATTGAGTGTCTTGTTTCTCAGTTGCTTGACCTTTCTATCCAAGATAGCCACCGGCTTCTCGATATAGTTCAATCTGTCATCAACTTCCAAATCCTCGTACGGGACATAGGCCGACTCGTCAGCCAAACACTTCCTCAAGTAAGATACATGGAACGTGTTGTGAATTCCTTGAAGCTCTTCCGGCAATTCCAACCGATAAGCAACTTTACCCACACGTGCGATGATTTTAAATGGCCCGATAAACCTCGGACTCAACTTTCCCCGCTTCCGGAATCGTATAATACCCTTCCATGGGGAAACCTTTAACAAAACCAAATCGCCCACCTCAAACTCGATGGGTCGTCTACGCTTATCCGCGTAAGCTTTCTGACGGTCTTGCGCCGCCTTCATGCGAGCACGGATTTGCTTAATCTTTTCATCCGTATTCATTATCGTATCGTGGCCTGCGAGTTCCCGCGGACCAATTTCTCCCCAACAAATGGGAGTTCGGCATTTTCTTCCATATAAAGCTTCATACGGAGGCATCTCGATGGTGGAGTGGTAGCTATTATTGTAAGAAAATTCCACCAAAGGCAAATACTCATCCCAACTAACATTATTGTGTCCGTCGGTTTGGGGATGATATGACGTGCTTAGCAATAGCTTTGTCCCCATCTCCGCTTGAAATTTCCTCCAAACTTGGAAGTAAACCGTGTGTCTCTATCGGACACAATCGACACGGGCACCCCGTGTCGTGACACTATTTCGTTCACGTAAACCTCCGCCATTTTCTCCGAATTGTAAGTCTCACGAATAGGAAGGAAATGAGCGCTCTTGGTCAATCGATCGACAACAACCCATATCGCATCGTACCCTTTCTTCGTTCTTGGAAGTTTAGTAATCAAATCCATTGTTAACTTTTCCCATTTCCATTCCGGAATATCCAACGGTTGCAATTCACCATGAGGTTTTTGATGTTCCGCCTTCACTTGCAAACAAGTTAAGCATTTCTCCACGTATTTGACAATATCGCGTTTCATGCCCGGCCACCAATAGTTAACCCGAAGGTCTCTATACATCTTAGTCGCTCCCGGGTGAATTGAATACTTGGATTTATGGGCTTCATCCAATAGATCATTCTTCAAGGTACAAGTAGGTGGTATCCAAACCCGACCCCATCTTGTTTTCAATCCCTGACTATCATCTTCCAAGTTTTGAGTTTGACCTTTGATTCGATTTTTCTTCAGATTTTCTTCCTTTAGCGCTTCAGTTTGTGCTTCCTTGATTCGTTCAACCACTTCGGATATAACGGTTATCTTCATTGCGGTTATTTTGATAGGAGTATGATCCTCCTTTCGACTCAAGGCGTCAGCCACGACATTGGCCTTTCCCGGATGATATAGGATTTCACAATCATAATCCTTTAGCAATTCCATCCACCGCCTTTGTCTCATGTTTAACTCCTTTTGCGTAAAGAAGTACTTTAAACTCTTATGGTCCGTGTAAATCGTACACTTTACACCATATAGATAATGCCTCCATATCTTTAACGCGAACACCACCGCGGCTAGTTCAAGATCATGGGTTGGGTAGTTCCTTTCATGCACCTTTAGTTGTCTCGAGGCATAAGCAATTACCTTGCCCCTTTGCATTAGAACACAACCCAAACCGGAGTAGGAAGCATCCGAGTATACCACAAAATCGTCGGTTCCCTCGGGTAAAGACAAAACCGGAGCTTGAGTCAACTTCGACTTTAACTCTTGAAAGGCTTTTTCTTGCTCTTCACCCCATAGGAACTTCACCTCTTTCTTGGTAAGCTTGGTTAAAGGAGAAGCAATCTTAGCAAAGTCTTGAATGAATCTCCGATAATATCCGGCTAACCCAAGAAAGCTTCTAATCTCTGTGGGAGTCTTGGGTGGACTCCATTTGGTCACCGCGTGAATCTTTGTGGGGTCTACGTGTATACCCTCCGAGTTTACCACATGACCCAAGAATTGTACCTCTCGCAACCAAAAGGCACACTTGGAGAATTTTGCGAACAATTTCTCCCGACGAAGCGTTTCGAGAACTTCACTCAAGTGACAAGCATGATCACCTTCATTTTTAGAATAAATAAGGATATCATCTATGAATACAATGACAGATCGGTCTAACTTGGGTCGGCACACCCTATTCATCAAATCCATGAATGCCGCCGGGGCGTTTGTCAACCCGAAAGACATCACAAGGAACTCATAATGCCCGTATCTAGTACGAAATGCCGTCTTGGGGATGTCTTCTTCCCTTACCTTCAACTGATGATAACCCGACCGTAAGTCGATTTTCGAAAACCACGATGCACCTTGCAACTGATCGAATAGGTCATCAATCCTAGGCAATGGGTAACGGTTCTTAACCGTCACCTGGTTCAACTCTCTATAGTCGATACACATCCGAAGACTTCCATCTTTCTTTTTCACGAAAAGAACCGGTGCTCCCCATGGCGAAGTACTCGGACGTATGAACCCCTTGTCTAAAAGATCTTGCAATTGTGTCATTAACTCTTGGAGCTCCGATGGCGCCAAACGATAAGGAGCCTTTGCTATGGGTTTAGCTCCCGGGGTTAGGTCGATTCGAAACTCGACCTCCCGTTCCGGTGGGACTCCCGGCAAATCCTCCGGAAAGACATCCGGAAAATCCCGAACAACCGGAATATCTTCCAACACTTGAACTTTCGTTTCCGTGTCTATTACATAGGCTAAGAACGATTGTCCTCCATGGCTCATGTATTTCATTGCTTTGACCAAAGAACATAAAGCTACGCCACCGCGTTTTGCACCTTGGATTATTACCTCATAACCACTCGGAGATATCAATTGGATGCACTTGCGATTGCAAACTATATTGGCGTGGTACATGGAAAGCCAATCCATACCGATTACTACATCAAACTCCCCGAGTGTCATGGGTATTAAGTCGACCGAATAATCCTCACCTTCGATGGTAAGTATGCAATTTCGATAAACGTTGAACACTAAGAACGTTTTTGAATCCGCTACCTCAATCTCTAAAGGACTAGGTAAGTTGTCTAACACCATGGAAAAATGACTCGCAAATTTAACCGAAACAAACGATCTATTAGCACCCGAGTCAAATAGCACAAAAGCAGGTAGTGAGTTGACGAGAAAGGTACCCGTCACAACGTCGGCTATAGATTTGGCTTCTTCCGCCGTAATCAAGAAAGTTCTCGCCTTAGCTTTTCCTCCATCACCCTTTTTCCCCGAACCTTGAGCAACCGAGGATTGACTTGTACCATCCTTCTTTAGTTCCGGACATTCGCTCTTTTTGTGGCCCGGTTTGTAACAGTTGTAGCACACACTTAGTGGGCTTGTGCATTGAGATGTCGAATGACTCGACTTTCCACACTTGAAGCAATTTTTAGATTCGTATCTACAAACTCCCCCATGCTTCTTTTTACAAATCTTGCAATGTTTGGAGTCTTTGTCGTTCCCAGACTTGTTTGATGAAGATGAAGTCTTGGCTTTCTTAGACGAACCCGTCTCCGTTTCAGCCGCACGCTTCTCCCCACGATCAACTTGCCTTTTCAATTCCGCTTCTCGATCCCTAGCACAATCGATAAGCTCTGCTAGAGTTTCACATTTGGACGGTGTAAGAAACTCTCGATACTTGGCACTCAACATGCCATAGTAGTGGTTAATCCACATCCTTTCATCCTGGAGCAACTGTGGGCAAAACTTGGCTTTGTCGTAGAAGATGGCCGTGATGGTATCAATACTTTCATCTTTTTGTCGTAACTGTAGGAATTCTTCTGCTATTCTGTTGATAGTGGCTTGTGGGCAAAACCGCTTTGTGAACAACTTCTTAAATTCTTCCCAAGTCATACTTTTGATACCTTCCCGCCCTTTCTCATCCCGTTGCAATTCCCACCAGTCTTTAGCTCGTTCCCGGAGTTGGCTTGCAGCAAACCTCACTTCATCAGATTCTTCACAGTGTGAGGTTTCAAAGGCACTTTCCATATCTTTGATCCACCTTTGACTAAGTAGTGGATCGACCTCACCCTTGAACGTTGTAGGGTTGCATGCAACAAACTCCTTATAGGTCACTTTCTTTGTTGGCCTTTCGGTTTCTTTGTCAGCCTTCAGAGCCACAAACTCTTGTTGAATGAGATCCCGTAGATCCTTGCGTACATCCTCGATGTAGCTCGGCAATAAAGCCTCAAAAGCCTTGCCAACTTCCTCCTTGACCATTTCCCGTGTTGCATCATCGGGATGGGTCTCGTGATTCTCTATATTGATCACGTGATCGTTACCAGCCATGACTTAAGACTGTGACAATTAAACTTTACGTTAGTACCATGTACGTAATCTATAGCATATACACCGATGCTTATGATTCTACTATCACTAGGGCCTAACCCTATTCACACAATACCCATTTCCATCCTTAAGTTTAAAACAACATCCCTAAGAATCCATTCGCGTGCCTTTGATTGTTGTTAGACTGGCCAGGCCTAGCAACAAGCTCACCACACGGATGCCTTCTTAGTTCCTTTATTCCAAACTTAAGTCAAGAAGCTAGGTTCAATCAATTCATATGGTACATATCATACATATATCATACATGTGTCAAGCTTGTTACGTTTATAAACGGCACACTAACCTTGTACCTTTAGGCTCGGTGATCGGCTTCTTGGATCGAACGTTTGCATTTCTCATATCTAGAGCTCAAAAGTTTGAGTAAAAGTGTTCGCGACGCACTTGAATCTCTCAAACCGTTGGCTCTGATACCAACTTGTAACACCCGGACCCCCAAAGAGTCCGATTAAGTTAAATAAACATGCGGAATTTGGACCCCGAAAATTTCATTAACATTTACCTCCCAAAATATGTGTTTCGTGTCAACCGACACTCAAAAATGAAGTTTAACAATCCATTTACATAAACACGTGATAAGGAGTTTCAAAATAATGTTAACGCGTTAATTCTACAAAAGAAACGCGTATGCAAGTCCCGTTCGATCCTTATATGCCCTATCGATCACTTTAGCCTTCCGGTCCCGTAACACCTGAAAACACACGTTTAGACATCCATTAGTTCATAGGAACTAAGTAAGTACATTCCAACATTCATTTTAGGGTCTTTACGGGGGTTTAAACGGACTCGGAACGCGTTAAAACGATAATCGACAAAATCTGGGGAAACGAGAAGACAACAAAAGAAGCTCAGAGGCAACATTATGCCTGGGACGTAACTTACGTCCTAAAGGACGTAGCTTACATCCTTAACCCTTCTCCCCTGATTTGTGGACGTAAGACAGTAGCTCAGGACGTACCCAGGTGGATAGGACGTAGCTTACGTCCTTATGGACGTAAGCTACGGTAGACCTGCAGCAAAATCATTATTTTTGACCCGTTAAGGGTCGTTTCGCGTTCCCGAGCCACCCCTGTCGATCCCGATTGTTCCAAACACCCGGAAATAACATATTTTATCATATACGTGATTCCCACGGAGTTTCAACGAGTCTAACCCGACTCTTGGCAATATACCAAAATTTTTCTATTTTTTTGGTATTTAATTCCTTATTTAACCCATTTATGGTTCGTTTGTTCTTTAGAGCTTCCGACCGTCCCGACAACCCTGGAACCGGTCTATTATAACATATTACATATGTTTGGTGAGTTCTTAGACCCAACCCATCCCATTTGCCTATCATAACGCAAATTTTCCTTTTCATACCGAATTTGCCCCTTATAGGGTCAAATCCCATTTTAATGAGCGGTTTGCCATTCTTTCGCGAACGACCGCTTTCCTTGGCGTTACCCAACGTCCACACACGTTACAAATCGTAGGGATAACCCTTTACCCTAGTGTTCACACACGATGTGAATCACTTTAATCCGGGTTTGTCCTTTCTTCCCATTTCCATGGGACGGTCACGCACATCATGACTCGTTCTGTTCCACAACCATGTGGTATAACACTAAAGTGTTATTTTCCTTTATGTTCACGCACGTCGTGAATCATTTGTCATAGAAGCTCACATACAGTGCAAGTCAACTATTTATCCTTTTTAAACGTGGTTTTCATTTTGTTTGAGCTTATGAGCACATGGTCACACACATTGTGACTCATGCCTTTACTTTGTTATGCTCAATTTAAAGAATGTCTTACCTTGAGTCCGGAAGGTTTAAGTGGTCAATCAAACGTGTTCCTTGCCGGTTCCCTTGGATCCGCTTGCCACACCACTTCCTATTACCATTTTAAGGACCCATTTAACACATAACATTCATTTAATCACACATATGGTCCATTTGACCATTTATCACATTTAACCTACAATCTAGGCTTCCACATTGCACATTTCTTAAAATTAAGTAGTTCATTCATGTTTTTCATCTAATTTGAGCATTTCATCAAACACCTTATGTGCATAACTTAACATATTGGTTATTTACTAGCTTTTAAACATCATCAAGCTAATTTTACACCTAAATCACATATCACACATGTGATTCATCAATTTCAACCAAATGTTATGCACATAATCACATTTCTACAAGAATGAACATGGATTCTACAACTAGCAACTAGTTTACATGAAGAATCCTTAGTTTAACCTTCTAGTAACTAAACCCATTTCCATGGTTCATGTAAATCTTCAATTAAGGAGCAATTACACATCTAGTTACCATAATACACACATACACATGATCATCTAGCACTATAACACTAGGGTTTCATGTTTAAACCACCAATTTCTACACCCACCATGTGGGTAACGATTTTTACCCCTCAAGAACATCAAATAACACTTACTTGTAGCTCTTGATAAGATGAAGAATGATTTCTAGGGTTCAATTTCGGATCTTGCACTTGAATCACTAACAATTTGAGCAATGAGATGACCAAGGCTCTTCTTCCCCTCTTCTCTTGTGTGTATACGTGAATGAGCAGACAATGCTCACCAAATGTATGGAAAGCCATACATATCCATGTTTAGGTTTCATCAATTGGCAAGATCCACCCCTCTAGTATCATTTTCATTTTTCCAACACTATTAACTAACTAGCAAATTTTCTAGTTAAGTCTTAAATATTTAACCTTTAACATATTTTACAATATTAGGTTTTAACACATGATACATTAATTGTATTTTAATTACATAATACGAAATTCGGGTCGTTACATCTCTAAGGCAAATGGGTCAAATTACCTTGGCGTGTCAATGATTCCCAAAACTTTACTGATCCTTTCGTGTACTTTGATTAATCAACCCCGATATAATACATACATACTTGGTACTTCTATCATTGATGACCACTGTACTTGACAAGATATGTTAACCTGATAGGAGGAACCGGGGTGATCATGCAAAGCAAATTACCATTACGGGTGCACACGTAATTGTAATTTGTCGTGCATGCTAAGTCCGGTGAGTCTGGTCGGGTGGTAACATTGTAGTCAGTATAAGTCATCATTCCTACACCTTGAGCAAGAAAGTCTCGGTCTTCATAGAACATAGCCACTGAGGTGGAAACTATCTATCAGTTCTACTTGTAGGAATGCTCACCTTACCTTGAATTTGGAGGAAATTCAAACCATGACATTTGTGTTAATCCCACGGGTTCGGACTGATTCTCTAGCTTGTCTGTTTCTTTAAATCCTTGAATTTCTCTTCCTTTTCATTTCAGGACAAAAGGTCTATTTTCATACGACTGATAGCTTTTGATATTTGGTAATTTAAAGAATGTCTGGAAGAGGACGTGGACGTGGGAGAAGTAACGATCATGAGTATTACAAGTTTTCTATTCTATACCCTAGGGTGCTAGGATCATAATTCTAGTAAGATCTTGTTAAGGGTAACAAAACATTACTAACACTTGCTATTACTTAAGTCCTATCCTACTTAGAGCATTCATGATATTTCCAATCATGACATTAATTTTATCTTCTAAGAGACATTCTTACACTTAGCATTTCAGTAACTAAGGAACTGATTTAATACTTTAAGTGCATTATTGGTTATGAGTACATAGCCTGTCCTACAAACTATCTATGGTATACTTATTTAAGAACATTGTGGGTATTATATCACATATTAGTACTTTGAGAAGACCCTCGATAATCACACCCTATCATTATTTGATTGACTTATATTTTGGAAAGGGCTTTATAAGAACTCTCTTAAGGACTTATGTTGTTAACCCAACTTTTATTCCATACGTCTGTCGATGTCGCATTTGCTATATGCGCTCTTATTCACAACTTGTTGGATTTAGTCTAGAAAGACAAAAACACCGGCTAACACGACATCAGTAGACAAGAGACGCGACATACTCTAATAATACTACTTCATCGGATTTTAGATTATTGTACATAGATTCCTTCGATCGCTCCTTGACCAAGTAAATTCCTTCTCAATCGTTTCCTTTGTACAACTCCGGTTAATTAACTCTTCGTTAATAACCATATCTTTGATACTCAAATTATAGATAATACTCTGTACTTGACAAGATTATCGGGAATTGAACAATTTGACTGTTAAGAACCGATACCCCCTTCCCAGGATCGACGATCTTTTCGATCAGTTGCAGGGATCAAAGCACTCCTCAAAGATCGATCTTCGTTCGGGCTATCATCAATTGAGGGTTCGTAAAGATGACATACCAATAATATTGTTTAGAACTCGATATGAACACTATGAGTTTTTGGTCATGCCGTTCGGGTTGACCAACGCACCAGCTGTCTTCATGGATTTGATGAATCAGGTATGCCACTTGTTCACTACGGGGCAAGGCACTAACCTGGTGGAACACCCAAGTTCAAGCTAAGTTAAGATAAGTCCAAACAGGATAAGTCCAATTGATGCAAATGACTTAAGATAAGTTCAAAGCCTTGGTGATTGAGTACTATTACCTAAGGAATAAAATGCAAAAGTTAGAATGATAATTCTAAAATTGTGCAATAGTAGGGTTAATAAAATGCAAAAGTTAGAATGGTAATTCTAAAATCGTGCAATAGTAGTGTTAGGTCGTGCTCTTTATACTAACGAACTCCCTGAATTGACAAAGCTGATGTCATACCTTATGACATTAGACCAAATAGAATTAGGAAAGACACTGGGAAAATCTAGGGAGTAGTAGAAAGAAGGATTGGAGTTCCGATCATTACCATAAGTGTGCCCTAGGTCGATTAGGACCCCAAGACAAGTTAGAAACAATCAGAATTAGGAAATGGCTATAGCTAGGAAGTAAGAACAGTTAAATTATGGTAATAAAGTCATATAAATCAAGGTAATACATCACGCGGACATACATTCGACAAGACCAAATATTGTTACATGCACGTACCTTATCATCAATAGCTACACATCTATTTGATACCAGGGTTGATAATAGCTTTGATTCTTCTGGAATTATTCTTTAACTTAGCATTAACCGTAGTTGCTTAGAAACCATTTTACTCAGTAGAAATAACCACTGGTAGTAATTAGTACAAGAAGATCATGTCTTTGACATAGACTTAATACTGTATGAATTGGTTATCGAAGAATGAAACCAAGATAATCCGTCAGGAGAAGGTGATTCGACCTATCAAACCAAAGCATGATCTCTGAACCTGAAAGGATACCCAATCGTTTTAGGTTGATATTTATTCTAAGCTTGGAGCACTTAATTTCTTAAATTGATTTATCTCCCTTTATCCTCATGTTTTGACCTAGCTATACGGAATCATTTATTCCTTATCTATCGACTTCCATTTTGAGTTATCATCAAAACGTGACTGTGCGATGATAGCCTTCCTAAACAATCTCTCTGCTAAAGATATTATCAACTTATGACTTTCTAGTCATACAAATGTTCTCAGCTGTGCTTATGGTTTGTTAAACTGCGTAAGCAAACTTACTTAAATATTGCTACCTTGCAAAGCATGTTTCATATTGTTCGAGTCACTTCTTGAATCGCTTTTGAATCCTTAAGCTTGAAAATCATTAAAATTCTATTTTGGATTTGAGCAACAAGACTCATCATTATCCTTATTGCGATGTGGATATAAAGGTTCATAAACCTTCGTAACTTGTAGACATGAGTTTGGTCTAAAGGAAAAGACGTAACTTGGTGTGTGCCCAAGTGTCTTATCTTCACAAGTGACAAAATCTAATATTCGTGATCCTATGGATCTCCTGCTTAACTTTCCTGGCAACTAAAATGCTTCTTATCTTAGTGGTCATGATGACAATTGGTGCATTATAGACCACTGTCGTGAACTCATTCCAAGATCTTCGCATAGCGTATTTTTTTAGACCAATGGTTGGTCAAAGGAGAAATACATATTCACAAGATATGCGTTAAGATCGTTTCATATGGTGACGTTTGGGATTCTTAAATTCCGACGGGTAATCTTTCTTATCATTGTTGGCTTATCACCTTACCACGAGATTATATTTTGGAAATTATGTATCAATGAGTTAAACAACTAAAGCATAGCAAGATTCTGGTTTTCAGAGTTCGATGGAACTCCCGACGTGGTCCTGAGTTCACTTGGGAACGAGAGAACGAAATGATGCGCAAACATCCTAACCTGTTCAAAGATGTTACCAGAACATCTTAATTTTCGGGACGAAAATTCCTCTAACAGGGGATGATGTGACAACCCGGAATTTTTTTTTATAATATGTGATTTTATAAATTTGTTTTTATATTTCTATTATTATTTAATAATAATATTAATAATAATAAAAATAATGATAACAATAATAATAATAATAATATTAATAATAATAAAAATTTATTAAATCTGGATTTAAAAAGTTCAGGGGGTATTTGTGATAAGTTTGAAACTTATTTTAAATGTTTTCACATAAAATGATAAACCTTGTAAACCTCAGGGACTAGAAGTGTATTTTTTTTTAAAACACCCAACCCGCCGCCCCTCCCCCGTCGATTCCCCTCCGGCCACTATTCCGGCAGCCCTCCGGCGATTCCAAAAGCCACCGATACGCGGTTTTGACTCGATTCAACCGTCCCAACAATATCTAGTGCATGATTCGAGACCGTGGCCACTGAAATTTGAATATTCGATTCGGTTAAATGGAACTCCCACTCGACCGAAAGTTCGGCCGACCTACTCACCTATTCGAGCACTAAATCTAAATAATAATCGAAAGCAAACTCGCACTAACAATCTTCTGTGTATTTAAAACCTTCCAACGAGTTCAATTTCAGCTAAAACAAACACAGAAACCACATTCGAGCATCCTCATTAAACACGACCTGCAACATAGTCGAATCACATCTTCCGAGCCCCATTTTATGAAATTAGCAGAGGGCTTTGAATATAGGACATCACACGAAGCTAACCTCAAGGTTAATTGGGTTATCATCATCATTTGAACCTCGAATCATAGCTCCTCTGTCGCGGTTTGTTCTTCGCTGGGATTAACTTCAAATTCGAACACAAACGGGTAATTAAATACATGTACATGCTCGTTTCTATATGGGGATCAAAAGCCCCATGATTACAGTTGTTAACAGATTCAAATCGATGTTCAATTTGATCGATTTTGGAACTAGGGTTCATAAGGTTTGGGGAAACTCCTGTGAATCTGTTTAAAAGGATTTCGAACCAAGAACCATTGCGGCCTTGTGCCTTTGGTTCACTGGTTCCATGTTTCCATCTCAACATTGAGGTCCCGGGTTCGACCCCGGACCACCTCATTTAATTTTTTAAGGCTTTTTAAGCCTCTGAAAAATAAATAAAAATTCTTAAAAATTATAAAAATAATTTTTATAAACTCTTCTTATTTAAAAGGTTAAATAAATATTTCTGTAAATTTATTTTAATTAAAAAACTTAATAGTTCTTTTATAAAATAATATTTATAAATATGTTAAATAACAATATTTATAAAAATGAACTCTAAATTATGGGTAATTATGAAATAATTGAGGAAATCATAAAAATTATAAATCTTTTAATTTTACAATTAATTACAAACGCAATTATAGATTATATTTTTATACTTTAATTAAATTATTATTGGATTATGTGTAATCATAATCAATGTTAAATAATATTCATTTCAAAAGATTACAAAGAATATAGATATATTTAATCGTGTGCGTCAAACCCAAACCGACTCGAATCCAACCAATATATCTATTCACGTCGCGCATATCTTAAAGACGTAATTACAATTAGTAATAAGTATTGCTCGTGTTTGATCGTGCATTACCCTTATTCTTTGAAGCTCTTGTTCATTTCATTACATCAATTCAAGGTGAGTTTACAGCCCCACTTTTACTTTATACTCTTTTTGGGGGAGAGAAACATGCTGTTTTTATAAACGTTACATTACATTGGGTTTTTGTAATACTGCATATACTTGATACTATGGTGTTATACTTTGCCCTTCGGACCGTTAATATGCAAATAGCGAGGTGATTGTTAGTAGATCTACTGGGAGTGACATACCCCACCCGGGCTAGTCGCACTAGCACAACGTTCGCAAACGGGTGAACAGTTAGCCTGTTAAAGGTTGTGGTGTGTGATCCACAATCGGGCCTACTTTATTATTTGATTACATGTCAGCTCGGTCGCGACTTCATACACATAGTGATCATTATGGACTAGCTACCCATTATATGCTTTAATTACATAATCCGGGATTTTCATACTTGACGGATTACATAATTCCGGATTTTCATACTTGACGGATTACATAATCCGGGAATTACATACTTGACGGATTACATAATCCGGGATTTTCATACTTGACGGATTATATAATCCGGGAATTACATACTTGACGGATTACATAATCCGGGATTTTCATACTTGACGGATTACATAATCCGGGAATTACATACTTGACGGGTTACATAATCCGGGATTTTCATACTTGACGGATTTCATAGTCCGGGAATTACATACTTGACGGATTACATAATCCGGGAATTTCATACTTGACGGATTACATAATCCGGGAATTACATATTTATCGGATTACACAATCCGGGGATTTCATTACTGATAATTACTGTTTTCTGATAAACCTGTGAACTCACCAGTCTTGTACTGAGATTTTTACATGTTTTCTCTCAGGACATTGATGTGACACGTCTAGGAGCACAGCATCCACTGCATGTCATTCCGCGTTCATCTCAAACTGTTTTCAAGATTTAATTTGCATTTACTTTACATAAATTGGATTGGACGCGTGTTTGCGTGTTCCAAAACTATTGTTAAATGTATTCCTGTTTTCGCTTCCGCACAACTTAAATATATTTGGTTTGTTTCATTAAAATTAAACAACTTATATGATTTGTAATTATCGAGTCGTTTGGTGCAACTGATGCTTATCTGAGATCCTGGTTGTGTCACACGCCTGACGGTAAAACCCCGTTAGCGGATTTTGAGGGTGTGACAATTATCGGGTCACCCATGGCACTGTCAATGTCTAGGGAGTCATAATCCTTTGCGCACAAAACCATACCAGCCATGCTTAGGCATAGTACCCCTTTCAACGTCCTACCTATCACACGTGCATCATTTCTGATCATACCACGCGTTCAATCCTACTTTGATGCTTGTCTTACATTTCACCGACATACGTTAAATATATTAACTATAACTCATGTTGGTTATCAAGAAAATGATGAATCTTAAGGATTGGAGACTTTTGTTTTAAAAGACAAACATATTCACCGTAAAAGTCAGGTTGAGTCTTGTCTATGTTCTCAGGTTGTTCCAGATAGCTTAAAAAGCACCTCAGCTGTCCACTATACTAGAAACGTCTCTCAAAAACTTCTAGTAGGTTGGAATCTACAAGGATCAAGCGTTTGAGGTTGATGCCAATAAGTTTCGACAACAATAGTTAGGCAATAAAACTATTGGCAGGATAGTTTGTAACGACTGATGTCTTTAGCTATCCATATGAACTAATGGTGTTCTGAGTTAATCAGTGTCGAGGGGAACTGTTAGCCTATAACGTTTTTGGAGCTAAAGGTGTTTGTTTTTTTCTTTAACTTTCGTAGAGAACAGCTGGTTCAACTCAATTTAAAGAAGACGATCATGGTCATTAAGTTAATAGGAGAGAATAGTTTTAAAGATATTTGAGTTGAAGAAGTTTTTCAGGAAGAACGATTTTGGTTGTGAGAATTAAAAATATGACATTGCCATCGCATCAAATAGAAGCTATCCGTGGAGAAACAAAATCACTTGAAAGTATTTCTCAAAAGCAAAAGACATTTTAATTATATATTTTTAGTCCGTAATTTTAACTTTACCATAAACATGTTACGTAATGTTTTGTGAGACTTAAATTCACACTATTCAAAGTAAACACCGGATGCCACTAATATTATGCTATTATAATCATATAAAACAAATCACAACACACTAATAAGATATATCTTTAATACGATATAATATAAAACATTAGAACAGATTAGTAATTTCTTCTTTATTTTAAAAAATCATATGAAAAGTCATAGTTTTTTATTGCTTTTCTTTTTAGATTTCTTTCACATTTACCCCTTCTTTAATTAGAGTTTTTATTTTTCGGGAATTTTAGACGCACCGTAGAAAATTTAAAAAAACCAACCGTGACATATTGGCCAAACCGTGACATATTGAAGCCTAAAGGTCACGGTTTGGCCAAACCGTGACATATTGGGCTTCAGAAAAAATTCTGCACCTCGGGATTGGGTTAATTATTGGGAGTGAGTTTCTTGGTTTTGGTGGTGTATATGTCACGGTTTGACCAAACCATGACATATTGGGTATAATATTTAATTTTTTTAATTTTTTTATAATAAAAATGTAAGATATTTTGTTCAATTTGTAACTAATAATATTTTTATAGGATTTAAATTTTCTTTTATTAAAATTTTTAGTATTATGTACATATATAACAAACAAACTAACACTTAAAAACTAACTTATAAACGTCAATTTTTATTAAGTGTATATGAATCGTAGTTCTCAAAAATTGATTTATTCAATAACATAACGCATGATTTGTTTACCAAAGTTTAATTAATTTATGTAAATATTAAGCATAATATTTTAGTTTATTCTAGTTCACAAAAATATGAATTAATGTATTTTAGCTTTAAAGAAGTAACTTTTAGTGTATTTTAATTTTCAAGAAATATGAATTAATGTATTTTAGATATCAAGAAGTAATTTTTAATGTATTTCAATTTTCAAGAAATATGAATTAATGTATTTTAGTTTTTAAGAAATAACTTTTAAGGTATTTCAATTCTCAAGAAATACCATTTAATTTATTTCAATACTAAAAAAAATATCTTAAAAATATCTTAAATCATGTCCTTTTGGCCAAACCGTGATCTTTTGATTCAAAAAAATATCTCAAAATGTCACGGTTTGGCCAAACCGTGACATTTTGGTCCGATTTCTCCCCAAAGTGTCACGGTTTTGCCAAACCGTGACATTTTGATCCAGTTTCTCCCCAAAAACACCTAAGAGGGCGGACCTTGGAGCAACTGGTAAGGTTGCTGCTTTGTGACCTTGAGGTCATGGGTTCTAGCCGTGGAAACAGCCTCTTGTACAAAATTGTGCAAGGAAAGGTTGCGTACATCAGATCGCTTTGCGATCCGGCCCCTCCCCGGACCCTGCGCAAAGCGGGAGCTTCATGCACCGGGTACACCCTTCTCCCCAAAAACACCTGCGGTGTCCCTAACATGACCCTTATTTTTAATATATTTGTTTTAATTGATAAAGATTATTATTTTAATATGTTTTAATTGATAAAGTTTTTATTTAATTAGTAATTTCTTCTTTATTTTAATATATTTATTTTAATTGATAAAGATTATTTCTTTCACATTTACGACTTTCTTGTAGTGACATACCCTATCAAATACCATATATTCAGGAATAATATAATAAGGATATAATAACGAATCATTAAAATATGTGTAAATATTAACTATCATTGTGACATGCCAATGTTATTAAAATCACCAAACCAAAATAACAGAAAACTATAACTGTGACGTTCTCGTACACGTAGGTAAAACACGGGTCTAATCCGCTAATAAAAAAAATTAATGTATAACAACTTAGGAAACACTAAAATTAAAACAAATTTCTTTCTGCTACCATGTATGACACCTTATATTATTATATTTCATCAGTGTTTATGTTCACATGCGTTTTATACTTTGTGAATTTAGAATTACACCGAAAGCTGATCGTGGTTAATTTTTTTAATTAAAGCAAGACAATTGCCACATCAAAACAAACCCACCGATCATCTTGACATCGTGAACTTAAAAGTCATAAACCAGTTCGTTTATAGCCAATTTGAATCATATCAAACAAGTCAAAAAGAAAAACAACTAAAAGCAATCTCCAATCATCCGACATGAATCAATCAGCGATTAACTATATGTTTTGTCACTATATTCCTTCATAAAGATACATCCAGCTTTGCAACAACGAAGCAATAATATATTAAAAACACTTGCTCATCATGTATCATTCCATGCACTACATATAATATAGATTCAAACCTCCAAAAGACACACACACACACACAAGCTTCTTGTAACAAGCTTTCATGGCTTTTCTGCAAGAAAAGTTTTTCTTTTGTGTCTTGTTACTTTTAGCAGTTTACTCTTACGGGTTTCATCTCGAGGTGCAGTGTATCGGCCACCAACTGTTGAGCGATTGACAGACCGTTTCCCTCGATTAACGTTCACCCAAGGGATGTCAACATTGTTTGGAGCATCAAATGTTCGTTTGAAAAGCAATGGATCATATGTTGATATCATTTTGGACAAAACCTCGGGTATATAGTTTTTAATGAAAGTATTTGTTGACTTAATTTGTCAAATTAACTATGCAATTATGTGTGTGTATCTATGGTGGTTATATTATCAATATTCAATAGTATTTTATGTACTTAGGTTCTGGATTGGTTTCAAAAAACAGATACTACCATGGATTCTTTAGTGCTTCAATAAAGCTGCCAGCAGGTTTCACTTCAGGAGTGGTACTAGCTTTCTATGTAAGTCATGTTCATGTTACTTTTCACTTGCTATTAATCAAATTTCCTAACAATTAGATGTTAGTTAAGGTTAATTTTGTGGTATGCATGCATGTTCAGATGTCAAATGCCGATCTATTTGCTCATAATCATGACGAGATCGACTTTGAATTGCTTGGATACGCGAAAAGAAGGCAATGGGTTCTTCAAACAAATATGTATGGAAATGGAAGTGTCAAAACTGGAAGAGAAGAGAAAGTTTACCACACAGCAATTTCATCAGTACTCCATCCTTTGGAACAAACACCATATTGTGTACGTTTTTCATAAACTTTAACTTGTTAAACTGTCCGCTGGGGCACCATGGTAACACTACTAGAAAATTAAACTAGGTCATTTTTATGCCTGATTTCATGGGAAATGTGTAGGAAACAACGATTTCCCAGACATTCCAACAAAAATGATATGATTTCGTGGGAAACTATGTTTAATTTGGGAAACCTTTTGCGACAAATATTCTCTATACCCATGATTATAGTCACTTTCTTCACAGTATGGCACCATATGTGTATACCTTATGAACCAACAACCACTTGACTACAACCATCGTATAATGAGCCTTTTGTAATCTATTATTTCAGGTTTCTAGTAAACAACATACCTGTACGCCAGGTGATCTACAATCAAGCGATTTCATCTGTGTACCCATCAAAGCCAATGTCACTATATGCAACCATATGGGATGGTTCCGAATGGGCAACAAATGGAGGAAAATACCCAGTGAACTACAAGTACGCACCATTTGTGGCATCATTGGCAGATCTTGAAATCATAGGTTGTTCGATCCAAAAAAGCAACTCGCCGAACGCTGCCTCTGAGTGTCTAAAAAATGCAACCCTTTCGACCTTGGATCCTGTGGATGGCGTAGAGTATGCGATGTTATCGAAGCAACAGATGGTTGGATTGAATTGGGTTAGGAGTAAGCATATGTATTACTCTTATTGTAAAGATACAGCAAGATATAAGGTGATGCCAGCAGAGTGTAGTGTTCAATAGTTCTTTTTACATTAAAGAACCATGTCTAGATATTTAGATTCTGCCATTGTATTTTTTATACAAAACAAGCAAAATTTATTTACAATTTCTAGATTGAGAATGCAAAGTTTATTTTCGTTCATTTCAAGTAATGTTGAAACAATTGTCACAATCACAGTTTGAAATACTTATATACTGAAAAAGTTAAGTTAATTAGGACCAATTTTGAGAATTGATAAAAAGGACTTCATAGACACTATAAAAGGGTTCATAAAATACAAGTGGGGTGAACTTTACATCAAACTAGTTTTTTCCCGTGCTAAGCCGTGGGAAATTTGGTCATTCTTCCTCTCGTCATGCGACGTGAGCTCAATCGTTATCACATCGGTTTGTCGAAAACCATAAAAGCGAATACCGAAATCAGTTACGATGATACCAATACCGAAAACATTTTTTTCTGCTTATAACCGGTTTGGTTCGTTGTATTAATAATTGCACTGACTATATTTTACGACATCAAAAAAGTGTTTGATTTTAAATGAAACTCACTACACAAAATATGATTATATGCTGAAACTTTGAAAAAAAAAAGCAGTTGTGCTTTTCTTTCTGAAAATATTAAGAAAGTTATCATAAAAAGACGAAATTATTAAAAAATAAAACATATTATAAGCATAGTTATGTGACAAAGTTTAAACAATCTTAAACTTAACTATTCCTCCTCATGTGATTTAAATATATACTAGGTATATAACCAACGGCGCGTTGCGCCTCATCAATTAACAAAAAACAAATCAATGTAAGACCCTAATAAGCTCAAACATTCAATGAAAAATAACACATAGACAAGGGTCTCAGATGACGGGTCGTCATCATCATCGACTTTTGAGCACCGAAACATGCACCACCGTCACAGACCAAAATAAAAGATTAGGGTTCAAGGTCGCCTTGCCCATCATCACCGTTCATAAACAGTATGCAACCAACTTGAAACACCAAGATTGAGGGTTTAGATTAGAAATACCCTAAACAAAAACCCAAGCAGCAGAGAAACAACAAGTAAGCATGAAAAACCCGCAGATGCAATTCACTATCAACCCCAACTCTCAGATGAGCTTTCGCACATCATCACCGAGTCGATTAAACATGCATACCCGAATAGCTTCGCTAGAAGGACAAACTGGCCGAAACCAGAGCTTCAGATTCAGCCGATCCTGGCGATGATGACCGAGGTTCCACGCTGCAAGGAGACCAAATCATCAACACCGACAACGAACAACAAAAACAACAAAACAGAGCCCTGAAAACCCTAAACAGGTTTTCGAGAGACGAGGAGAGAAGAAGGAAACAGCCGCTGTCGGTCCTGACGCCACCAAAGGTGGTCGTCCGACCACCGGCGGCGTCGAAGGCTGCAGATCTAGGCCGAGCTAAACACGAACGCGTATCCACAGCAACCGCATTACACGGCTCCACCGGAGACGCCACCGACGACATAGACCCGTCGTAGTTGGCGGTCGGCGGTGGGGCTGTCGTCGGTGGGCGGTGGGCGGTTGACGGTGGGCGGTGGGCGGTTGACGGTGGGCGTTGGGCGGAGCCGTCGCCCTCTCCCTCTTTCTCGAACCAAATGGGAGGGTAAAACCTTCCCTCCGCGAGTTTATAAACCAAAGGAGTTCAGGGGGTAACATGCAAACATCAAAACTCTTGTGGCCAAATTTGAGAAAATAAAAAACCACTATTCACACTATTCATTCCATTCGTTTATTAATAGTATATAACTAGTTTTTACACGCCGCG